>BFFQ01008000.1:13434-27420 GCA_003402635.1 Protobothrops flavoviridis | reverse complement strand
AGAATAGAATAGAATAGAATGGAATAGAATAGAATAGAATAGAACAGAACAGAATAGAAATAGAAATAGAAATAGAAATAGAAATAGAAATAGAAATAGAAATAGATGGGATGGGATGGGATGGGATGGGATGGGATGGGATGGGATAGAATAGAATAGAATAGAATAGAATAGAATAGAATAGAATAGAATAGAAGCTGGAATGGACCTTGGAGGTCTTCTAGTCCAGCCCCCGGCTTAAGCAGGAGAACCTATAATGTCTGCAAGAAAAGCAAGCTCAGAAAACACCCTCATTTCAACCCTGAGCTATAAATATTCTCTTTCATTTGTAAAATATTTCAGTTCCACACAAATGGACAAATTCAAATTATCATATTTTTGGCATAATACACAAAGAACTAGTCTATACTGTATGTCGGGAAAGGTGAAAGGAAAGAGAATGACCAACAGATAGGAGGAAAGGTTTGAGGTCAGTGGCAATATTGGAAGACCTCTTGAAGGAAACATCATTTATGTTGACTCACTGACGGCATATAATCAATTTCAGTCCCCGTAGAGGCCTTACAGCTAGTCCTCATTTAGCGACTGCCTTGTTTTAATCACTGTTTGCAGTGATTAAAAGATAAATTTATGACCTTGCATTTATGACCTTCTCAGGTCTGTAAAACAAAGAAAAGCCACAGTAAGATGGTAAGTTTAATCTCAGTTTCAGTTAGCAATCATTTTGCTTAATGTCTGAGTTGCCAGTCTCAATTGTTGTGTGTTAAACGGATCGCTATTTCCATTTCTCAGTTAAGTGAGAACAAAAGGAAGAAACTATGGTCCTCTAAATGTTGCTAAGCTACAAATGAGAGTCAGAAAGGATTGGTGGCAAAGGAAATGATCTGAGAAACCTCTGTTCAACTCTAACTTCAGCTACGGAAGATACCTGGCTGGCTGATGTGTGTGTGGACTTCAAATCAAGACGCCTGGGGAATTCTGGGGGTTGAAGTTCAGACCTTTTAAAGTTGTCAAGGTTGAAGAACGCTCTTCTACAGCAAAGTTGTTTAAATGGGTTGACATCTGTTTTATATTTTCAAAACAGAATTTCCTTTAACAAGCAAGGAGGGTTGTGACACTTACAAATCAGAATCTTTGAAAAAACCAACAGCAAGGAAGGTTTTCCCAGTTGCAATGGATGGCTGCGAAAGTTGAACCATAAGAAAGGCTGAGTGCCAAAGAATTGAGGCCTTTGAACTATGGTGCTGGAGAAGACTCCTGCGAGTTCCCTGGACTGCAGGGCGATCAAACCGGTCAGTCCTAGAGGAGATCAACCCCGACTGCTCTTTAGAAGGCCAGATCCTGAAGTTGAAACTCAAGTACTTTGGCCACCTAATGAGAAGGAAGGACTCACTGGAGAAGAGCCTGATGCTGGGAAAGATGGAGGGCAAGAGAAGAAGAGGACGACAGAGAATGAGGTGGCTGGATGGAGTCACTGAAGCAGTAGGCGTGAGCTTAAATGGACTCCAGAAGATGGTAGAGGACAGGAAGACCTGGAGGAACATTGTCAATGAGGACGCGATGGGTCGGGCACGACTTTGCAACTAACAACAACAACAACAAGGAAGGATGGATTATTCTGAATCAGCAATGGATCCCAGTCCCCTCCACATGCTTTTATCTAGGTCATTTTCTCACCCCATGGGGCTAAACCACTCCAAACAGTGCAGAGCCATTGCTTTCTTAGGGTTATTCTTCAAACACATTCTTGGAGGATGAAAATGCAGCCTCACTGCTGCCTTTGCAGAAACACACCAAATTTCTGCCAGATTTTGTTTGGTTTTTTTGGTAGTGGGAGGGGGAAAATGTCTGGGATGAATTGGGAGCCAAGGATCCTGGATCAGGAGCAAGTGAAAAATAGTTATATCAAGATGAAACCTCACCTGTTTGGTCACCAGAACGTCTGGTGATGCTCCGGAGTCAGCTGCTGCTCCTAGCAACTGTTTCCCCAGAAGCTTGTGTATCACTATGTTTGTGGTGATGTCACGGTTGTCACGGCAACTATCTGCTGGTGGACCGATTACCTTCTCACTGCTAAGGAGCCAAGTCAGCTCAGATAAAGTTCACCAACTTTCTTTTGCCAAGGGGAGAGTCTTCCTGCGGGCAGGACCACATCCCAGCATCTTCTTTTAAGCCCTGGTGAGGCATTGGTAGGAGAAATTAACCTCTTCATTAATTAACCCCCAGATTCTAACTGTCCACATTGTCTCAGCGTCACAAATTTGGGTGTGGAGATAGAGAACACGCTAAATGTTCCTCGCTGACGTACTTGGGCATCAGGAAAGTGGGAATTTTTAGATTCATCAAGTGATAAAAAGCAAGGGTCCCTGAGGTTCACCTCCATGCTCCTGGTGATGGCATCCGTGCCCTTTTTGTGGAAACTTTCTAGAAGCTGCTGCCTTGTTTCAGAATTATTTCATGGGATCTCAGAATCACAGCATGTCGGAGTTGGAAGAGTCCATGAAGATCATCTAGTAGTCCAGGGCTTTTCAACCAGTGGTACGGGTACCACCTGTGGTACATTGGCACCTGGCAGGTGGTACGTGACCATCCTAGAAAAGTGGTAGCGGGGGAGGGGAATGAGCTGAATCGGTGGCAGCACCGCACAAGCCTGAGCGAGAGATGGCTGCAGCTGCAGGGCTGTCAGGGCTCAGCGGAAGCGCCAGGATCAGTGCCACTTTCCAGCTGATCGGCGCTTCTTCAGGGCTGTCAGTGGAAGTGCCAGGATCAGTGCCAGGCTCCAGCTGGAGCTTGGTGCTGATCCTGGCACTTCTGCTGAGCCCAGAAGAAGTGCCTATCAGCTGGAATGTTGCAGCATCTCCAGGGTCTTGTGATTTGCATTCAGATGCTTGGCAACTGATTCATATTTATGACAGTCACAGTGTCGCAGGGTCATATGAAGTGACCAAAACCTGCTGCAACCACCCAGCAGACGGGGGGAATAAAAACCAAACACCCCCACCCCACCCCCGCTGCCAATCCTCAACAGAAATGCCTCACAACAATGAAAACCTCTGACGGGAGGAAGAGCGCCGCCTGGTGGGCAGGCAGGTGTCTTGCTCGGCTGTGGCTTGGGGGGCACTTTTTTCAGTGCCATTGTAACTTCGAACAGTCACTAAGCGAACTGTTGTAAGTCGAGGACTACCTGTACTTTATCACTTTTTTCCTTTTTTGGGGGGGGTCATCAAGTTTTTGACACCTTGCTAGGCGACTGGTGGTACTCGGATGTTGCCATATCCTAAAAGTGGTACAGTGGGTAAAAAGGTTGAAAAGCCCTGATCTAGTCCAGGGGTGTCAAACTGCCGGTCCGCGGGCCGGATGCGTCATGGTGAAACCGTGCCCAGCCCATGGCCATCAATGGGAAAAAAGTCAGAATACGTCATGACATGTCACGTGATGTTGCGAGTTTGACACCCCTGATCTAGTCCAACCCTCTGCCAATATTGGAATCCACCATACAGTGGATACAATAAATGGCCATCTGACCTATGTTTAAAACCTGTTATCAAAGTTGAATCCAACACTTCCGGGGGGCAAACTCTTTCCTGGAAAAACAGCTCTTATCTTTAGGAATTTCTTTCTGGTATCAATGCATCTCTCTCTCTCTCTCTCTCTCTCTCTCTCTCACACACACACACACACACACACACACACAAGGCCATGGCTTTCCCAGTTGCAATGTATTGCTGTGAAAGTTGGACCATAAGAAAGGCTGAGCGCCAAAGAATTGAGGCCTTTGAACTCTGGTGCTGGAGAAGACTCCTGCGAGTCCCCTGGACTGCAAGGCGATCCAACCGGTCAGTCCTAGAGGAGATCAACCCCGACTGCTTTTTAGAAGGTCAGATCCTGAAGTTGAAACTCAAGTACTTTGGCCACCTAATGAGAAGGAAGGACTCACTGGAGAAGAGCCTGATGCTGGGAAAGATGGAGGGCAATAGAAGAAGGGGACGACAGAGAAGGAAGTGGCTGGATGGAGTCACTGAAGCAGGAGGCGTGAGCTTAAATGGACTCCAGAAGATGGTAGAGGACAGGAAGGCCTGGAGGAACGTTGTCCATGGGGTCGCGATGGGTTGGACACGACTTCACAACTAACAACAACATCTATCTATCTATCTATCTATCTATCTATCTATCTATCTATCTATCTATCTATCTATCTATCTATCGATCTATCGATCTATCGATCTATCAATCTATCAATCTATTGATCTATCTTCTGCTTTTATTATTTTACAACGCGAATAGTGTGTAAATGGAATTTACCTTTATGTGTCTATTAGTGACTGATTTTTCTGAATTCCAAGCTTCTAAGATTTCCCTGGAAGGAAGCAAAAAGGCATTGGCAAACTGTCTCTTATCCATCAGCCCTTCAAGGTGGGCCAGATTAGGAAACCAAAATTATGAATAACAGAATAACAGAGTTGGGAGGGACCTTAGTGGTCTTCTAGTCCAACCCCTTGCTCAAGCAGGAAATCACACACCAGTTCAGGCAAATGGTTTTCCAATCTCTTCTTGAAAACCTCCAGTGATGGAACAACCACAACGTCTGAAGGCAAGCTGTTCTACTGGTTAATTGTTCCCACTGTTAGGAAGTTTCTTCTTAGTTCTAGGCTGGATCTCTCCTTGATGTTAATCTCCTTGAATGTTGATGTGGCTTTTATTATAAGGTTACAATAACAGAATCTTGCACATCTTTATCTTCTAGGGAGGGATTTCTCTGGAATGATTTCTCAGATTACAGTTCAGTCCCGGACTCAAATTCCTTTTAACTGACTGCTGTCTTGCTTGAAGATCTTCTGCTTGTTCCTCAAGTTTATTCCTGTTGTCTATTACATCACCATTGCCAAAAACATAGCCTCTAACAGAGACTACTTTTAAAAAAAAAAAAACCAGGAACCTTGAAGAAGGGTTTTCCACCTTGTCACTACGTTTTTAATTAATCCTCTCCTTCTTCCTCTCTTGCACAAAAAAAACAACATCTATTATGAAAACAACCACACCCAAAAGAGAACCACAGCATGGTTTTTAATGATTCAGCCAACATGAAGTCCCCCCCACCCCAGGCTCTTTATTTTTTGTTCTCCAGGAGGAATGCTAACACCGGGGTTTTAGAAGACCCTTCCTCTTCCTGTGTTCATACAGGGTATCTCCAGCTGGCTTGGCTCCAATCCACAAGTTAGGAGCCAAGGTCCAAGCCAGGGGGAACCTCACTGGAACCTCCAGCCTTGGCTGAAATTTCAGTCTTGGCAGAAGGCAGAGGAACAGACAGCTGGCCCTTTTTCAATCAAAATAACTCTGGTGCTTATTATAATGTTAAGAAGGTGTAGGAAGAGAAGAACTGAATTGCTAAACAGCTATGAGACAGATTCTTTGGTAAAGGAGATTGACCTATTCTTCAGTGCAACTGTTGTTGTTGTGTTTTTTTTTGGGGTGGCACGATGGTGCATGGATCCCTCTGAGTTCTCTATTCCAGCCACCGACTCAAATATTGTTAGCGGCTCTCGGCAACCACATAAATAGATCCCCCCCCCTAACAATCTGTCCCTATCTCTGTCTTTCAGGTCATCGTTGATGTAACTCAGGGGTAGTCAACCTTGGCTCTTTTATGACTTGTGGACTTCAATTCCCAGAATTCCTGAGCCAGCTGTGCTGGCTCAGGAATTCTGGGAGATGAAGTCCACGAGTCATAAAAGAGCCAAGGTTGACTACCCCTGATGTAACTGAATCCTTCCATCCAGTTGCTGGTTGTCTGCTTCTTCATGTTCCTTCCACCTTTCCCAGGACAAGTGGTCCTTGACCTACAACAGTTCATTTAGTGACTAAAGTTACAATGGCATTGAAAAAAGTGACTTTTTATCAAATCCTGGTTGGTAGAATCAGAATCACAACAGAACTGGAAGGGACCTTGGAGGTCTTCTAGTCCAACCCATTGCTCAAGTAGAAGACCCTATACCAGGGGTGTCAAACTGCCGGCCCGTGGGCCAGTTGCATCATGCGGAGGCCATGCCCATCCCAGCTCCAGCAATGCGAAAAAAGTTGTGATACGTCGCAACATGTCACATGAGGTGGTGAGTTGACACCCGTGATATTTGAAGTTGATTCTTTGCTGCGTGTCTGCATGTTTTCTTTGAGGGGGAGATTCTGGGTCTTTGTGTTTCCATCTAAGGAGAGAAATCGATTGCTCAGTTTTAATGGGGCTGATAATAATAATAATAATAATAATAATAATAATAATAATAATAATAATAATAATAATAATAATAATAATAATAATAATAATAATAATAATAATAATAATAATAAAGTTGGAAGGGATCTTGGAGGTCATCTAGTCCAACCCCCTGCTCAAGCAGGAAACCCTATACCATTTCAGACAAATAGCTGTCCAGTCTCTTCTTAAAAACTTCCAGTGTTGGAGCATTCACCGCTTCTGGAGGCAGGTTGTTCCACTGGTTAATTGTTCTCACTGTCAGGAAGTTTCTCCTTAGTTCTAGGTTGCTTCTCTCTTTGATTAGTTTCCACCCATTGCTTCTTGTCCTGCCCCCAGGCACTTTGGAGAATAGCTTGACTCCCTCTTCTTTGGGGCAGCCCCTGAGATATTGGGACACTGCTATCATATCCCCTCTCATCCTTCTCTTCATTAAACTAGACATACGCAATTCCTACCACTATTCTTGATATGTTTTAGCCTCCTATTTTTGTTGCTCCTTTCTGTACTCTTTCTAGAGTCTCGACATCTTTTTTACATCGTGGTGACCAAAACTGGATGCAGTATTCCAAGTGTGGCCTTACCAAGGCATTGTAAAGTGGTATTAACACTTCACATGATCTTAATTCTCTCCCTTTGTTAATGCAGCCTAGCACTGTGTTGGCCTTTTTGGCAGCTGCAGCACACTGCTGGCTCATATTTAAATGATTGTCCACTAGGACTCCGAGGTCCCTCTCACAGTTACTACTATTGAGTAAGGTACCCCCTATACTATACCTGTACATTTGGTTTTTCTTGCCTAAATGTAGAACCTTACTTTTTTCACCATTGAATTTCATTTTGTTAGATAGCGCCCAGTGTTCAATTCTGTCCAGATCCTCCTGTATCCTAAGCCTGTCTTCTGGAGTGTTGGCTATTCCCACCAGCTTGGTGTCGTCTGCAAATTTGATGAGTTCCCCATCTATCTCCTCGTCCAAATCGTTGATAAAGATGTTGAAGAGCACTGGGCCCAGAACAGAGCCCTGGGGCACCCCACTACACACTTCCCTCCATGTAGATGCGGTTCCATTGAGGACCACACGCTGAGTACGGCCGGTCAGCCAGATACAGATCCATCTGGTGGTGATGCTGTCTACCCCACATTTTCTATCTTTTCAAATAGTAGGTTTTGGTCTACTTTATCAAATGCCTTACTGAAGTCCAAGTAAATTATATCCACAGCATTCTTCTGGTCCACTAATTTTGTCTGGTTAGATTGGATTGGGCAGAAGGGGTTTGTTAGTTGTATGCTGCTTCTTTCTTTGAATATTGTGTTTCCTTCTATGTGTGACATACCTCCATTTGTCAGTAGGGTTAAATACTCTGGGAGTTATTTGTTCATTATTTGGTTCAGGTTTGGGTATAGCTTTCTTTTGTAGATTGAGGTTTGGCTAGAGTTGCTTCTAAGTGCCTTACCTTTTCCTCTAATAGTTCACATAGTTTACATCTAATGCATGTATAATTTGGGTGTTCTTTGGGCATGAGCACATACATGGAACATGTATTGCATACCACTTACCCCTGCTTAGCTTTTAGTCTTAGACAAGGTCAGCTAGATGGATAAACTCAATTTCTGCCTTGTTACGGAGCACTGGGCAAGAAACCAAAAGGACTTCCTTTTGTTTTAATGTCAGTGCCAATGAAACAAGCCCAATTAATTAAATATGTTTTATATCGAATCTCTGCCCTCTTTCTCTTATGCTGAAACAAAGAGTTTGACAGCTATTTTTGAAGGACTCAGAGAAAGAAGCGCAGAGGGGGACTCCATATCTGAAAAAGAAATGGAAGAGAAGCAGAGAGAAAGTTCAAAAGCTGTTCCCTATTCGTAGCTGAAGTGGGTTCCCTTGTGAATATTTATGACCGAAGTTTTTGGCAAGTGATTGTTTTCATACATCAAACCCTCTGTATTGTTGCAAACAAGAGCTCTTTAAATCACCCTAACCGGAAAGTTGTGATTGTACGGAGTTAATCCTTAGTCTCTTGTTTTCTCTGAAAGATGGTTTTTTCTCAAACACGGGGAGATCAAGCTGAGAGATAACACTGCAGGCCTGGTTCCTTTATCTCCATGACGGTTGTGTATGTGTTTATGTGTGGTTGTGTGTGGAAGAGAGAGAGCTGGTTTGATAGGAAGCAAGACTGCCGATTTATTTCCACAGAGACCCTAGAGGTGGGGGTGGCACACACCAAAGGGGGCTGGATAATAAGTGGGCTTTGCAAGGCAGCCAGATTGTCAGGTTGTTGAATTTCCACCATGCCGTACTGACGTCTCTGTAACCTTAATAAATGCTTTTAGGAAAAAATATGCCTGAAAGTCCTTTTAAGTGTTTCGTTAATCAGACACATGACATCCTGTTTTAAAAGGGATATATCCAGCACACATGCTGCAGACTTAAAAAACAACAACGGAGCATCGGTCCATCGGATCAGATATTCTCTAAATCAAGAACAGGGACTACAGATAGTCCTTGATTTACATCCACAACTGAGCCCAAAATTTCAGTTGCTAAGTGAGAGCAGTAGTTAAATCAGTTTTGCCCCATTTTGCCTTTTTTGCCACAATTGTTAAGCAAATCACTGCAGTCATTTAAGTGAATCATGTGATCATTAAGTGAATTTGGCTTCCTCCATTGTCTTTCCTTATTGGAAGCCAGCTGAGAAGGTCGCAAAAGGTGATCAGATGACCCCAGGACACTGCAACCGTCATAAATATGAGTCAGTTGCCAAAGGTCTGAATTTTGATCACGTGACCATGGGGACGCTGCAACAGTTGTAAATGTGAAAAACCATCATATGTCACTTTTTTCAGTGCCCTTGTAGCTTCAAACAGTCATTAAATTAATGGTTGTAAGTCAAGGACTATCTGTATATAAGCAGAGCTTGCAGAAATGGCAAAGCTGACAAGATTAGTCAGGGGGAAAAAGTTATACAGATTTTATTTTAAAAAAACACCTAGAATCCTTGTATCAGCGCTTCTCAACCTCAGCAATATGAAAATGAGTGGACTTCAGTTCCCAGCTGAGGGAATTGAAATCTACATATCTTAATGTTGCTGGGTTTGGAGCAATATAGATAGTCTTGACTTACGACCAAAATTGGAATCAGAATTTCCATGGCTAAGCAGCTGTTAAGTGAGTTCGCCCAATTTTATAATGTTTTTTTTGTTTGCCATGGGTGCAGTTGTTAATTGAATCACATGGTCTAAAGCTGGTGGGAAGGTCACAAAAGGGGATCACATGACCCTGGGACACATCAAGTATCATAAATACATGCTAGTTACTAAATGCCCAAATTTTGATCACATGAACCATGGGGATGCTGAGAAAATCATATGCGTGATGACCAATTCTGCAGTTTTTCAGTGCTGTTATAACTTTGAACGGTCACTAAATGAACTGTTGTAAGTCAAGGACCGTTTGCTCTCTTCACCTTCTATCTCAGGGGTCCCCAATCTGCGGTCTGCGGCCCACTTGTTAAGTGAATCACTGCGGTTGTTAAACTGGCAATATGGTTGTAAAGCGAATCTGGCTTTCCCATTGACTTTGCTTGTGAAAAAGTCGCAAAAGGGGATCACATGACTCTGGGACCCCAAAAATGGTCATAAATATGAGTCAGATGCCAAGTGTTTGAATTTTGATCACATGGGGATGGTCTTAACTTAAGTATGAAAAACAGTCATAAGTCATTTTTCAATGCCATTGTAACTTTGAACTGCCACTAAACAAATTGTTGTAAGCTGAGGACTACCTGTAAAACTTTTTTTTTAAAAAAAAAAAAAACCCAGCAATTATACAAGACACAGGGAATAGCTAAATTATTTTAAGAAACTGGAAAAATCTGTGGGAAAGAAGTAAGAAAAAAAACAAGATGTCACCATGTGATTGATGTTTCAGCCCTTTTTTACATGTTACCCCAATGCTCAATGAACATAAAAAGTGTTGTGCAGTTTCGATCACACAGTCAAAATTACTAGTGTAATGTTTTTGAACCTCTGGTAGATATTCCTATCAAATACAATGTCACAAATTTTAACGAATGTGGCTCCTTTTCCATTTTATCCTGCCCCCCCAAAAATTGAGAAATTACGAAACCTTAAAAAAGCAACTGCCTTTTTAAACCACAAGGTTGAGCAGCTATTACTTAAGGTGCAGACTTCCCTCTTGGCCGAAAAAAACTGCATTATGCATCAATGTCCAAGTCTTTCAACCACAATTAGTTGGATTATTGGAGGGGGGCTGCCCTCAAAAGAGGGGTGATGGAGACTTTAATTGCAGTAGACGGAGTAGTCCAAACAATAATATCAGACAGAATAAAAGTGTAGCAAGGGAGCAACAGAACATTATGCACCACAGACAGCTAGGCAGCTGAAACGCAGTGTTTTCGCCCCACTGCATGCTCTCTTGTGGCATTCAAAACTTGTCCTGCAAATTCAGATGACATTCCTTGTAAAAAAAAAAAAAGGATCTTAAAAAGGACTTTGCAAAATTCACAATTTTCTCAGACAGGCCTAGATGTGGCCTAAGAGTGAAATGCAGTTTTTAAGTGGGGAGTCAGATGAACACTGGAGGAAGCTTAAACCATGTTTGATTTGTCTTCCCAGGTTTTTTTTAACTGTTTGTTTATTTACTGTTCCATCTTTATTACTTTTATAAACAGCTCCAGGTGGTGAATATATCTAATATTCTTTCCTCCTGCTATTTTCCATACGACAACAACCTTGTGAGGTGGGTTGGGCTGAGGGAGAGGGACTAGTCTAAAGTCCCCCCAGATGCCTTTCATGCCTAAGGTGGGACTAGAACTCACAGCCTCCTGGTGATTGGTCACCCAGCCAGTTTACATTGCCTAAAGTGAGACTGGAACTTACCATCTTCTTCTGATTGGCCCAAAGTCAACCAGCTGGCTTTCATTGGCCCAAAATCACCCACGCCTAAGGTGGGACTAGAATTCTCCGTCTCCTGGTGATTGGCCCAAAACCACCCAACTGGCTTCTATGCCTAAAACAGAAAAAGAACTGGTGCTCACAGGATACCTTCAGAAGATCTATAGGGTTCAGATGTTGAGCTGTTAACAGCAGTGTTTTTTGAGCATTTAAGATGTATGAACTACAACTCCCAGAATTCCCAGGTAAGGAATTGTTGAAAGTTGAAAAACCGTCTGGTTATGTCAGCCTCTTACTTCCCTCCTCCCTTCTGGAGTTTTGAAAAGCCTTTAAACTTGCTCTATTCCCAAACTTGGGATTAATAGGTTTTTTTAAAAAATAATATTCATAGGGTCCCTGTTGTAATAATAATAATAATAATAATAATAATAATAATAATAATAATAATAATAATAATAATAATAATAATAATAATAATAATAATAATAATAATAATGTGGGAAGGTACCTTGGAGGTCATCTAGTCCAACCCCCTGCTCAGGCAGGAAACCCTACAACATTTCGGATAAATGGCTGTCCAATCTCTTCTTAAAAACTTCCAGTGTTGGAGCATTCACCGCTTCTGGAGGCAGGTTGTTCCACTGGTTAATTGTTCTAACTGTCAGGAACTTTCTCCTTAGTTCTAGGTTGCTTCTCTCTTTGGTTAGTTTCCACCCGTTGCTTCTTGTCCTGCCTTCAGGCGCTTTGGAGAATAGCTTGACTCCCTCTTCTTTGTGGCAGCGCCTGAGATACTGGAACACGGCTATCATGTCCCCCCTCGTCCTTCTCTTCATTAAACTAGACAGACTCAATTCCAGCAACCGTTCCTTATATGTTTTAGTCTCCAGTCCCCTAATCATCTTTGTTGCTCTTCTCTGTACTCTTTCTAGAGTCTCAACATCTTTTTTACATCGTGGTGATCAAAACTGGATGCAGGATTCCAAGTGTGGCCTTACTGTTTATTGTTCTGGTTGTTTTAGTCCTGGCTGATTGTGTATGCATGTTTATGTTGGTCTGATTTTTGTTGTTTATTTTATTGTTTCTTGATTTTGTAGAGTACCCATAGGGTGACAGAATGGATTACTATAACAATTTTAATAAATTAAATTAAATTTTTGTGTACTCTGCATAACATTGCTTATTGCAAAAAGGAATAGTGTGGGATGGATGGATGGATAAGACATGTATCAGCACACATAAGCATACCTTTGTACAGCTAACACATTTTAAGAAGGTTCCAATCAATTTAGCTCTGCAAGTTTTATTTCTTTTGAAGGATGCGGTACTCTAGTTGAATTCCTCAGAGTAAAATTGTGGGAACAATAATCCCTCCTTCTCCCTCTCCTCCCTTTCCCTTTTTTCCTTTCTTCCTTTCTCCCTTTTTCCTTTCCCTCTCTCTCTCCCTCCCTCCCTCCCTCCCTCCCTTCCCCCTGGCAGAGAAAAATATGTGTTAATTTTCCAATTTTTGGAAAGCAGACACTTCATTCCCATAATTTCCTGCCCAAACTGCAGCCAGTTTCACCAAAACACAAAAAAAGATGTTGAGACTCTAGAAAGAGTACAGAGAAGAGCAACAAAGATGATTAGGGGACTGGAGGGTAAAAGATATAAGGAACGGTTGCTGGAATTGGGTAGGTCTAGTTTAAGGAAGAGAAGGTCGAGGGGGGACATGATAGCAGTGTTCCAGTATCTCAGGGGCTGCCCCAAAGAAGAGGGAGTCAAGCTATTCTCCAAAGCGCCTGAGGGCAGGACAAGAAGCAACAGATGGAAACTAATCAAGGAGAGAAGCAATCTAGAACTAAGGAGAAATTTCCAGTTTCAGGCAACTAGAAATTGTTCCGTAGGGAACAATGAGTTTGCTTAACAATCATAGTGTTCATTTGCAATTGCAATGTTTGCTTTACAAATAAGATTGTAAAATTAGGAACAGTTATGTGATTACCAGTTTAATGACCACCCCGATTTATGACTGTAATTGTGGGTTCAGTTACAATTGTAAGTTGAGGATTATCTAAATCATATTTGGACTATAATTCCTTGCCTGGCCACCAGATGGCAGTAATGGACTGCTAAAAAATCCCTGCTCTGGCTGACATCTGCAGGTCACTTTAATGTTTGCAAGCTAGTTTAGCTAGCCTTCGTTTAGATGGCTAGTTCATGCTGGTTGGGGAATTCTGGGAGTTGAAGGCTACACATCTTAAAGTTGCTTGTGATGGATAACTGGGAAAAATATGAGACAATCTAATTACACAAGAATTGCAACATATATTTTATAATGCCCTGGTAAGGCCACACTTGGAATACTGCATCCACTTTTGGTCACCACGATGTAAAAAAGATGTTGAAACTCTAGAAAGAGTACAGAGAAGAGCAACAAAGATGATTAGGGGACTGGAGGCTAAAGCATATAAGGAAAGGCTGCTGGAATTGCGTATGTCTAGTTTAATGAAGAGAAGGACGAGGGGTGACATGATAGCAGTCTCTCAATATCGGAGGGGCTGCCCCAAAGAAGAGGGAGTCAAGCTGTTCTCCAAAGCGCCGGAAGGCAGGACAAGAAGCAACTCATCAAGGAGAGAAGCAACCTAGAACTAAGGAGAAACTTCCTGTCAGTGAGAACAATTAATCAGTGCAACAACCTGCCTCCAGAAGTTGTGGGCGATCCATCACTGGGGTTTTTTTAAGAAGAGATTGGACAACCATTTGTCTGAAATAGTGCAGGGCAGAGATTCTCAACCTGTGGTCCGCAGCCCGGGGGGGGCATGATATCACGGGGTTCATGAAGGTT
>BFFQ01007996.1:9661-22546 GCA_003402635.1 Protobothrops flavoviridis | reverse complement strand
GGAAATAATTCTGAATAAAATGAAAATCCTTCTAGTGGGAATCTATGCTCCGAATGAGGGGCAGAAACAATTTTATAAAAAACTACCCAACTTTACTATTATTATTATTAGGCAGCTGTGGGGCTAGTTAGCACTCTGAAGGCCCTCCTCCTGCCTTTTAATGAACTTTTAATGTTGAATTTGAAATTTCCTTGCCTCTATTCTAAAAATTTATATTCAGTTTTTAAGTGTTTAACATTTTATTTGTACACCACTCAGAATTCCTCTGTGAGGAGGGTGGGTGGTTTCTAAATTTGATATAATACATATATACATACAAACATACATACATACAAAAAATGTGGAAGTAGCCTCGTAAGGCTTAGTCTGCAGTGTATTTGGGATATCCTGTACAATATCTGACTGGCATGTAACTTCAGTATGTTCTGTGGACATGGTGCTTTGCAAAATTTCAAAATTTACAAATATTAATTTGTATCCCAAGAGTTTTATCA
The DNA here is from genome assembly GCA_003402635.1 of Protobothrops flavoviridis. Taxonomy (NCBI): domain Eukaryota; kingdom Metazoa; phylum Chordata; class Lepidosauria; order Squamata; family Viperidae; genus Protobothrops; species Protobothrops flavoviridis. The sequence goes on along the minus strand of BFFQ01007996.1, from coordinate 22,052 downwards.
TTGACAATTTGCTATTCCAAAAGGCTGCTATCAATTCAGTATCGGGTTATGAACTGGATATTTCTTGGTCTGAACAGTGGTCCTTCTGTACTATATGAAGCTGAGGCAGGCAGACTTCAGGCTTATGGTATCTATTTATTTTTAACTAGAGCTCAAGATTTACCAGCTGGTGGCTGGTAAAAGGTTTTCTATGCAATGTTTTTTATTGCATAGTAAATTTGCCCTTCTAATTCATTTGTTGCACAGCAGCACACCTCTTCTCTTCCACTTCGCACTTCCGTTATATTTTCAGACTAAAGTGTAAGCACTTTTCCCTCAGCAAAATAAATTGCTTTCTCCAAGAACTAAGGTATTTGCTACTTAATACAGTATAGAAAATATGCATGCATTTCATCAATACTTATGGGTTCCATTTTGTCATATAATAATTCAAAAATGACGTGCAATGCTCCCACCCTATTTCTATTACTAAGCCTGTCAAATTTTAAAGTCGTTAATTTGTATATGTTAATTCAAAAATTATTAGTCACCAACAAACCTCTCTGTGTTATTACCCATAGCCATAGCAGTGCCTTGTCATGTTGTGGGTTTCTTTTCAGCTTTATTTTATATTTGTTTTTATTTTAATTTCAATGGGTTACTTTAATGGATTTTTAAAAAAATATGTTCTTGATTATTACTATGTATGCTGCTTGCATCACTATGTGAGATGGATGGCTGTACAAATGCAATTGATTAATTAAATAACATGTGCTAGTTCAGTTTGCCTCTCTTTACAAAAAAAGATGTTTAGATCCTAGAAAGAGTACAGAGAAGAACAACAAAGATGATAAGGAATCTGGAGGCTAACCATGTGATGGATGATTGAGGGAACTAGATATGCCTAGTCTAATGAAGAGAAGGACTAAAACTGTGACAGCAATCATCCAGTATTTGAGGCTGTCACAAAGAAGGAGTTGACCTATTCTCCAAAGCACCTGAGGTGAGGGCAGGACAAGAAGCAATACATGGAAACTAATCAAGGAGGGAAGCAACCTAGAAATAAGGAGAAATTTCCTGACAGTGAGAACAATTAATCAGTGGAATGGCTTACTTCCGGATGTTGTGAATGCTCCATCACTGGAGGTTTTGAAGAAGAGACTGGATATCCCAGGGGTAGGCAACCTTGGCTCTTTTATGACTCGTGGACTTCAACTCCCAGAATTCCTGAGCCAGCTGTGCTGGCTCAGGAATTCTGGGAGTTGAAGTCCACGAGTCATAAAAGAGCCAAAGTTGCCTACCCCTGGGATATCCATTCGTTCAGAATGGCATAGGGTCTCCTGCTTGAGCAGGGGGTTGGGTTAGAAGACCATCTAGGTCTCTTCCAACCTTATTATTCTATGTTCTATGTTCCTAGACTGAGGCTCCAGGTTTATTTTAATTGATTGTATTTGAAAGGGTCGGTACCACAGCCATAGTTTCTGCCAAGAAACCGCAAGATAGATATTAGAAATGGCAATGTTGTCACTGAACTATTGTTCCACAGTCCAAGCCAAAGAGAGGGTTGATTTGTAGGCTTTGGCATGACGGATCCTTCTCATCACAAGAAAAAGTCAGCTACTGACCACAGTTGTGGAATGGACATAAGCTGACACACAGGCTGCCAAACTGAACTGTAATCTGCCCAGAACTGTGAATTTAAGACTGGCGGCCGTGAACATTGAAATAATAAATAAATAATTTTTTTAAAAAAAAACCCTGCCATCCTGTAGAAGACAAGAAAGATTGGTAACATTACTTTTTCCCTCTTCTTCTACCCACTCCCTTTCTAATTCTACAAAGCCAGTGCAATCGTGCCAAGTTCACCTTTAGCAAGTAACCAGACATAGTCTGTCATTTCATTTCAGCATCACCTTTATTTCTTCTTGAATTGGATCTAGGATGAGACCTGGCCTGGCTGTCACAGTTTGCCTGAGAAAAAAAAAATCTCTATTAAGTGAGAGATTGGATCAGTAGTTTCCTGAGAGCCCAGGAGAATGTTTACGATAGATTCAGAACAAAAGTCAAAATTCAGTGATTCTTTGCTGCAATACCCCCCCCCCCCCCAAAAGGTGGGGTTTAGATACAAGGAAGATACAAGGAAGATCTTGGCAATGCCTCCAAGGGGAAAGGGAAAAATCTCTACCTGTTGATAATTTATGTATGCTAATTAAGTCAACTGAATAATCCAGTTGTTCTGAATCTGTCTCTGGACCAACCTGTGAGATTTGGCTTTCTGCACCTTTTGGCATCACTTCCAAGCAACAACACAACTCTTGGCCTTTGCATGTCCTCCTCCTTCTCCTCATTATTTCACATTTACATTGAACTCAACCAGTACAAAATAATACAGTATTGTTGCAGGAGAGCCAAAATAAGGATGGAGATGGGTACTAATGGCCAGAATAAGGATAAGGGCATGTCTTAAAAAGTTTGTTCCTTGGCAAACATTAACACAGGTAGTTCTTACTTACGACCACAATTGAGCCCAAAATTTATGTTGCTGAATGAGAATTTGTTAAGTGAGTTTTGCTCCATTTCTTAACACATTTGTTAAGTGAATCACTGCAATTGTTGAGTTAGTACCACAGTTGTTAAGTGAATCTGGCTTCCCCACTGACTTTGCTTGTCAGAAGGTCGCAAAAGAGGATCACATGAGCCCAGGACACTGCAACCGTCATAAATATGAGTCAACTGCCAAGCATCCAAATTCTGATCATGTGTCTGTAGGGATGGTGCAACAGTCGTAAGTGTGAAAAATGGTCATAAATCACTTTTTTCAGTGCTGTTGTAACTTCTAACAGTCCCTAAAGGAACTGTTGTAAGTCGAGGACTACCTATACACTGATGGGAAGCTGGGTACAGTTATTTTGGCTGTATTAGATGTCTGGAATTCAGATGGCCTCCACGCTTTGAGAAAATCGAGGATGATTGTTAAGGCATATCTGAACTGGCAATCTGCAAAGCCCTTTTGGGCCAGAAGAAAAGTTATATCTTGTCCAACATTTCACTTCCTACAGTGACCAACCAGATGTTTCCAGAAACCCCCAAGAAGGTAATAGGCGGCAGCTGCTGTTGGCCTGTATTAATTAATGCTCAGCAGTGTGTTACAGCCACTGCTGGAGGACGACGTCTGCTGTTCCCACCCAGCTTCGGTTCCATAATACTTCTCCTAACCAGAAGCCAGAGCCTTTGCTATCTTTAAACTATTCTTGCTCATGGCTATCACTCTGTCCTCATCTTGTCCTCCAGTAGCAAATTCCATGAATTAATTATGCGCTGTAGAAAAAAAGTACTTTCTGCTGTCTTTCCCGAATCCATGACCCATCAATTTCATTGATGGCTTCAACTTTTTGCATGATAAGAGAGGGAGAAAATAATTTTCCTATCTACATTTTTCACTTTTCATATTTAATTTGATAAACTTTGCTATGGTTGGCCTTCTTAACTCACTCCTGTATTTTTTTCTAAACTGAACTCACCTAATGCTTTAGCTTACCCTCACTGGGAATTGGCTTCAGCTTCTAAATAATTTGGTTGCTGCTGCCTACATTTCAGTGACTGGATATTTCATGAAAATAAGAGCTGACCAGGTAAGACAAAACTCTTAAATAACTGCTGTGTGCTCTCATCTGGTAAAGATGGAGGAGGCAGAGGGGGCCTGTTTGTTTGATTCCTACCTTGTTATCCTTCTTTTTAGCAACAAAGATTCTCAGGGTGGTTTACGGTAACTAAACACAAGATTGTGCCAGCTCATCAGCCTACAATTTAAAGATCATACTCAAAAGGAAAAGGTAGCTGTCCATTACAATCAGTTAGAAACAGTTTGGGGAGATGGGCTGGTCTCTTATAGATCTGCCAGACTCTCCTTTTCTGTTCTGCTCCCAAATAAAATGAAAGCTGCTCAAGATCTGCGTCATTCAAGGATTTAGAAGAATGGCTCCTGGAATATGCATGGACTTTCATTTTAGTAAAACAATCTCATGGTAACTGGGAGGGTGAATATCTGTGGGGCAAAATTGAAACAGTGGAGAGATGCATGGAAGCAGCTGAACAAAGGAGAGGGAAGTATTGGAGGAGAAACAAGGTAAGTGGGTCACAGACTAAAACCAATTTGGCCTATCTAGGTGTCTTCCCCATTTTTCAAGCTCAGTTCTTCATTTGTAAAACTGGATCACAAGGTGGAACAATGGTGTTTCTTAAGAACGGGAAATATGCTTTGTATTTCTTTATAATGAGCTTCTCACAATTCTCCAGGCCCTTTGCAAGCCATTTCCTTCCCCACGTTCCATCTGTACCATGACTCTCTTCAAGCCCTCGTTTCCCCTACCCACCTGGGAGGCCTGTAGTTCAGCCTATCAGTATCCTTAGGGAGCAAGGCATCAACCTAGCTTTAAAAACAAAGTTCCTGACAGGTTGAAAAGCAAAATGAGGTGTCTGACTGAGCCCAGCAGGGGCAGTAAAAGAAGGTAATGACCCCTCCCAATATGAGGCCTAATATGTAACCATCTATTGCTGCTGGCTTAATATTATGGGTTTCTGAAAAACTGATTAGTTAATCAGTTAAACAACTGATTCAGAACTCAGAAAGATTAGAAAGTAGGATTTCTGGGTTCTATATGGAACACTCGTGATGGAAACTTGTATTCTTCAGAAATGAGAATCTGGGTTTCACGGAGAACAGATGAGTCAGAAAAGTGAATGACTGGGTGGTTCCTCCACACAGAATCCCCATAATGATACAAAAACCCTCTAAGACAGCTTTACAACCATTCATGTTGTCCTCATCTCAGAGTGTTTCCAAGAGAGATTGTTTTGCTTATTTCTGGATGTTCTGTTTCCAAGTAAAAGGCATTGATACGAGGCAGGAGTAACAAGCAGTCTTGTCTTTATTCAATTCACAACAGAACCAAAAACAAAATGGTGCGGATTGCTCTTATACCCCCTTTGCAGGGACAGTATCAGCCAATCAATGCAAGGCATTTCTCCCGCCTTGCGCATGTGCACAAGGCGGGAGACAGTCTGTCTGGACCCGGGCATTCACGTGGTCTGCCCGGGCCTCTCTGCAGCCTCCTGCACCTGCTGAGTGACTCAGCAGGTGCAAGACATAACACCCCTCCCCTCTTGGATCAAAACATGGTACTTAATATTTTACAATACTACAAATCTAATACCTTGTCACTCCCTTATTCACAGCACAGTAATACTTGCTATTTTTGCATTACTATAAATCAGACATTTGTCTTTTTGAGCATGTTCTGATTTCTAAGTACCCCTACGCCTGCCCACCTACTGACAGGAGTCTTACATACTCCTGTAAGTGCTTGGGTGGAGCTCTGGCTCTCTCTGACCTTCTTGGAGCAGTTGTGATTGCCTGGTCTGCCAGCTCGCCTGCCAGGCTAGGCAGACCAGGACTTTGATGCCCCCTAGACTCAGGCGACCCTTCATGCTGCTGACTGGCTGGATCCTCTAAACCCAGACCAGAGTTCCTTGGTGGGGTGGAATTCCCCAAGTCCATTGGTGGGGTGGAATTCCCCAAATCCACAATGGACCCCTCTTGGGAGCGCTGTCTCGTGAGCCCAAGACCAGCAGATGGATTGGCCTTAAAAGCCGATTGCGAGCAATGTCCCATTGACCCGGTGCCGGTACCAGGGTCAGGAGTGCCAGAGTCAGGAGCCGCCTCCATGGCAAGACCCCCTACTGGCACCTGGGAAATTCCGCTTTCACGGAGAGACTGTGGTCCACAATCGTAATTGGGGTCCTCCTCCCCCCCCGAGAGCAGAGCCAGGAGCGGAAGTGTGGCTGGGAAGCCTCCAGCGCAGTTGGTCGATGTGTCGACGGATCACCCGACCATCATCCAAGGCCACTTCGTATGACAGCGGCCCAGAGACCTTGCATACCACTGCTGTCACCCAGAGATGTCCAGGTCCATAGTTCCTTGCCCAGACCGGATCACCCACCTGAAGTCTCCTAGGTGCCCGCGGTGTGACACCTGTGAAGACACCCGGTCTGGGTGCAACCTGTCGAGTTTTGTAATGAGTCTGCGACCCCAGCGGAGTTCAGCTGGGCTCTTTCCAGTAGCTGTGCAAGGTGTGATGCGGTGGCACAAAAGAAAGTCAGCTAACCTGTGATGCCAACTGCCATGAGTGATCCTCTTTAAAGCATCTTTGGTTGTGCGCACCATACGCTCAGCTTGGCCATTGGATGAAGGATGAAACGGTGCTGATGTGGCATGACGGATCAGGTTGGCCTGTAGAAAAGCCTGAAAGTCAGAAGAAGGGAATTGGGGTCCGTTGTCAGAGACAAGGACATCTGGAAGCCCATGAGAGGTGAAGATCCCTCTCAACACCTGGATGGTCCTGGCAGTAGTAGTGGAGGAGACTGGAACGACCTCTAGCCACTTGGAATGGCTGTCCATGAGGAGAAGGAAGAATTGCCCCTGAAAGGGCCCAGCGTAGTCGATATGAACCCTCGACCAAGTCACCTCCCACCTATGTACAGGAGCCTGAGGCATTTCAGGCCTGGACTGTTGGCAAACAGTACACCCGTGGACCTGGGCCTCGATCTCTTGATCAAGCCCAGGCCATCAAAGATGGTTGCGCACAAGCGCCTTCATCCAGACTATACCCGGATGTCCCTCATGCAGAGAGAGCAAGACTCTAGTCCTCAATGAGGTTGTGATCACTACCCTACTACCCCAGAGGACACAACCCTTGAAGGTGGATAGCTCGTGTTTCCTCTTCCAGAAACTCTGGAACTCTGTGCCAGGACACGTGTAAGGCCACCCTGACAGCACCCATGTCAGCACGCGTGTTAGCGTGTGATCAGTGGCTGTTTCTGCAGCCGCATCCCTAGCATTGAGGGGAGACTCAGGCAACTCCTGAATGGAAAGTATGTGGTGAGCTGGAGCAGGCTCTGACTCCACTAGCTGTAGAGGTAATCTGCTGAGGCCATCTGCATGGCCCATTTCTTTGCCCGGTTTGTGAACCAGTGTATAGTCATATGCAGAAAGGAAAATTGACCATCTCAGCATTCTAGGAGAGATGATGTGTGGGGTTTGTTTGTTGGTTGTAAACAACCCCAGCAGTGGCTTATGGTCTGTAAAGACCGTGAAATGGTGGCCATATAAAAAGTCATGAAACTTTTTTATGCCAGCCACTATGGCCAAAGCTTCCCTATCTATCTGTGCGTAATTACGTTCAGCAGATGATAGGGTCCTAGAATAGTAGGCTACAGGGACTTGTGTCCCATCAGCCTTCAAGTGACTCAACACAGCCCCAATCCCATAAGGGGATGCATCACAGGCTATGCATACAGGCAAATGCTCATTGAAATGCGCTAGAACCGCATTTGAAGAAAGCAAGGCCTTGACCTCTGCAAAACTCCTTTCGTGGACTTTTGTCCACAGCTATGGAGCCTGTTTATCCAAGAGCCGGTGTAACGGCTCAGCCACTGCAGCCTTGTGAGGGAGGAATGAATGGTAAAAGTTTAACAGTCCCAGAAAAGCCTGAAGTTCGCTTTTCGACTTGGGACTTGGGGCCTGCTGAATTGCTTTAAGCTTAGATTCAGCAGGATGGATGCCTTCAGCATCAATACGGAACCCCAGAAACTCTGTGGAAGTGACTCCAATCTTACATTTGTCTTGCTTTAGCTTCAGCCCCGCTTGGCAGAAACGCAGCAAGACGGCTCTAAGCCTTTCAGCCAGATTTTCAGATGATTCCCCAGCGATGAGGACATCATCAAAGTATGGGCAAACGCCTGGAATATTGTGGAGTGTTCGCTCCATCACACTCTGGAAAATGCCAGGGGCTACATTAACCCCAAACTGCAGCCTTTTAACTTTAAATGCTCCTCGGTGCGTAACAATTGTTTGGGCCTCTGCCGTTGCCTCATCAACTGGTAATTGTTGATAGGCCTGAGCCAAGTCATGTTTGGCAAAAACGCGGCATCCTTTGAGGGAGGCCAGAATGTGGCTCACCACTGGCACCGGGTACGAGTGCTGCTGCAATGCTTTGTTAAGTGTACACTTATAGTCAGCACAAATTCGGACTTCTCCATTGGCCTTCAGTGGCGTGACTATGGGGGTTTCCCATGGACTGCTGTCCACAGGCTCTAAAATGCCCTGCTGGAGCAGCTTGTCCAACTCTGCATTAATCTTGTTCTTCAACGCGAAGGGCACCCGTCTGGGCTTAATCCTAATGGGTGTGACTGCTGGGTCTAAACGTAAAGCAATGGGAGGCCCCTTGTACTGAACTGAACACATCAGCAAACTCCTTGCAAACTTCTGCAAGGCCTGTCATTTGCAAACTGTGAAGTCCAGTCACTTGGATTCCAAGGGCCTCGAACCAATCGAGTCCAATAAGACTCGTGCGATCACCCCCAACTACCACCACATTTAGCAACCCTTCAAAATTCATATGCTGCACCTTGAGCGTGGCCTCCCCCTTCACGCTGACTCGGGAATTCTGGAAGTCAGTAAGAATTAAATTTGAAGGCCTGAGTTTAACTCGTAGGCCATTTCTACAACAAATCTTTTTGAAAGTGTCTTGGGAAATGATTGATAAAGCGGACCCTGTGTCCAACTCCATCGATAAAGGAACCCCTTGCAACTTCACGTCAATGTGAAGCTTCTTCCTAAGCGGCCTATGGGCCCCGGTTTTAAAAATGCTTCTACGGGACGCACAAAAACCCACCCTGTTCTGGCTGGGGACCCTGGTACCTTTCTGAAGCAATTCTTCCAAAGACCGGTCCTTCTGGCGACCCAAACAGACGGAGGCAATGTGGCCTTGCCTACCATGTGCCCGGCAAATGGTGGAGCGGAAACGGCAATCGGAGCGCTTGTGGCGTCCTCCACATCCGAAACACCGAGGGAATGAGGTTGCCTTGTCTCTGCACTCTTGAGGCCTTCTCTCCGCTGGCTGCTGTAGGCGGTCCACCTCCATCTCTGGATCCTGTTTGGATTCTTCTCGCGTGACCTCTTGATGGACGGAGATCGAAGTTGGAGGGTTCTTGGTGAGCCGCAAGGCCTTCACATCTCCGCCCGCCGCTTCTTCGGCTGCAATTTCCCTCAAGGCATCTTGGAAAGAGACGTCTTCCTTTGCGAAGATCTTCTGTTGCAGCTCACGACTTCTCAGTCCACAAACTAAACGATCCCAAAGTCTCTCTTCCAGATCCTTGAATTCGCATGGCCTAGCTTTTATGTTTTGGAGTTCGCGGCATTGAAGCAAGACACATGTTGTAATTAAGTACTTCTTTATTTGTTCCTCAACTCAACTCACTACCAAGCAGGCACGCAGGCCTTTTATAGTCTCCCAAACCCAGGCAGTCCAGCCAATAGGGAAGAACCTTTTTTCGTGCCTTGCGCATGCGCACAAGTCCGGCGCCAGCCAGTCTGGTCCCGGGCAGCTTTTCAGTTGCCCGGGACCGTTTACAACATTTCTGGGCCTGCTGAAATGTTTCAGCAGGCTCAGGACACAACACCCCTCCCCCCTGGATGAAACACGCCACAATAGCCCAATACAGGTGTCTTGGACAGGATAAGTGTTAAACACAAGTTTCTTTTACTGCGCATAGGCAGAGCACTTTATACTAACTCATAATAATAACAAATACACTTTTAACAAAATAATTACAACAACCACTTTGTGGAACATAATTCTTTGACTAGTAAGGTGGCCTTTGGACTGATAGTAACCTTACATAACCTTTAAGGTATTTAGGTGGACCTTTGGCCCTTTGTGACCGTTGCAGGGTCAGGGAGGGTGCCTGGCCTGACAGCTCGCCTGCCAGTCTAGGCAGACCAGGACTTCTATTTAATGGTGCCTGGCCTACCTGCCCGTCTGGTGGGCTCGATAGACCAGGACTTTGATGCCTTAGAATTCCAGGTGACCCACTCCGCTGCTGACTGGCTGGATCCTCTGAATCCAAGCCAGGTTTCCTCGAAGGGGTGGAATTCCCCAAGCCCAATGGTGGAGTGGAATTCTCCAAGTCCACATTGTCCCTCGAGCCCACGACCAGCATCGGAAGTGGCCTGTGTTGCAGAAGTGCCCCAGTAGTCCCAGTCCCCCGTGTATGTGGCCGAGGTGCCAGAGTCAGAAGCCGCCTCCATGGCAAACCCCCTCTTTTGTGGCTCCCTGTTTGGAGCGCTTGCTGTATTGTGTGGATACCCCCGGTGAGACTCCCTGTCTGGAGCAATAACTGATGTGTGGAATGACCCCCTTTCTGGAGACTCCCTGTTTGGAGCAATAGCTGAATCCTGAGAATGCCCCCATTCAGTCACTGGACCCTGTGCATTAGCATGTGAGAACTCGCTGGAGCTGGGAGACTGAGGCCCAGAATCCAATTGATGGCCCTCCTCCCCCCCGAGAGCAGAGCCAGGAGCAGAAATGTTGTTGGACAACCGCCAGCGCAGTTGGTCAATATGGCGCCGAAGGACGCATCCATCGCCCAAGGCCACTTCATATGAGAGTGGCCCTGAGACCTTGCATACTGTACAACAGCACTGACCCAGAGATGTCCAGGACCATAATTCCTTGCCCAGACCGGATCACCCACATGAAGCCTCCTAGGTGCCCGCGGCTGTGACACCTGTGAAGCCACCCGGTCTGGGTGCAGTCTGTCCAACTTTGTGATGAGGCATCAACCCCAGCGGAGTTCAGCTGGGCTCTTTCCAGTGGCAGTGCATGGTGTGGTGCGGTGTGCAAGAAGAAAATCTGCTAACCTGTGTGTGATTCTTTTGAGTGCATCTTTGGTGGTGCGTACCATCCGTTCAGCTTGCCCGTTGGTGGAAGGGTGGAAAGGAGCTGACATTGCATGCCAGATCAAGTTGGCCTGTAGGAAAGCCTGGAACTCAAGAGAAGTAAATTGGGGGCCATTGTCAGAGACGAGGACATCAGGAAGTCCATGGGTAGCAAAGATTCCTCTCAACACCTGGATGGTCCTAGCAGTAGTAGTGGAGGAGACAGGTACAACCTCTAGCCACTTGGAATGGCTATCCACCAGGATAAGGAAGAATTGCCCCTGAAAGGGCCCAGCATAATCTAAATGTACCCTTGACCAAGGGGTTTGTGTCTCCTCCCACCTGTGTACAGGGGCCTGAGGCATTTCAGGCCGTGACTGTTGGCACACCTGGCACCCGTGCACCTGGGCCTCGATAGCTTTATCAAGCCCAGGCCACCAAAGATGGCTGCGTGCAAGCGCTTTCATGCGCACAATGCCCAGATGTCCCTCATGCAGAGATAACAAGACTCTAGACCTCAGTGAGGCTGGGATAACTACTCTACTACCCCATAACAGGCACCCATTAAATGTAGACAGTTCGTGCCTCCTTTGCCAGAAGCTTTGAAACGCAGCATCTGGACATGTGTCAGGCCATCCTGACAGCACCCATGTCAGCACGCATGTAAGCGTGTGATCAGTGGCAGTTTCTGCAGCCACGTCCCTAGCATTGAGGGGAGATTCAGGCAGTTCCTGAATAGAGAGAATATTAACAGCAGGTGCAGGATCTGCCTCTATTTGTGTGAGAGGTAGCCTACTGAGGCCATCAGCATGGCCCATTTCTTTCCCAGGTTTGTGAATGAGCGTGTAGTCATATGCTGACAGGAAAATGGACCACCTCAGCATACGTGGGGATATGATGTGTGGGGTTTGTTTGGTCGTTGTAAACAACCCCAGCAAAGGCTTGTGCTCTGTATAGACCATGAAGTTGCAGCCATATAAGAAATCATGGAATTTCTTTATGCCAGCCACTATGGCCAAGGCTTCTCTGTCAATCTGAGCGTAATTCCGCTCTGCAGATGACAGAGTCCTTGAGTAGTAAGCCACAGGGACTTGTGTCCCATCAGCCTTCAGGTGACTGAGTACTGCACCCACCCCATAAGGGGATGCATCACAAGCGATGCACACAGGCAGTTGCTCGTTAAAATGTGTTAATACAGCATTTGATGACAGCAAGGCCTTGACCTCTTTAAAACTCCTGTCATGGACCTTAGTCCACTACCATGGAGCTTTCTTATCTAAGAGCCGGTGTAATGGCTCAGCCACTGCAGACTTATGGGGAAGAAAAGCATGATAGAAGTTGAGAAGTCCCAAGAAAGCCTGAAGCTCACTTTTAGACTTGGGACTTGGGGCCTCCTGAATGGCCTTCAGTTTGGATTCTGCAGGGTGGATGCCTTGAGCATCTATTTTAAAGCCTAAAAATTCTGTGGAAGTAACTCCAATTTTGCATTTGTCTTTTTTCAATTTGAGGCCCGCTTGGCGGAACCTCAGCAACACAGCCCGGAACCTCTCAGCCAAATTCTGTGATGACTCCCCTGCGATGAGGATGTCATCGAAGTAGGGGCACACCCCCGGAATACCCCTGAGCGTGCGCTCC
>BFFQ01007992.1:11695-33335 GCA_003402635.1 Protobothrops flavoviridis | reverse complement strand
ATTTCTTCAGATAACATCTTGTAATAAATTGCTGTTAGTCCATCTGTACCAGGAGCCTTACCAACTTTTAATTGCTTAATTGCCCCTTAATCTCCTCAGAAGTTATTAAACAATTCATCTTTTCCCTTTGATTATTTGACAATCTAGGAAAATGTGCCTCCTGTAAATAATTGTCTATTTCTTCAAGTTGTATATTTTCAAAAGCATATAACTTAGAATAAAAATCCAAAAAGCTCTTTTTAATCACATTTTGTTGAGATGTCACTTTACCATTATAATCTATTTTCTCTATAGTTCTTGACTTCTGCTTCTTTTGTAGTTGGTAGGCCAACCATCTTCCAGGTTTATTTGCATTACAAAATGTATTATATTTCATGAACCTTAAACTAGTTGCAGTCTGATCTGCTATTAACATATTAAATTGCTCCCTAAGCACAGTTATAGATACTTTTAAATTATTATCCAGTGGATTTGAAATAAAAGCCTTTTCTTTTAATTTAATCTCATCCTCTAACTCTTTTCGTTTTTGCATCTGTTTATGCCTATAAACATTGTTCATATAAATCAAAATGCCTCTCATATACGCTTTACTAGCGTCCCAAACCATTGAAATCGAAGTATCTTTATGCATGTTCAATAAAAAAAATCTTTCAATTGGTCTCTACATTTCTGCAAGTTTGTGTCATATCTAAATAAGTTTTCATTCAGTCTCCAAGTTCTTCTATTCCCCTCTTCAGCAAATAATTCCATCCATACAGGACTATGATCTGACAATATTCTAGGAAAGATCTTAATATTCTTCACCCTAGAAAAGAAATCATTAGTAATTAAAAAAAATCAATTCTAGAATAAGATTGATGCCTATCCGAAAAAAAAGTGAAATCTCTTTCTTCCATATTTCGTTCTCGCCAAATGTCTTTTAATTCCAATTCATCCTTCAAATCAAAAAAGGTTTAGGCAGTATAGAACTAAAAGCTTTACAGGAACCTTTCTTGTCTCTTCGTGAATCTAAAACTCCATTCCAGTCTCCCATCATAATAACTGATTTGTAATCCATTTGATTTAATTTCCGATGTACCAATTTATAAAACTGTTTCTGTTGTTGATTTGCAGCATATAATCCAATAATAAGACATTTCTTTCCATTCAATAATATTTCAATAAAAACATATCTTCCTTCTGGATCAAAATCAATTAATTTGGGCAAAATTAATGCCTCACATAAATTAATGCCACACAAAATGCCTCACATAAATTAATGCCACACAAAATTTCCTCACATAAATAACTACCCCGCCTCTTTTCTGCGGCGCAGGTGCCATAAAATGTATTCCCAACCGTGAATTAATCAAATATTTTTGATCCTTTGCTGTAATGTGAGTTTCTTGTAAACATACAACATCATTTCTATCTAGATTCGCGCCAGTCTGGCTTCCGGCCTGGGCACAGCACGGAAACGGCATTGGTCGCGTTGGTTGATGATCTCTGGAGGGCTCGGGATAGAGGCTGTTCCTCTATCCTGGTCCTGCTAGACCTCTCAGCAGCTTTTGATACCATCGACCATGGTATCTTGTTGTACCGGTTAGGGGGATTGGGGTTGGGGGGCACCGTTTTACGGTGGTTCTCCTCCTACCTCTCAGACCGGTCACAATTTGTGTTGGCAGGGGGGCAGAGGTCGACCTCAAGGTGCCTCACTTGTGGGGTACCTCAGGGGTCGGTCCTCTCGCCTCTCCTGTTCAACATTTATATGAAGCCACTGGGTGAGATCATCCGTGGTTTCGGGGTGGAGTTTCATCAGTACGCAGATGACACCCAGCTGTACATCTCCACCCCGGACCACCCCAACGATGCCGCGGAAGTGATGTCCCGGTGCCTGGAGGCCGTGCGAGTCTGGATGGGGAGGAACAGGCTTCGACTCAACCCGTCCAAGACCGAGTGGCTGTGGTTTCCGGCGTCACGACATAGCCAGTTGGCTCCATCCCTGGCTATCGGGGGTGAGTCATTAGCCCCCTCGGAGAGGGCCCGCAAATTGGGCGTCCTCCTGGACACTCAGCTGTCTTTAGACGATCATATGACAGCCGTGGCCAGGGGGGCTTTTCATCAGGCTCGCCTGATACGCCAGTTGCGCCCCTTTCTGGATCGTGACGATCTACGCACGGTCACTCAAGCCCTTGTTGTTTCCCGCCTGGACTATTGCAACGCTCTCTACATGGGGCTCCCCTTGAGGTGCACCTGGAGGCTCCAGCTAGTTCAGAATGCGGCCGCGCGGGGGATTTTGGGGGCCTCTAGATACTCCCATGTAACACCTCTCCTGCGTGAGCTGCACTGGCTGCCTGTGGCCTTCCGGGTGCACTTCAAGGTGTTAGTAACAACCTTTAAAGCGCTCCATGGCAATGGACCTAGGTATTTGCAAGACCGCCTCCTACCAAATACCTCCCTTCGACCAGTCCGCTCCCACAGAGAGGGCCTCCTTAGGGTGCCGTCAGCCAGTCAATGCCGGCTGGCGACCCCCAGGGGGAGAGCCTTCTTTGTGGCAGCTCCTGCCCTCTGGAATGACCTACCCCCCGACCTACGTACAACTGCGGACCTGCGCCTTTTTCGCCGAGCCCTGAAAACCCATCTATTTTGTGCGACTGGCCTGGCGTAGTCTTAATTAGGTTTTAGTATAGGTTTTTATATGGGGTATTTTAGAGCAGGCCTTTATTTATTTAATTTGATTTTAGAATAGATATTTATTGTGATTTTTATTATCGCCTGTTCACCGCCCTGAGTCCCGTAAGGGAGATAGGGCGGTATACAAATCTAAATAAACATAAACATAAACATTTTTATGTTGTTTCAAATAATGAAATATCTTTTTTCTTTTCTGTGGAGAATTCAAGCCATTAACATTCCATGTCAGAAACCTTGCCATCTTTAATGGCAGAGAGCCTCTGGAACGCTTCTTGTAAATCAGCTGTTACTGATCTCTTCGGCCACGCACCTCCCACTGGCTCTGAAATAACTTGCTGCGCTGTAGGTACAACATCCACTTTTTGCTGCTCTCTTTCTTTGCGTCTATGAGCTGCACGGGTCATTCTTTGTGACTTCGGATCATCTTTAATTTCCATAAATTGCTGCTTAGCTTGGTCTTGTAGTTTTGTAGCACTTGATGACATAGCTCCCTCAGCCACTTGCTCTTCAAGAATTCCTTCCTTTCTGGTACCTCATGGAGATGATGATGAACCTGCTTTCAAAATTGAGATATAAAAGTCTCTTGCTTTCGAAATCGAGTTGAGTCTGTAGCGTGTTCCCTTGTAATTCACAATTATACCAACAGGTATATCCCATCTAAATTGAATTTGTCGCTTTTTCAACTCTTCAACCAGAAAGGCGAAATCCTTCCTTCTTCTAAGTATTTTGGATGGTATCTCCTTTAAAATTATAACATCTTGTGCCATAATTTGAAATCTCTGCTTATAAAAGGCTTGAATAATTTCATTACGGATTGATCTTCTAGAAAAATAGATTACAACATCTCTTGGAAGATTTCTCTGTCTTGCAACCCATGAATTAACTCTGAAATTTTTTTCCATTTCTCTCATAATTTCTTCAGGTTGACAGGACAAAACCAAAGCCAAATCTGCTGCAATCTCTTCCTCCAAATTTTCTTGAGCATTTTCCTTCAATCCCCTTATTCTCAAAACATATTCCATTTCTCTATATTGTGACATAATAACCTCATTTTGAGTTAAATCCACGTTCTCCTCCACTTTTCCCAATCTGAATTCCAGACTTTCAACATGTTCCTCCACTTCATCCACCCGTTCATCTATACGTTCTACATGGACTGCCAAGCCTTGAAGCGCAAACAGTATGTCTTCTCTCATCTCTGCATTTTTCTTTTCCAAAAGCTCCTCTGTCTCTGTTCTAATCTGTCTTGCATTGTCCTTCAAAGCATCCTGTAATTCTTTCAGTGTAAATACCGGAATTGGGGGAGAAGGCGGAGGAGTCTTAGCTTTGGGCTGCTGTGATGTTTGAACAGCTGGGGAGGAGATCGTGCCTTTCTGAGGAACGGAAGTTCCCGCACGTTTTGAAGCCATTTTTCTTTTCTCTTTCTTCTTTCTTCTATCTTATATTTTTATTTTTATTTTTCCTCTTTAAAGTATTATAAAGTCTTGTAAAAGCAATAAATACTAAGTATATAATAGGAGGCAGAAAGCTTGCCCACCCAATAAGCAACAAAGAATCTAAATCCGTTACAATATTTCTTCTGTATCCAAAAAAGTAAAAGTCTCTTATATCTTCTGTCAAAAAGGAAAACGCCCTTCCGCAGCCATATTCCTTCTTTTTCTAGTTTAAATAAAAAGTGAAGAAGATACTTATTTATTTCCTGAGTTAAAGTCACAATTTATTCAAATTCCAATCCTCCTGGTTAGCTCTGTCTGCTTATAGGTTCTACTCGCAGTGTCTTTAAACGGCAGAGGTGGAATCAGCGTCTGGCTTCGTTCGGAGAACAAAGGCAGCCCAAGGTGTGGAGAAAGTCCCAGACTCCGGGGGAGTTCACATCTTAGTCCTCACAAAAGAAAAATTATGAGGGCTAGGGAACTCTACCCCTATCTAGGAAGCTCACCCCCCCCTTTTCCCAGGGAGGGAGATTCCGAGCCACGGAACAGCTGTTGCGCGCTGTTCCTACGGCTTTGACGCATCCTCGGGGCAGACGGCTCAAAGAAAAGCCGCTATCGGCGCCACGATCGCCACCGGACGGATGTACATGGACTCTTAATAAATATAGTTTCCACAAAAAGATTAAAAGACTCTTTTACTATGGAAATAGAAGACTTTTACCCACAGCTTGACTATGAGCTGATATTGGAAAAAATATTGGAAATGACAGAGGAGATGAAGTTATGGAGAAAAACTAAATATTATTTTGAAGAATCACAAGCTGAACCTCAAACTTTAAAAGATCAACCTATAGGCCAAGAAGAAGCCTATATGCAACAGTGTACACAATCCAAGATGGAAGAAGAATTTACTGATCAACTGAATTCTGGACTGGATTATGAGCTGATATTGGAAAAAATATTGGAAATGACAGAGGAGATGAAGTCATGGACAAAAACTAAAGACCATCTTGTAGAATCACAAGCTGAGCCCCAAATTTTAAAAGACCAATCTACAGGCCAAGAAGAAGCTTATATGCAACAGTTTACACAATTTGAGATGGAAGAACTCACTGATCAATTGAACTTTAGAAAAGTTCTGGACCCAAAATCCCAGATTGAGACTTTAAATGATTACTCTATAAATCAACTAACTACTACAGAGGAGGATATTTCACAAGTCTATGTACAAACGGTGGAGAACTTTGAAGATTAAAAAATGACTATAAGTGAAGTACTCCCATTGCTAAAATCAACAGGAATTGACAGCCAGATGTGATCGATTGAAAGTTATGACAACCTGGATAATCAAGCTGAAATTATAATATGGAATAAAATGGACTATATTGCTTACATGATACTGGAAGAAGGGGAAGAGAATTTTGATCAGATCGATTTGTTGATAAACTTAGTACTCAAATACTAAGATTTGATGACATAGATGCGACATTACGGAAACCAGCTTGGTATAGAAAAAAAGCCAGAATTAGATTTAAAAATGTGATTTACAATCTTAATTATTGGGTCAAAAAGGCTTTAGAGATTTGGACTGATTTGACAATCTAATTGAGTAAATGAAAGCAGTAAGATAATAATTGGTGTAATAATATGTTTGTCTTAAATACGATAGTTAACTTGGTTGAGATTTAAATTTTACTTAACAGGTCGAAATGATTCTTTTTTGTTTTTTTACTCTGTTTATATAGAAAACTATTTTATAATAGCAGAAGAATTAGAGAGATCTATGATAAGAGAAGAAAGAGTATTAATTAATGATGTATTAAATTAAGAGATGGAATATATGTGAAAATATTAGAATGATAGTCTTGGAATATTATGTGCATTGTAGAAGGGATACCCAAAGTTTTATTAATATGTTTGTTTAAGATTAATTGGAATATGTTAATTGAAATTAGTGGAGCTTAAAAGCAGGAGTGATTTATATAGTAGGGATGATTCTGTGGATTGATTGAATTTTAAGAAGAAATAGATTAAACTAAATTTGTTATATCATGTGAGGGAAATAGAGGGGGGAATTTTTAAGGTATTAATTTTAGTTATATATATATATGACTTGTTTTGCTATGATTGATTACCCTTTCACCACGGTGTTTTCCTGAGCACTTTGATGTAAAAATTAAAAAAACCAATAAAATGTGTATATATAAAAAAAGAAACGTATTGCTTTCAGAATGGGAGAGAATCAAACACAAAATGTATACAAAAATACCAGAGTGGCTATCAACAATGGAAGCATTTGCGTACCCAAACTTAATTAACTATGACAAACTTGTTAGTTATAAAGATCTTTTCGATAAGGATGGAAAACTTAAAGACATGCAAGCCCTTCAACATCAAGGTATTGACCTAACATGGTGGTCCTATTTGCAAATCCAAACAAGATATGAAAAAGATATAAAATTAATAGGATTTTATAAAGAGCAGACTCCACTTGATAAAATACTTTTAAAAACAGATGAAAACTTGATTAAGAAACTCTATAAATTTCTGCTAAGATGGAAGATGGAAGAAGAACAAGTAAAAGAAACAATGATAGTATGGGCAAAGAATTTTGAATATTCTATAGACTTAGAACACTGGCAAAAACTTTGGGACAAAAACATTAAACTTACTAAAGCAGCCTCATACAAAGAAAACTTATATAAAATGTTTTATAGATGGCATATGACACCAATTCGATTAGCGAAAATGTTTAAAAACGTATCAAATACTTGTTGGAAATGCAAACAAAAGCCAGGCACTTACTATCATGCCTGGTGGACATGCCCTAATGCAAAGAAATATTGGTTTAAGATTCATAGATGGCTGGAAAAGATGATGAAAATACAGATAGAATTTAAACCAGAATTGTTTTTGCTAGGAATATTAGGATCTAACTATGGTAAAGAGAATGATTATTTAATACTACATGTTTTAACAGCTGCTAGAATAGTATTTGCCCAATTCTGGAAAAATGAAAATCTACCATCTGATCAGATTATAATTACTAAAATTTTAGAATGTGCAGAAATGGATAGATTAACCTTGGAGATTAAAGAGAAAGAAGATTCAGTTTAATTTAAAACTTGGGAAAAATTTTATCAATGGTTAGAAATGTGACAGAATGAGAAAAGAGCTTGAAATTAAATAGAATATATGATTTTAGGTTTTTCACTAAGCTTTATCCTTTATGTTAATAATAGCGTTACTAGTAGTGACTCTAAATACTAGTGGAGACAGTTAGAATTAGTTTTATATTTTATTAATTAACGTTATTTACTTAAAAGAATTGTATTTACTTATTAATTTTTAATTAGATGATTATAGTTAACTCTATACTATAACTGTTTAGTATTATATAAACTATGTTTATTCAATATGTATATCCAGACGGTAGTTTGCTTGTTAAAGCATGAGATTACTGTTGGGGGTTACCCCATTATTGTACCTTACCCTAACCCTAACCCTATCCTATCCTTAATTCCTTACTCCTACCCTTTTCCATACCCGTATTCACACCATCCTGCCCCTACCCTATAAAATTTAATAAAATATTTATTTAAAAAAAGAGTCTGGATGAAGAAGATTACTACAAATACTTGGGTATCCTTCAAGCTGACAACATCAAGCACATTGAAGTCAAGAAAAAGATTAGAGGTGAATACATCAAGAGAGTGAAAAAGATCTTAAAGTCCAAACTCAATGGAGGAAATACCATGAAGGCAATCAACACCTCAGCAATTCCAGTAATTAGATATACAGCTGGAATAGTGGACTGGACTCAAGCAGAACTAAAAGCATTGAATAAAAAAGATCAGAAAAATAATGACAATGAATCATGCCCTTCATCCATGCAGTGACATTGACAGACTCTATCTACCAAGGCAAATAGGTGGGTATGAAATGTTGCAAGTACATCAGATGATTGAAGAAGAAAAAATGGCTTTGGAAGAATATCTGAAGGACAATGATGAAGATGCACTGAAGTTAGTATGTCAGTGTGCTGGACCAGTATGTAGCCATCTGGTCAGAGTGTATAGTTAGGAATTAAAACTGTGTGTAGAGCAAGTAGCATTTTAAGGGTTAAAATGCTGTTCCCTTAAGGAATGGCCTTCTGGGAAATGTAGTTTAGTTGTCACATGGTTATATCTGTGTTCTAATTGGCCACTGGGAGGGTCTTGTGTCTTTATTACGGGACATTCTGTTACGTGCCAGGTTTTTATTATCTTTCTCCATGAATCCTAGCCATGAGGCTAGGAGCTCCGTAACAGCATGTAAGATTTTCGTAGAATCCTTTTACCTATGAGATGGGTCCAGATTACAACCTACATTCTGGAAGAACTTCTACAATAACTGTGAGTTAATGTCTTGAGGATACCTGGAATAAAGTAATTTTGTATGACTTATCCATCGAGTTTATTCTGCCTGTTTCAAGTGGAATCCAGCAACCTTCTCTGCAAGAGACAGGAAAGTCAAGAAGGCTTAGTGACTACTGGAGAGACCAAACTGGCCTACAAGAAAGACCAAATGAAGAACAGGATGGAGGCATGAGAAGACAAAGCACTATATGGCGACTACATTTAAAAAATAGCTGGGAAAGCAGATAATAACAAGACCTGGCAATGGCTAAGAGCAGGAAAGTTGAAGAAAGAGACCGAGGGACTAATTCTAGCTACACATTTGCCTTAAGGACAAATGCATACAAAGTCAAAATTGAGAAGACAGCAACAGACAGTAAGTGCCACCTATGCAAAAAAGCTGAAGAAACAGTGGACCACTTGGTAAGCTGCTGCAAGAAGATTGCACAGACTGATTACAAGCAGCGGCATGACAAAGTAGCAACAATGGTGCATTGGAAGATCTGCAAGAAGTATCATTTGCCTGCAAGCAATAACTGATGGGACCATAAAATAGAGAAAGTCATAGAAAATGAAAATGTTAAATTGCTCTGGGACTTTAGAATTCAAACAGACATACATCTGTCACATAACACCCTGGACTTAACAGTTGTCGATAAGAAAGAAAAAAAAGTCTGGATAGTGGATGTGGCAGTTCCTGGAGACAGCAGAATAGAAGAGAAAGAACTGGAGAAGACAACAAAATACAAAGACCTACAAATAGAAATAGAACGACTGTGGCAAAGGCAAGCAAGGTTAGTACCAATAGTAATAGGCGCCTTGGGTGCAATCCCAAAACAACCAGAGTACCACTTGAACACCATTGGCATTGACAAATTTGCCATCAGACAATTGCAAAAGGCAGCCTTACTAGGAACAGCTTCCATCCTGCAACGATAGCTGTAATACCATCAAATATTCACATCTGCCTATCCCAGGTCCTTGGTAAAGACTCAATAGGTAGACAAAAATGCCAATTACAGTCTGAACATCTGGCTGACTATGCAATGATTAACAGCAGCAGCAGCAGCAACACCAACACCAACAATAATAATAATAATAATAATAATAATAATAATAATAATAATAATAATAATAATAATAATAATAATAATAATAATAATAATAATAATAATAATAATGGAAACTCTTGAAAATAACAAGATTGAGAGCAGAATATCAAAAAGAAACAATCAAGGGCTAGAAGGGGGGCAGAGGATAGATGGGCAATAAAGCTGTGTGTATACGTGATGGGAAATAGGGAGGGAGGAATGACAGGTGATAAAGACCAGAGAAGCTCAGAACCAGTTTGTACCAGCACCCAAGGCCAGGTAACCTGAGAATGAATGTGAATTACCTCAAAACATCTCAACATTCTCAAAACATTTCAGCGAGTTCCGATTGGCTAAAGGACTGGTGATGGGGGGGAGGGCTGGGATGAGGGGAACCTTTCTGTATCTTTGAGCATGGGAAAACCAGAGCTAGTCTGACTTTACTGTAGCCAACACTTTTTTAGTAAAAAAACCTTTCGCTACAACCCAATGGAGTCAAGGGCCTTCTTTCTTACAGGATCAGATTGAGGCAGGTGTGATATTAGATTAGCTCTGCAATTGTGGTCAACCTGGAGATGAAATCGCCTCTACTATGAGGACTGTGCAAACGATGTCAGCTCAAGGGAGCAATCAGGAAGAGATCGAAGACTGGGGGGAAGCATCCTCAAAACACCTCCTGGAGGGGTGAATCTATCCAAGTGACTGGAAGAAGATGACCCACCAAGACTCCGATGGCTCCTCATGGTTGGAAGAAAGAGTGGGAAGAGAAGCCCATGGGAGTGACATTCCCCCATGGGAGCCATGGCAGCCATCGGCAGGAGACACGAGTGGAACGAGAAGCTGGAGGAAGAACCAAGTATACATGAGCTGGATCGGGAGGACTGGATGCTGGAGCAAGCCATAAAGTTCCTGGAACTGAGAAACTTTGACCACTTCATGGCTGCCCTTTCACTTCAACACAATGGAGTTGAGGGCCTTTCTTTCCTAAGGGATCAGATTGGGGCAGATCTGACACGCTTTCTGAAGAATTACAAGCCCCCAAGCAGCCTTTTAAAGCCCTAAACAACCTTTCTGAATCCTTAGACCCTCCTTCTCTCTATTGCCCATTGTAATTAGATGGACCTACCTGAAAATTTTATTTCAAAACATTTAGAGGGCATCATCTTTTGGAAGGCTAACCAGAGGAAAATCAAATGGTACTGATTGATTCATATTTGTTCTTTGTTTTAAAATCTGTTACTATTCCTTGGTCTTACCTTGTCATTCTGAGTTATTCTATATCCCTCATTTCCTTCACAGAGATAAAAGTGATGTAGCTGGGGCTTCCAGAAAGGCTTCAATATAAGATGTGACCCTTTTTACTTTAGCTTCTTATGATTTTAGGATGAGATGAAATAACTAGAGATTTTCTTTTCTGACTTTTTTATTAGATTCAGTGTTTTGATTTTTTTTGTTGTTGTTTGAAATATATGGGGTGAAGTGTATTTTTTTTCTGCTTTTTGTTAGGTGAATATGTGGTCATGACAGTACATTTCCATCTACGAAGGAAAATGGGGTACTTTATGATACAGACGTATATTCCATGCATTATGACTGTGATCCTCTCCCAGGTGTCATTTTGGATTAATAAAGAGTCTGTTCCTGCCAGAACTGTTTTTGGTAAGTGCCACCATTGACTATGTCTGCCTTAACCATGTTGTGTCTTCTCTGTTCATATCAATATTAGTATAGAAAAGGTATTAAGAAACTTTTAAAAGATTACTATGAAAAGAAAAGTCAGGGTAATGGTGATGATTATATATGATATACCATGATATATTTCATTGTAACTCTTTAATGGAAGAGTGAAGCTTAAAGAAATAGAATATTAATATTCTATTTATTATATATTAACATAGAATAGAAAATCAGAAGTTGTAGGTGCTTCATCTCTGGAGACATTTAAAGAAGAGACTGGACAGTCATTTGTTTGAAATGGTATAAGGTCTGCTCGAGCAGGGGGTTGGACTAGATGACCTCTAAGGTCCTTTCCAACTCTATTTTTCTATCTTCGGATAAATATGTTCTGAAATATTTTCTAACACTTATACTAGGTGAATTATGAGGGAAAGAATCTGAAAATAGAAGAAACCTATGGAAGATATATTGTGCTCCAGTTAAATAGTAGTTTGTGTTCCTATTGTTTACCTCGGTAAGAACAAAATTTATTATTTTGGTCCTTTAACAAAGGACTAATCTTTATTTACATGAAGATATAGTTCATATTCTGAACTGAAGCATTGAAGTACAGAATAAATATGACTGCTCCCAGTTTTCCAGTTGGAAAACTCAGTTCCTTGTCCAGAGCATATGAAAATGGGTCTATGACAACTCGCCACAACCAACTCGCCATGGCCAACTCACCACAACCAACTTGCCGTAGCCAATTTGCTATGGAGCAATTCACCATGGGACAACAGTTACACTAATACTGAAGAAATAGTGGAACAGAATCATTAAAGAAAGGATGCCAAAGGAGAGACAAAATTAAATGTGAATGACAAAAATTAAAATATGTTTTAACTATTTTAAATAATTTAATTGAATTGTTGAATTGTCTCGCAGTGAATTGACCATGGGGAGTTGGCTGTGGGGAGTTGGCTGCAGCGAGTTGTCCCATTCCATATGACAATAGAATGTGACCCCCAAAACCCCAAACCAGTGCTAATTATGAAGTGGACAAAATCCCATCAAAACTGGATGAGGTCAACTGGGTGATTCTGGGAGGGGAGAATGAGGAAATTAATGCATAAGCACCCATTCATCATAGCCACCTTTCTCAGTTTTTTGTATCTCTACACCAAGATAATTTTGTATTTCACCCAGACTTTTCAAATCAAACTTTTTCTCCAATTGATTAGCAAATTCCTTCACCTGTACCAGATGCTTTTCAATGAAGCAAAGATCATCCACAAATGCTAATAATTGGCAATCCCCACCGTGGAACCTTGCATTATATATGCAAACATCAGCCTTACAATTCTTGAACCCAAGACCCTTCAATGCCACATCTAAACAGATGTTCCAGTTTCTGGCTGATTGCTTCAGCCCATAAATGGCCTTGTTCAGCCTATACATAGTGCCAGGCTTTTTAGTTTCATACCCTGGCGCTTAAACCATGTAAATTTCTTCCTCCAACTCTGCATTGAGGAATGCTGGCGTTATATCAAAGTGCCAAATTTTATGACCACATGCCGTTGCCAACACTAGTGCCAATCTTATAGTTTCACTTTTTACTATTGGTGCAAATACCTCATCATAGTGCACGTTTTTCTTCTGCAAAAATCCCTGTGCTACTAATCTTGCCTTAAATTGGACTTCATTGTTGGGTAACACTTTCTTTTTGTATACCCATTTACATCCTACAGCTTTGTAACCTTGTGGCAAAGTCATAGAGGTGAACACTTTATGTTCATCCATAGATTTCATTTCTTTATCCATGGCATCTTTCCACTTCACTTGCTCCACTTTGGGTAGTGCCAATACTTCCTGATAGTTTCTTGGCTCATACCACACATTACACACCTTTACTTTCCCAGCAGAATAACTGTCAGGTGGAATCCCCTTGTTCCATCACTCTGACCTGCGTGGCATTGACTGCTCTTGACTGTCAACCCTTTCCTGCTTCACATTAGAGTCACCATCTCCTTCTGACGCCTTTTCTTGCTTATTATCAGCTTCTCCTCCCTGAACGCTGACACTGTCATTAAGTGAGTCACCATCACTAAGTGGATCATTTCCAGAATTGGCATCAATTCTGCCCCAGTTCTGCTCTGCAAAGCTAGCAGATCTGGAAATTACTATACTTCTGCTCCCATCACTAAAGCGGTAGCTCTTTGAGCCAGGCTCATAGCCCAAGAATCTGAGCTTTCTAGCCTTTTGTTGCCTTTTCTCCTGATTGCCTTTGGAATATGCACCCATGCATTGCTTCCAAACACACTTAAATGTGCCAGAGATGGCTTTGTCCCATATAGCACAGCATATGGAGTATCACTGATAGAGGAACTCCACATCCTATTGACTAAATAATTGGCAGTCAACATGGCTTCACCCCAATATGACCTGCTCAGAATCCTCCAGCATTGAGTCTTTCATGATCTGCAAGACTCCATTTCGTCTTTCAGCCATGCCATTCTCAGCTGCTGTGTATGGATTTGTGCGTCTATGTCTTATTCCTAGCTGCCCCAACCACTGTTGAAAACTTGCTGACATGAATTCTGAACCCGTCAGTTTGTAGCTGGCATACCTGTTGCCTATATCTTCTTTCTGCGAAGCTCACCCATTGCTTGAACTTCTGCAGTACTTCTGTTTTGCTTTTAAGCAAATAGCAGAGCTCAAATCTGCTATGCTCATCTACAATGCCCAGCACATACCTTGCTCCTCCCAAACTCGCTTGCATTGGTCCTACTAAATCTGCATGTACCAGCTCTAGAACCCTTGTTGTCTGCCTTGTGCTCTTCTTGCTTACTGGGAATACCTTAGATTTCGATGATTTTCATACTGGACAGTCTAAGTATGCCTTACACCCTTTCAAGGTTAATCCCTCTGCAAACTCTGGCATCCTATGCAACCCTCTGAAGCTGGCATGGCCAAGCTTTCGGTGCAAGAGATGAATGCATGAATCATGTTGTGCTACATTACCAAATGTTTGGGCACATTTAACCTTTTGTGTCTGCAACACATAAAGATTATCCTGTTTTATGCCTGTGCACATACATTCCCATTTCTTTTTATGAGTCATCTCCCATCCACAAATGTGGTTTCAAACCCTTGTTTGTCAAGACTGGAGACACTCAGTAAATTATGCTCCATTTCAGGCACACATAATACATTATTAAATCTTTCCTCCAGACATGGAATCAGCACACTCCTTTCCCCATGACGTTTGCCTTTTTTGCAGTTTTTAAGTCAGCTACATTTAAGAATTGTTCATTTTCCACACTTAATGTGTCTTATCATGCCTCTGTTGATCTTTAGCTGCTAATTGCCCCTGGGGTGGATTAATCACAATATCTCAGAGCTCCTTAGCCTTCAGGAAGCATTCCATTTTTGCAGCCCAAATAAGATAATTCTTTTGTCCCAATCAAGGCAGAGAGCTCTCCTTTAAATCAGCTACCTGCAAGCCTTCAGCTGAGTCTTTGCCTTTTTCTTTCTTAACTCAGGCAGTCCTTCAGGTTAATTACAGCTCCGTGTTGAGCCTCAATCTTTTTCTTCAGTCTGAACTGTGTGCAAGGGCTGGCTGGGATCTGGGCCCATAACCTGTTAGTTTTATAGCTTTCCAGTGCAAAAATAAGCCCCCAAAATAAGCACACATTCAAAATGAGCAGGAGGCATAGTTTAGAAAAACTTTATCTATAAAATATATATAAACATGATACATACAGTTTCATTCAGTTCTGGGGAACATCAACAACTTTTAACTTGGAGATCAGGAAAAAAACAAAACAGAAGACTAAGACACGCCCAGACCTAGGCTGGATCACATGCCTCACACAGCCAATATTGTGTCTTAATCAAAAACAGTTCTCATTGGCTGGTTTGTTGCTATGGCTATTCCAGTTCATAAAATTGCTTACACAGTGACAAAACCGTACTCAGCAAGTAGTCCTCAATGGTACTACATCCACATGGAGAGAAGTAAGCAGTCGGGTATCACAAGGCTCTGTCTTAGGCCCAGTACTCTTCAATATCTTCATTAATGACTTAGATGAGGGAATAGAAGGGGAACTCATCAAATTTGCAGATGACACCAAACTGGCAGGAATAGCCAACAACCCAGAAGACAAGCTCAGGATCCAAAAACAAATTGACAAACTTGAACAATGGGCCCTATCCAACAAAATGAGTTTCAATGTGGAAAAAAAGCAAAGTTTTACATTTAGGTAGGAAAAATCAAAGGTTTAAGTACAGATTAGGTGAGACCTGGCTCAAAAACAGCAGCTGTGAGAGGGACCTTTGAGTCCTAGTAGATGATTACTTGACTATGAGCCAGCAATGTGCAGCAGCCGCCAAAAAAGCTAATACAATCCTGGGTTGTATAAACAGAGGCATAGAATCAAGATCACACAAAGTATTAGTACCACTTTATAAAACCCTAGTAAGACCACACCTGGAATACTGCAACCAATTTTGGTCACCATACTACAAAAAAGATGTTGAGATCTTGGAAAAAGTTCAGAGAAGAGCAATTAAAATGATCAAAGGCCTGGAGACTAAAACATATGAAGAACGGCTGCAGGACTTGGGTTTGGCTAGTCTAAAGAAAAGAAGAAATAGGAGTGATATGGTAGCAGTGTTCCAGTATTTGAGGGGCTGCCACAAAGAAGAGGGGGTCAAACTATTCTCCAAAGCACCAGAGGGCAAGACAAAAAACAATGGTTGGAAACTGACCAAAGAGAGAAGCAACCTGGAATTAAGGAGAAACTTCCTGATAGTGGGGACAATTAACCAGTGGAACATCTTGCCTTCAGAAATCATGAACGCTCCATCACTGGAGACTTTTAAGAAAAGATTAGACAGTCACTTGTCTGAAATGGTATAGGTTCTCCTGCTTGAGCAGGAGGCTGGAGTAGAAGACCCTATACTATTTCAGACAAATGGCTGTCCAGTTTCTTCTGAAAAGCCTCCAGTGATGGAGCACCCACATCTTCTGAAGGCATGCTGTTCCATTTGCTTGATAGTTCCAATTGTCACGAAATTTCTCCTTAGTTCTAGGTTGCTTCTCTCCTTGGTTAGTTTCCATCCATTGCTTCTTGTCTAGCCTTCTGGTGCTTTGGAAAATAAGCTGACCCCCTCTTCTTTTGGAAACCCTTCAAATATTGGAACACTGTTATCATATCACTCCTAGTCCTTCTTTTCTCTAACTAAAAAAAAACTAATTCCTGCAACCATTCTTCATATGTTCTACCTCCAGCCCTTTAATAATCTTTGTTGCTCTTCTCTGCACTCTTTCAAGAGTCTCAAAAGATGACCAAAACTGAATGCAGTATTCCAAATAAGATCTTATCAAGGCCTTATAAAATGGTACTAACATTTCACGTGATAGTGATTCTATCCCTCTGTTAACACAGCCTAGGGTTGCATTGGCTTTTTTTGGATGCTGCAACACACTGCTGACTCATATTTAAATGGTTGTCTACTAGGACTCTAAGATCCCTCTTGCAATTACTTCTATTGAGCCACGTTTCATCTAATCTGTTCCTGTAGAATCCTAGAGCTGGAAGGGACCTTGGAGGTCTCCTAGTCCAATCGCCTGCCCAAAGTAGAAGTCTTATATCATCCTGAACAAATGGCTGTTCAATCTTTTCTTTCTTTCTTTTTTTTTTTTTAAAAAAAAACGATTCTATTAATTTCTATTATTACAAGTCATATGTGCTTAGTAAACAATGTGTTGTCTGGTTCATTTGTTACTCAGTAATACATATTAACTTCTTCAACATTGATCTGTCCAATACTACAGAGTACAGTGTTTTCTTGATCCTCTCTTCTTCCATTGGTGTTCTCATTTTCCTAACACTGAGCAAATACAAATTTTACTATTAATACATGCAAAGTTAAGTATACACATAATTTTCTAGCATTATACATAATAAAAATAGTATCAGTTTGTAACATCTCTTCTAACCCACTCATGTCTTAGTTGTATTTGCAATTAAAGTCTCTTTGTTAAGTCAATATCCTGTTTTTCCAGCCCTTATTTAGCTTTAATTTCCCCTCAGTACTCAAAGTATCTTTATAAGTTATAATTTTCTCAATATTAATTACATTTGGGTGACCAAAAGTTCCATTTGTGCAAATCATCCTAGTATTTTCATATTTCCCCTATCATAAAGAAGTGTGCTCTCCTAATTATAAATAATTTATTTCTAATTATAAAAATATTTTGGTATCGAAAGGTTATCTGTTCTTTTAGCCATATTCAAACACAGGTTTATTCATATGGTATCCCACCTGGTATGTCAGATCTTCTATTTTCTTCAGTCTAACTCTGTCTTTCTTCCTTTGCCAAATAACTTTCCAAGTCAATGTATTTAAGTCACCAAAGGATTCTTCCTCTGTTTTTATGGATATTGTCTGAAATAGGAAAGACAATTTGCGTAGAATATTTTTGAGGGGGAGTTCAACCCATTTATATTCATTAAACAACTCCCACTTTCCTTCAGTTTCTCTTTTCATTTGTTGTTTTCCGATTTCTAACATTTCACCTAACAATTCTATAGTCCATTCAATAAGATCTTCTTCCTTATCCTTAGGTATATTTTGAGGTTTTAAGAAATAGGATAACTTTTCCATTTCCAGTATTATGGTTAAGTCTTCCAGATTTTTATTTGCGTGTGCCAGTCTGTAATTTCCTTCCTTTATATCCTCCGTCTTTGGGTCAATTTCCTCTGATTTGTCTTCTGTTTTCTAACTTGCTTATTCATTCTTTATAGTCATTTTCTGAGGGTTTACTAGTTGTAGGTTTAAGTTAAAGATGTGCTCATTTATATTGTCAAACTTCTTTTTAGTCTCATCATAATTTCTTCCTATTTGTTCCCCAAACGTTGAGCATTAGTGTATATGCAACTTACTCCTTTATGGCTGACCCTGAGTATGTTTCCTACATCTCCAAAGTTGTATCTGAGTTTTTCTTCCTTCTCTTCACACTTTATCTCCTTGTTTGATTGAGCCCTTCATGTAGATAATGCAGACAATGTCTAGGAATCCGATGTTCTCTTGGCGGCACCAACTCTTAAGCCAGTGGTTCATTTCTAAAATCCTTTGTTTCCTCATAGGATGTTGATCTTTTGTTGGAAGTATAGATGAAATATGACTTGTGCTCCTAACTCCTTAACTTTCTTCCCTAGCTGTTCATAATCTCTTGATATTGTTTTCAGTTGTCCTTTATCTCTTTTCCCTTCTCTTGTCTTCCTTCTCTCACTATCTTTCTGCTCCCTCTCCTCCTCCTCTTCTTCTTCCATTCCTTCTTAGTTTATTAACTTTTTCTTTCCATGATGGAATGCTGCCTCCTCCATTGTGATCATTTTGGGATGTGTGATAAGACAAGACAAGATATAAGATAAGATAAAATATAAGATGTTAAGACAAGATTCAACTGTCCCATTAGCATATACAGAAAAAGAAACTCCTGGGACATAATTTCACCAAGAGTATAATTTAACTGATAGATCCATATAGATACAGATGAAGTAAAGCAAAATCTCTAAAGGTTCCCACAGACAGCAGCATAGGTAAATTGTCCCTTTTTCCCTTTAGGCTACCCACTGTCCATTGCTTGCCAAGCTAACGCTTTCTTTGTATTTTGGAAAAGAGTCTGTGCGTTCAAAGAGTTCTCATAACATGACCTGGAAGTGAAGGAACTTTCACAGGGCCCAGCTGGCTCGCGTGATTCATTAGTCCCTCCCAACTCCTCCCCAAGGATTCCACCCCCTCCCTTCTGTTTCTGTTGTTAAGCTGTGAGGAAATTGCAGGTAGGGATAGAATCCGAATCAGCTTTGACATGCTGACCCTCCAGAAGAATGATAAGCCTAAAAGACAGAAAACAATTATACACAATAATACACAACAACACTGCCTCCATGCCGGGGCTCTATTTGGATTGGTTTGGGTATTTGGCAGGGAACCTGCCAATTAGTCTAGCTGCTCTAACATCCTTCACTGTCACCCTTTCAGCCTCAGCTGAGGGGTAGTCTTTCTATAACAGGAGGTATTACAGCTTTTCTTTATGATTCCTGGAATCAAGGACCTCCTTGATTTCATAGTGCATTTCTCTCAGTAGGATTGGAGGGAGAGGTGGCTCTGTAGCAGATCTCAGTGCTGAGCTATGGAAAGGTCTTAACAAACTACAGTGGAATACTGGATGAATGTGCCTGAGGCTTTTTGGCAACTGCAACTCTACAGTCACCAGATTTATGATCCAAATAATTTAGAAAGGTCCTATGTACTTGAATCCCAGCTTCTCACAGGGTTGCCTCAGATTCAAAAACTTACTAGACAGATACACTTTATCTCCCACTCTGAATTCCTTCTGGAGTGCCCTCTTCTGGTCTGCCTGTCTCTTTTGAGCTTCCCTAGTCTTCTCTAATGCCTTGCACACTGCCCACATACCCCTTAACAACTCTATCCACTCAGCCAAGGATGCTGAGGATGGTTTCTCCTGATGGATTTCTGGCATTGGCACAAACTCTACCCAGTAGCCACCCAAAATGGGCTAAATCCTGTACCACTATGTACAGAGTTATTATATGCCACTTCTGTGAAAGACAGAAGCTCAGCCCAATTTGTCTGCTGGTAATTTACATAACATCGTAGGTATTGCTCCAGGATGGCATTTGTGTGGTTCACAAGCTCCATTAATACAAGAATGGTGGGTGGAGCTAAGCCCTTGGGAGGAGCCTATTAGCTTCAGGAATTCACTCCAAAATTTTGTCATGAGCTGCATCCCTTAGTCTGATATGATGCATTTTGGGACCCCGTGCAGTCAATAGATATGCTGCACGAATAACTTAGCCAAGGATTGGGCTGAAGGAATCCTGGGGCATGCCACAAAATTTGCCTGTTTAGAAAAGATATCAGTAATAGTCCAAATTACGGGATTTCCAGCACTCTCTGGCAGGTCTACAATAAAGTCCATAGAGATCTCCTCCCATGAGTTCATGGGGCTGGCGACTGGTTGCAGTAGTCCAGGAGGTTTTCCAGGCAACCGTTTCATTGACAAACACACAGGGCAGCTGGCCACATACGCCTCCATGTCCTTTTTCATTTTTTGGCCACCAAAACTACCTCTTCACTAGGTGGAGAATTTTTACAAATCCAAAATGTCCTGCTACCCTTGTGTCATGATCCCTGGCTTCCTGGTATATACACTTTAGTCTCCTTCCATTTACACTTAGCTTTGCATAAAAGTGAGCCTTTTGTGACTTTTTAAGGAGCACTCTGGCCAATTTCATATGCTCTTCTGGGGTCTCTGTGTATATTAATATATCACCAGGTACACCAAGACCCCTTTGTACAGATGTTCATGCAGAACCTCATTTATCAACTGCATGAACTTCACTCTCAGCTACTCCATTGAGGGGCAGTGGGTGACAATCAGCAGCTTCCATTCAGCCGGCTCATCCCACTCAACTGGCTAACTTGCTTTCCACTTACTCCCTCAGACCACGTTGACCCCTGAAGGGATTACAGGGTCTTCTGCTAGCACTCCTTGCCCATATTTGTCACCCAGTGGGTTCTCGGTCCCTGGGATGGGGCATCCCTCAGGCATTGCCTTGTGCTAGGAGGCTGCTGCATAGGTTTCTCATCTCTCTGCTTAGGATATGCGTTCCTGCTCCAGTTTGCTGAGCTACCGGAGCCTCCTGGGCCGGGATTTCTCCTAGCATCTTCTTTTTCTCTGATTCTTTGTCAACCATCAACATCTCAAGGTTGTTGAGCTCCTGGTAGGGTCCAGTTAGGTTACATTAAGAGAATTGGCTTAATGTCAACTGTCCCATTAGCATATGCAGAAAAAGAAACTACTGGGACATAATTTTACCAAGAATATAATTTTACTGATAGATCCATATAGGTACAGATGAAGTGAAGCCAATTCTAAAGGTTCCCACAGATAGCAGCATAAGTAAATTTCCCCCTTTTCCCCTTAGGCCACCTATTTTCCATTTTCTGCCAATGGAGCATGCTTTCTTTGTGTTTTGGAAAACAGTCTGTGCCATTCGAAGAGTTCTCATAAAATGACCTTGAAGTGAAGGAACTTTCACAGGGCCCAACTGGCTCGCTTGATTCCTCAGCCCCTCTCAATTCCCTCCAATGATTCCACCCCCTCCCTTCCATTTCTGTTGTTATCCTGGGAGGAAAATTGCAGGTAGGGATAAAATCCGAATCAGCTTTGACATTAGAAAAGATGATAAGATAAGATGAGATGGGATGGGATGGGATGGGATGAGATGAGATGGGATGGGATGGGATGGGATGGGATGGGATGGGATGGGATGAGATGAGATGAGATGAG
>BFFQ01007991.1:33284-57291 GCA_003402635.1 Protobothrops flavoviridis | reverse complement strand
GGTCCTGCACGAGGGCGATCCTGTCTGGACTAGGAATTACGGGCCTGGCCACCTCTGGGTCCCAGCTGTGGTCTGCAAGGTCTCGGGGCCTCTGTCCTACGAGGTGTCATTGGAAGACAGCCACGTTCTTTGCCGCCACATTGATCAACTACGTGTGAGGCGGGACTCGCCTAGGGTTCCTCCTCTGTCTCCTCTAGGGGGGGAGGAGGAATGGGAAATGCATTCTGGGAATCAGGATCAGCAGCCAACAATGGCTGTGGAGGACAACACGGGTACACAACACCCACTTTCCGCAAGTGCTCCAAGCAGGAATTCATGGGGCAGGGGGCAAACAGACACCCCCACACGCACTCCAGCCTGGGAGTCACACCAGAGGTATACTAACTATCCACACCTCACCAACAATACTCCAGACACGGAGACTGACTGGGAGCATACTCACAACTCACAACATACAAGAGAGCAGGCACAACAAGGTGGGGACATGTCCTTTTCAGCAATGGCTCACAGAAGGATGTCCCCACATATTAGGGCTAGCAGGGAGGTATCCTTGGACCCTATCACTACAGAGAGGAGCCAGGGAAATTACACACCTTCAGCGAACATTGAGATGAGTTCAGAGGGTTTGGAAAACTCCATAGGAGGTAGGTCAACCAGGTATAATGAACAGCAGAGTCCTGACTTCACGAGCCTAGGAGACGGGCAGGGAAGTCAGGCAGAAGTCACGAGACAACCACAGGGTAATTCACCTAGTGTGGAAAGCAACCGGGAAAACACTACAAGTTCCCCAGGTCCGAGAAGGTCGCTACGGGTCAAAGGCCCTCCCAAATACCTTGCAGATTACGTAAGGTGAGCAAGTATATAGCAACTTGAACTAGAGGTTCAGACTGGTTGACTCTGTGGAAACGGGGTTGGGGCACATTGGTTATCTGAACGACAGAACGGCCCCATATCTCACACACACTGTGGAATTAATGCAACAATTAGTAACAGATGCTCAACAATGGTGGCGTCCATGTTGGGCGCAGTATTATTTTATCTAGGGGGAGGGGTGTTGTGTCCTGAGCCTGCAGAAGCAGGCTTGGGACGTTGCAAGAGTCCCGGGCATTTGCAAAAGCTGCCCGGGACCAGACTGAGCGGCGCCGGCCTTGCGCGCATGCGCAAGGCGGGAAAAGACCGCCTTGTGATTGGTTGGAATTGCCCGGGGATCAGAGGGTATAAATAGAGGCCTGCGTGCCTCTGCTCGGGTTGTTCGTTGAATGTAGTCAGAGAATAAAGATCTGTTAGAAATGCATTGCTTCAAGCGCCATTATTCGCCGGACTTAACATCCCCCTAGTCCTTCTTTTCTCTAGACTGGACATTCCCAAATCCTGCAACCGTTCTTCATATGTTTTAGTCTCCAGTATTTTTTCCAGTATCTTCCCAGGTATTAATGTCAGGTTGATTGGTCTGTAGTTTCCTGGTTGTTGTTGTTTTTTTCATTTTTTGAAAATGGGAACCACATCAACTCTTTTCCAAGATTTTTGAAAGATATGATACAATTGTTCTGAGATAACATTTGTCAGCTCTCTCAGAACTCTGGGATGTAATCCATCACGTCCCAGTGATTTATATTCATCAAGGTGAGACAGGTGTTCTCTTACCATTTTCTTGCTTATTTTAATTTTAATTTCTAGTCATCTTTTACAGTTATGTTTTTGGTAGGTTGGCCTATAGCAGGGGTCTTCCAATTTTAGCCCTTTTATGACTTGTGGACTTCAACTCCCAGAATTCCTCAGCCTTTGCTTTCCTAACTTCATCTTTGCAGATTGGGCTATCTGCTGATATTCTGCCTTAGTTATGTGTCCCTGTTTCCATTTTTTTGTATTTATTTTTTCTGTCTTTCAGTTTATCAAAGAGATCTTTGTGCAACCATGATGGTTTCTTCTTGGATTTCTTGTTTTTCTTTTTCAGTGGTATTGTATTGGAGTGGGCTATTATGATTGTATTGTATTATGCATGACATTTTGCTTAGGCTCTCTCTGAGTTTGTTAAAATCAGCTCTTTTAAAGTTTAGGACACTGGTTGGATTATATTCTATTGCTTGTGTTTGCATTATATTGAATTCCAGTATGACGTGGTCATTCTTGCCCAAGGTTCCCGCAATTTCAACTCCCTCTATTACTTCTTCTCTATTACCGTGTCTCCCCGAAAATACAACGTAGCCATAAAATAATACCTAGCTTATTTGGGGGGGGGTGTTGGGCTAATGTAAGCCCTACCCAAAAAAGTAAGCCCTACTTAACCCCGCCCTCTCCATCCCACTGTAGGTTTTTTTGGCAGGCCGGATTGCCCGCCTTACCTGCTGCCGGTTGCGCCTCTGCAAGTTCAATTTTGTGGCTTGGCTAAATTGTTCCGTTGCGGTGGGCTGCAGTTCCCATCAGCTTCAGGAAACTTTAGGCCAGTCTCCTTGCAGCTGAAGCAATCTGGCTCATCTGGGGTCAGCTTGGCCCATCCCCATCCTCTAGCTCCGCCACACATGTGGGACAAGCCTCCCGTGATGGCCAACCTGACCCTGGGCGAGCTGGATTGCTTATAGGAAGAGGCTGCACATTGTAGGAGCATGACTGCAAAGGGCGCGCCTGGATCCCTGCATCTCCTGAAGGCTCTGAGCCCTGTTTTCGTGCCGCCTGGTTTCCCACCCCACCCCCACCAGGCTGATCTGATGGGTGGGATTTCCTTCTGTCTTCCCTGCCGCTGCATTGGCAGCTGACGCTGTCCTCCTGAGAGGTGGTGTGGCGATTGGATGGCGGCTACACTGCGGATAGGGATAGACCATTCCCCCAAAGCACTGCTGAAAACAGCAAGACAAACGCTGTTTGCCAGGCACAGTGCCAAAAACAGCGGGATGAAAAGGGCATGCACAGATCCTTGCAGCTCTTGGAGGCTCCAAGCACAGCCCCGGGGCAGCCGTGATGGGCGGTGGCAGGAAGGGCGCCAAGGTGGCAGATGGAGCACTGGAGGCTTGGGGAGGAATGGTGGTGAAGCAGGTGGGTGTCCTGCCGTCAGCATCCATGCCTTTCCTTATCTGACTCCCAGCCCGATGCCATTTCTCCTTCATGATCCGCTGCTGCCGCGTGCAAAAGAAGTTTTTTGGGGGGAAAGGACAATCAATTCCAACTTCACGAGATCTTTTTTTTTCACAAGAAGTTGGAATTGATTGATTGACCCTCTCCCTCCCCAAACTTCTTTTGTTTCCCTGCATGCAGCAGTGGCAGTTCATGAAGGAGAAACAGCATGGGGCTAGGAGTCAGGTAAGGAAAGGCATGGCTGCTGATGGCAGGACACCCACCCGCTTCACCACCCTCTCTCCTCAAGCCACCGGTGCTCCACCTGCCACCTCAGCACCCTTCCCGCCACTGGCCCAGGGCTGCAGGGGCTGGCATGGCATGGGAAGGGCACTCGTGCTCCACGTGTCCACTTCACCACCCTCCCTGAGCCTCCAGCACTCCACCTACCATCTCAGCACCCTTCCTGCCTCTGCCCAACACAATTGCCCAGGGACTAGTCTGGCACGGAAAGGGCACGCACCCCACCCGCCTGCCCTGGTATCGTACCTGGTCTGCCACCAAGCTCTCGCCACAGCATTGCTTCTCCACAGGCCCCACCCCACCTCCTTGTGCACAGGCCTACCCCACCCCTGCATGCTTTGCGGCCTATCAGTACCGGCAAAAAGTAAGCCCTTCCCGAAAGTAAATCCTAGTGCTTATTTCTGAGCCCAAAAGAAAGTAAGACTACTCTATCTTTTGGGTGACAAAGTTGTCAGCTAGTTTGGTTAGGAATCTGTTCAATCTCCCACTTGCTGCAGAGTTTGTCTCACAGTTGATATCAGGGTAGTTAAAGTCTCCCATTACTACTGTGGTATGTTTCCCACATACATTTGTTAATTGATTAGCAAAAGTTCATCTATTTCTTCTGCTTAGTTGGGTGGTTTGTAGCATACTCCTATAGCAATTTCATTCTTTTTTCCTTTTATATAGGACGGCAAAAACCAAAAAGAGGGATTTTCAAACAACAAACTCATGGAACAGGTGGCTGATACTATTGTGGTATGCAATACATGTTCCATGTATGTGCTTATGCCTAAAGATCACCCAAACTATACATGCATTAGATGTAAACTATATAAACTACTGGAGAAAAAAGTAAGGAACTTAGAGGCAACTCTAGCCAAACCCCAACATACAAAAGAAAGCTATGCCCAAACTGAACCAATTAATGAACAAATAACTCCCAGATGATTTGACCATACTGATAAACCCTTGGAGGAAGACAAATGGAGGTATGTCACACATAGAAGGAAATACAATATTCAAAAAAGAAGTAGCATACAACTAACAAACCCCTTCTGCCCAATCAAACCCAACCAGAAACAGCCTCACTAAAACTGAGCAATCGATTTCTCCCCTTAGATGGAATCACACAGACCCACAACCTCAAAGAAAACATGCAGACACCTAGCAAAGAAACAACTTCAAATATCCCTAAAAAGGTCACATCAACAAACACACCAGAGATAAACAGAAAAGCACCCCAGATTACAGCCCCCCAAGAAGGGAGGCGAGTCTTGGTAATAGAAGATTCTATCCTCAAAGGAACGGAATCATCCATCTGCAGACTGGACATACAATCCAGGGAGGTATATTGTCTCCCTGGAGCAAAAATCAAAGATGTGGCTGAGAATCTAACCAAAATAATTAGGCCTACTGATTACTACCCTTTCCTCCTCTTCCACATTGGGACAAATAACACAACAAAGAACCTGAGTACAATATTGAGAGATTACAAACAACTAGGCAATAAAGTTAAGAAGCTAGGAACACAAGTAGTGTTCTAATCTGTACTCCCAACGAAAGGCCAACACCCATTGAGGGAAAAAAGAATTCTAGAAATAAACCATTGGCTAAAGGGTTGGTGTCGTCAAGAAAACTTTGGTTTCCTGGATCATGGACTGCAATTCCTATGCAAAGGACTCTTGGCAAGGGATGGGCCGCACCGCATCTCATGAAAACAGGGAAAAATATACTTGGAAAAAGACTGGCCCAACTCATCAGCAGGGATTTAAACTAAACTTCAAGGGGTAGAGTGACCAATCCTTAGAATCTTTAGAACCCAAAACCAATCATAAATCCCAAGAAAAAAAATCAAACAACTAGGTAAGCAGAGATGAGAAAAAACAAAAACCCAAACAACAATCAGGAGGTGCAGGAAACATACCCATGAAGAGGCATAAAAGTCTTAAATGCTTATATACAAATGCTCAAAGCTTGGGGAACAAACAGGGCGAACTAGAAGCAATAGTACACGATTGTCAGAATCCAATTATAATTCATCTTTAGTTATCGACTATGGAAAACCCCATTTCTGCCCTCTCTGGATTCTGTCATACGATGAAGGGGGAGGGAGATGAGCAGAGGGGTTTTATGGCTCTCACTTCCTCCATTTCAACTTCAAAGGGACTGAATGTGGATATCACCAAAAGGACTAACCATAACAATGGGGCTATTACCTTTCATGTAATCCTCTCTGAAGTTTCCTTTCCCGGCAGTGAGGAAAAGGGGGTGGGAATGTAATGCCTGGGACTGTGGCTGGAAGAAGGGGGTGATGGGGTGGGGCTACTGGGGGACCCCTTAAAACCTTGAATGGGAGAGCTTGGACCCCAAGTCCTGTCTAGAACACCTACAACCACTTTCTCTTAATAAATGATTCCTGTTGAAAGAACTATTCCAAGAGTTTTGTCTTCTTAAGATGCAAAGTGGGGTGGGTCCTTACATTAGACAGGACTTGCAGAATTAGTCCACCTGGAAGGGAGACCCTTACCGGGGGATTTTGCAAAAATTACCATGTCAGACGGCAGAGCAAGGAAGGGAGAAAACTCCCCGGAAAGGGAGCCACTGCCCCGACTGAAACCCTGCCAGATGTCGGGATCTGAGAGGTCAGATTCCTCAGGAGAAGAGGTGGTGGAGACACGGGACCACAAACCTTGGTGGCCAATGGGCGTTGGAAAGAAAGGCGAGTGGGAAAAGAAGTCAAGAAAGGTGACCCTGAGACGGGGGCCCAACCAACCAGAATGGAAGCAGGAGATGGAGAAATCCCTGCACGCAAGTGAAGAGGAAGGGAGCTGGACACCGTACTCGGGCTGAATCCTAGAGAAAGCTATCGACCTGATGAAGAAAACTCTCAGCTCCCTAGGAGAGGAGAATTCTAAGCCCTACGGCCACCCCAGCTCCTGGAGCCGCAAAGGGAGAGACACCGAGGGGGAAGTGGAACCTGCAGCCCCGGGGACATCTGCTGATCCAGTAGTCCCCACCCCCCACCGACCCACAGATGGCGATCTGGATGGAAGACAATACCACCGACAACGAAGGCAACAATCCATTCTAAGACGTCTGCCTCTGGACGTGAAATTCAAAGGGGAGCCAACACACTTGGGATTTTTCCTAACCCAAGTCCTCAGCTACATGGAGGAATACGGACGGGACATCCCCAGTGACAAAGCCCGTATCCGGATCGTGCAATCTGCCCTGGACGGGCCGGCCGCAGATTGGGTGGTGAACTTGCACGACTCCAATGCCCCAGAGCTCAACGACTTCAACCGCTTCATGTTCTCACTGAGAAGGCGATTTGAGGACCCCCTGGCTGATCGTAAAGCCCGCGAAAGGATAAAAATGATGAGGCAAGGCAAACGCCCGGTAGCCGAATATACGCAAGAATTCCGGGCCATTGCCAGCAAACTGAACTGGCCGGAAGACATCCTCCTTAGCCATTTCAAAGACGGTCTAAATTATGACCTATATGACGCTTGCCTGCCCCGAGGGGACCCACACCAACTTGAGGAATGGTACGTCTTGGCAGAGGAAGCAGAGATCGACATATTGAAGAGGCACCACCGAGGAAAACAATGGAGCCGCTCACCGCCTGAGTCGACATGCGAACCAGTGAAACCATCGGCTATGGCCAAGAAGCAAATGGGGTGTTTCAAGTGCGGGAAAGAAGGGCATCGAGCTGTAGAATGCCACTCAAAAGCCTCCCAACACAACCCAGACAGATCACCGGCCAGCAAATCCGGAAAGTCTCCAGCTAAGCCAAAAGAACCTGCCATGAGAATGATGGAGGCTGTGGAATCCCCCACCTCTACTCATCAGAGGGAAAGAACTCCAGCCTACACCGCAGGGCCTGTGGACACCTCAGATGACAGCTCGGAGGGTGAACCCCTTGTAAGTGGACGCATCGCACCCATCCTCAAGACAGTGACTATATTAATTCCCCCCATGCCCGAAGCCGTGAAGGTGAAAGCCTTAATAGACTCTGGCTGCACCCGCTGCCTCATTATCCCGACGCTAGTGGGGAATCTGGGCATTCCATCGAGGAGACTGGAACAACCAATCTCATTTGGCCAGTTAGATGGGTCCATAGCAGGGCGGGTGCCAGCTACCCTAGCCACTTTACCAATACACCTCTCCCTGGACAAACATGAGGAGGACATAACATTTGTGGTGACCCCAGGCATGGAATGCCCAATGATCCTAGGGATGGAATGGTTAAAAAAATGGAACCCCTGGGTGAATTGGAGGATGGCAGAAATCAAATTCCCGAAGGGGGACCCTATGGACTTAAAATCCCAAGGGGGGGCACCAGAATTAAGGACAGAAAAAGCATCCATGGGAGAGGAAAAGGGACTACCAGAAATACCAGAGAAATACAGAGACCTTGCTGAAGTTTTCAGTGAGGAGAGGGCAGATGAGCTCCCCCCCCACACCGACCCATGGACTGTGCCATTGAATTCAAGCCTGGGGCAAAACTCCCGAAGCCCAGATTATACTCCATGAGTCCAAAGAGAAGGAGGAAATGGAAAGATTCATAAAGAAAAACCTAGAAAGGGGGTTCATTGAGCCAGCCAAGCCTAAAGTGGCTGCCCCGGTCCTCTTTAGAGAGAAGAAGGACGGCTCTTTACGTTTATGCGTGGATTATAGGGCCCTGAATACAATCAGTGAAAGCAACCTATACCCTCTGCCCCTCATGAAAAACATGCTGTCACACCTCTCGAAAGAGAAAAAATTTTCTAAACTAGACCTAAGGGAAGCTTACTATCGCGTGAGAATTAAAGAAGGGGATGAATGGAAGACCGCATTTAACTGGCCCATGGGGTGCTACCAATTCAAAGTCTTGCCATTTGGATTACAAGGGGCCCCCGCAGTATTCATCCAATTAATCAATGATGTTCTAAGGGAGCACCTATTTAAGGGGGTCCTGGTTTACTTAGACGACATTCTTATCTTCACCGAATCAAAAGAGGAACATGTCAACCTAGTAAGAGCGGTTTTAAAGAAACTGCGAGCCGCCCACCTATATGCCAAACTCTTGAAATGCGAATTCCACCAGGAAAGGATAGACTACCTAGGTTATCGCATATCCCCACAGGGCATTGAAATGGACCCAGAGAAGGTCAGAGCAGTATTAGATTGGGCACCACCCCGCACAAGAAAGCAACTACAAAGTTTCCTGGGCTTCGCAAACTTTTACTGCCAATTCATCCCCTCATTTGCCCAGATAGCCCTGCCCCTCACGAACTTACTAAAAACGAAGGAAGCATCCTCAGTAAAACCTAGCCAGCCACTAAAATAGACAATGGAATGCCAAGCGGTGTTTGAGAGATTAAAGAGACTTTTTTCTGCCGAACCCGTACTGAGGCACCCAGACATGGATAAGCCCTTCGTAATACAGGCAGATGCAAGTGATGTGGCAGTGGGGGCCGTACTATTACAAGAAAAAAGATGAAGGGGTATTGCAACCCTGTGCGTATACATCCAAGAAACTCACGGAAACAGAACAGCGCTGGCCCGTATGGGAGAAAGAGGCATACGGGATACGTTGGTCATTACTCACGTGGCGCCAGTTCCTTGAAGGCAACAAAATCCCCTTCCAGGTGTGGACTGACCACAAAAATTTGGAAGCCCTGAAAACACCCAGGAAGCTCAACCCCAAACAAGCCCGCTGGTCCCAGCATTTTCACCAGTTCCAATTTAAGCTCAAACATTTGCCGGGGAGAAAGAACTTCCTGGCAGATGCACTATCTCGCATGCCCCAATATAACAGCACGCGAGCCACTGACTCTATACCGATGATGGTAGAATCACAACTGGCAGCGCCAGTAACCACCAGAGCCCAAGCCAATTTAAAACCACAGCTGGGCAGCCAAACTGGAATTGAATTCCGGAAAAGTTTGGAAACAGATGAATGGTTCCAGAAAAACAAAAATGTGTGCACAATGAGAGACGGGTTGCCTTGGGTGGGGGAAAAGTTATATATACCAACAACCCAAAGAGTCACATTCATGCAGCTTTGCCATAACACAAAATCAGCAGGGCATTTTGGATTTGTAAAAACATTACACTTAATTAAACGGCAATTTTGGTGGCCATCCATAAAAAAAGGACATAGAAAGCTACGTGGCCAGCTGCCCAAAGTGTGCAACTGCAAAGAGGTTGCAAGGGAAATCGCCCGGACTATTACAAACAGTGGCAAATCCCTCAGCCCCCTGGAGGGAAATAGCCATGGATTTTATAGTGGAATTGCCAGAAAGCAATGGGAATACTGTTGTCTGGACGGTCACGGACTTGTTTTCCAAGCAGGTGCACTTTATCCCTTGCCAAAAGATTCCCACTGCAAAAGCCTTAGCGAAACTTTTCGTCCAACACATTTACAGATTGCATGGGGCACCCCAACGCATCATCTCTGATAGGGGAGTGCAATTTACGTCTGCATTTTGGAAGGAATTTTTATCCCTCTTAGGGACCACTCAGGGACTGACATCTAGCCATCATCCACAAGGAAATGGGCAGTCTGAAAAAATGAACTCGGTATTTTAGCAATATTTAAGATGTTTTATTGATTATCAGCAGAAAACGTGGATGGACCTACTCCCTTTTGCAGAAGTTGCTTTCAATAATGCAGTCCACTCCAGCACAGGTTATACCCCAGGGCAATGGTGTACTTATCTACAAAATACCTGAAGTCCCTACAACCCTGTAAAAAACTGGGACCAAAATATATAGGGCCTTTTCCAATTAAAAGAATCATAAACCCAGTAACAGTAGAATTAGAATTACCCAAAAATCTCATGCAAATACACCCAATTTTTCATTGCAGCTTGCTGAAAAGAGAGCATCAATCATC
Organism: Protobothrops flavoviridis; assembly: GCA_003402635.1. Taxonomy (NCBI): domain Eukaryota; kingdom Metazoa; phylum Chordata; class Lepidosauria; order Squamata; family Viperidae; genus Protobothrops; species Protobothrops flavoviridis. The sequence goes on along the minus strand of BFFQ01007991.1, from coordinate 47,075 downwards.
GTTACGGCCAAAAATTCCCCCCACCACCACCTCCAATCATGGTGGAAGGCGAACAACACTTCGAAATAAAGGAAATTCTAGATTCTAGGAGATATCATGGAGCAACTCAGTACTTAGTTGCCTGGAAACATCTTCCTGCCTCACAAAACGAGTGGGTCCATAAACGTCATGTCAGAGCCCCGAAGCTATTAAAGAAATTTCACTCAAAGTATCCTAACAAGCCTGACTAACTTTTATACCTGTTTTGTTTTCTTTCAGGTGGATCTGTCTTATTTTTAAGGGGTCAGGATGTCAGAATCCAATTATAATTCATCTCTAGTTATCGACTATGGAAAACCCCATTTCTGCCCTCTCTGGATTCTGTCATACGATGAAGGGGGAGGGAGATGAGCAGAGGGGTTTTATGGCTCTCACTTCCTCCATTTCAACTTCAAAGGGACTGAATGTGGATATCACCAAAAGGACTAACCATAACAATGGGGCTATTATCTTTCATGTAATCCTCTCTGAAGTCTCCTTTCCCGGCAGTGAGGAAAAGGGGGTGGGATTGTAATGCCTGGGACTGTCGCTGGAAGAAGGGGGTGATGGGGTGGGGCTACTGGGGGACCCCTTAAAACCTTGAATGGGAGATCTTGGACCCCAAGTCCTGCCTAGAACACCTACAACCATTTTCTCTTAATAAATGATTCCTGTTGGAAGAACTATTCCAAGAGTTTTGTCTTCTTATGACATATTTACAGAAACCTGGTGGACGAAACCCATGAATGGAATGGAATGATGGATGGATACAAATTGTTCAAAAGAAACAGGTCTACAAAAAGAGGAGGGGGAGTTGCACTATATATAAGAGAATACTACATATCTACAGAAATGCACATGATCCAAGATAAAATCTCTCCAGAATGTATATGGGACAATATAAAAGAAAAAAAGTGACATTACCATAGGTGTATATTACAGGCCATCCAACCAATCAGAAAAAATAGATGACCTCTTTGCCAGCCAGCTAACAAATGTATGTAGGAAGCATACCACAGTAGTAATGGGAGACTTCAACTATCCAGATATCAACTGGGAGATAAACTCTGCAGCGAGCAGGAGATCAAACACATTCCTAAACAACCTAGCTGACAACTTTGTCATCCAAAAAGTGAAGGAGGGAACTAGACGTAAAGCCATACTGGACTTAATTCTAACTAATAGAAAAGAAGTGATAGAGGGAGTTGGAAGTTGCCGGAACCTTGGGCGAAAGTGACCACTTCATACTGGAATTTAATATAACACAAACACTAGCAAGAGAAGACAATCCAACCAGTGTCTTGAACTTCAAAAAAGCTGACTTTGACAAACTCAGAGAGAACCTAGGAAAGATCCCAGATGAAAATCCTAAAGGGAAAAACAACCCAAGAAGCATGGGAAACTCTAAAATGTGATCATAAAAGCCCAGTCCAGCACAATACTACTGAAAAAGAAAAACAAGAAATTCAAGAAGAAACCAGCATGGCTGCACAAAGATCTCTCTGACAATCAGAAAAGCAAAAAGGACAAATACAAAAAATGGAAAGAGGGGCACATAATTAAGGCTAATTATCAGCAGACAGCCAGAACATGCAAAGATGAAGTCAGGAAAGCAAAGGCTCAGAACGAACAAAGACTTGCAACAGAAATCATGGATAATAAAAAAAAGTTTCTTCCAACATATTAACAACAAGAAAAAAGCCAAGGAAACTCTAGGTCCACTAAAGAGAGAAGATGGCAAGGAAATAACAAGCAATAGGGACAAAACAGAGCTGCTTAATTCATACTTTGCATCAGTCTTCACACAAAAAGAAACTATAGCCCAACATACCAAAAAACCACTGCAAAAGACAAATTAGAAACAAAAATTAAAATAAGCAGGAAAATGGTAAGAGAACATCTATCTAACCTTGACAAATATAAATCACTGGGGCCTGACAGATTACATCCCAGTTCTGAAGGAGCTGGCAGATCTTATCTCAGAACCATTGCATCACATCTTTCAAAAATCCTGGAGCACTGGGGAAATTCCTGAGGATTGGAAAAGGGCTGATGTGGTTCCCATCTTCAAGAAAGAGGGAAAAAACAGACCCAGGAAGCTACAGACCAATCAATTTAACATCAATACCTGGGAAGATCCTAGAAATGATAATCAAAAAACAGATCTGCGAACAACTAGAAGCAAACAAAGTTATAACTAGTAGCCAGCACAGGTCTGTTAAAAACAGATCATGCCAAACCAATCTTATTTCATTCTTCGACAAAGTGACTAAACTAATAGACCAGCGAAATACTGTGGACGTAGTATACTTACACTTCAAGTAAGGCATTTGATAAAGTAGACCACAACCTACTACTTGGTAAGCTTAAAAAAGGTGGAATAGACAACATCACCACCAGATGGATCTGTAGCTGGCTAGCAATCCATATGCAATGAGTAGTCCTCAACGGCACTACATCCACACCGAGAGAAGTAAGCAGTGGGGTACCACAAGGTTCCGTCTTAGGCCCAGTACTCTTCAATAACTTCATAAATGACTTAGATGAAGGAATTAAAGGGGAACTCATCAAATTTGCAGATGACACCAAACTGGCAGGAGTAGCCAATACCCCAGAAGACAAACTCAGGATCCAAAAAAATCTTGACAAACTTGAACAATGGGTCCTAGCCAACAAAATGAGTTTCAATGTGGAGAAAAGCAAAGTTTTACATTTAGGCAGGAAAAATCAAAGGTACAAGTACAGATTGGGCAAGACCTGGTTTAAAAACAGTAACTGTGAGAGGGACCTTCCAGTCCTAGTGGACAATCACTTAGCTATGAACCAGCAGTGTGCAGCTGCCGCCAAAAAAGCTAATACAATCCCGGGTTGTATAAACAGAGGCATAGAATCAAGATCACGTGAGGTATTAGTACCGATTTATAAAATCGTAGTAAGACCACACCTGGAATACTGCAGCCAATTTTGGTCACCATATCACCAAAAAGATGTTGAGAGTTTGGAAAAAATTCAGAGAAGAGCAACTAAGATGATCAAAGGCCTGGAAACTAAAACATACGAAGAATGGCTGCAGGACTTGGGTTTGGCTAGTTTAAAGAAAAGAAGAAATAGGGGAGACATGATAGCAGTATTCCAGTATTTGAGGAGCTGCCACAAAGAAGAGGGGGTCACATTATTCATCAAAGCACCAGAGGGCAGGACAAGAAACAATGGTTGAAAACTGATCAAAGAGAGAAGCAACCTGGAATTAAGGAGAAAGTTCCTAACAGTGAAGACAATTAATCAGTGGAATAGCTTGCCTCCAGAAATCGTGGGTGCTCCATCACTGGAGATTTTTAAAAAGAGGCTAGACAGTCACTTGTCTGAAATGGTATAGGTTCTCCTGCTTGAGCAGAGGGCTGGATTAGAAGACCTCCAAGGCCCCTTCCAGCTCTATTCTATTCTACTCTTTTCGGTTCTGTTCTGTTCCATTCTATTCTGTATGGGGGTCATCATTTTTTTAGAAACTGCTCCCTATTGTGTTTTATTTTGGTGTAGTCTTATTGTTTAGGCTGGGATTTCTTGCTTTGATCATTGAGTTTCAGAGTGGCTATAGTTGCCTCTAAACCCTTTACTTTTTGTTCTAGTAATTCAAATAGATTACATTTGATACATACATAGTTTGGGTCTTCTGTGGGCATAAGCTGAAACATATGGCACACTTTGCAAGTCACTATAGTGTCAGTTTCTATCTCCATGATTTTTTCTTTCTTTGTTTGCTAAAAAATTTAAATTTTCTAAAATTTAAATATTCTCTGTATTGCAAAGTGTTAGTTTACAATAGTTTACAATAATTCTTGACCTTTTGTTCTCTGTCTTGAATTCATTGGCTTCCCTGTCTCCCTTCTTTTTCTCTTTAGATCAGGGGTGTCAAACTTGCAACATCATGTGACATGTCGCAACGTATCGTGACTTTTTTTCCATTGTCGGCAATGGGATGGGCACGATTTTGCCATGATGCATCTGGCTCCTGGGCTGGCAGTTTGACACCCCTGTCTTAGATCATTAAGAATTTAAAACTTTCTAAAGAATTAAAATAAGTAAGAAAAAATTCAATGTTTAATTGAAATAAGAAATTGAAAAATTGAAAAAAATGAAAAAAGATTTTTATAAACAAATTGAAAAAACATTTTAAAATTGAAAAAGGTTTTAAAATTAAAAAAATTAAATAAGAATTTTATAAAAAATTGAAAAAAAAATTAGAGTTGAAAAAGATTTAAAAATTGAAAAAACAATTTTAAATTAAAAATGATATTTGAGAGTTGAAGAAAGAATTAAAATTGGAACAAGGAATTTAAAAATTGAAAAAAGAAATAGAAAAAGAAATTTTAAAAATTGAAAAGGAATTCAGAGATTTTTTAAAATTTAAGAATTTTCCAGAGTTTTGGCCCCTTATGGATCCCTGACTTGAAAGTTTATCCCTTTCCTCCCTGTCAACAAGTGTTTTGTATTTATCTTTTCCCCCCCTGCTTTCTTGGCCTTCAATTGCCTGGCCATTGTCAGGGATTTCAGGTATAATGTACTGATTGTGGGCACTCTGCTTAGTTGGTCCACCATGCTGCTCTCAGCTAGTGCTGGTCTGCTGCATTGCTCTCAGCCGCTGTTGTGGGCACCTCTGTTCAGTAGATCCTCTGTGCTGCTCTCAGCCACTGCTAATCCACCTCACTGCCCTTAGTCACTTTATTCCTCTGCCACGTAGCTCTGCACTGCTGCTGCTCAAGGTCTGCCATGCTGCTCACAGTCGCAGACCTGATCTTACTAGAAAAAGAAGTGTTTTGCTCTGACCCTGATTCACAATGAAACTCAGAAGAATTTTCTTCAGAAAATGTATATTAGGGTAATTTATTGGAATATAAATTAGAGCAGGAATCCCCAACCCCTGGCACTGGGCTGAGCATGCCAGAAACCAGACTCTGCAAACAAGTGAAGCCCCATCTGCTGGTGGAGGCAGCACGCAAAACTATGCCCCCTCTGATCCGCAGAAAGACCTCTCTCCATGGAACCGGTCCCTAATGCCCAAAAGGTTGGGGACTGCTGAATTAGAGGAAACTAGTTCAGAAATACAAAGAAGAGAACTAGGGATTCATTAAAATTCCTCTGACCTTTCCTATACTGCATCTTCTTCCCCCTTTGTGCCTTCAGTATTTCCTTACATAATGTTGGTTTATTGTATGTTGTGTATAAAGATGGGAACACCCTAATGCAGGGGTGTCAAACTCAATTTCATTGAGGGCCACATCAGCATTGCGGTTGTCCTTGGGGGGCCGGGTAGGTGTGGCCAGGGTGGGCATGGCCTCCAGGCGATAACCGATAGCTTCGGCTCAAAGTGTTCTTTGAGTATTTTCGGAATAAGCAACGGACTCAAATGGAGCTGGAGCGACTAAGTTTTCAGCAATTTTGTTTTACAAATTTTATTGATTTTCAAATAACACAATACAAATATGGTGTACTTCATTAAAAAAAGAAGAAAACTATTAAGTAATATGTTTTTTGGGGGTGGTCGGCAATCCCCCCCCGCATCCTCCCTCTCTCTCTCCCTTCCAACCTACTTTCCTCTTACTTTCCTCCCCTCCTATCCACACCTCTCTCCTCCTTCCTCCCAACTAACCTACACATCCCACCTCCTTCTTTTCCTCATCCTTCAGATGCAGTTTAGGGGTACCAGCCGGCCATCTCCACTTAAAAGAATTTTTTTTCATTATTTCTCTATTAATACACCAAATTTTATATAATTCTATCCCCCTTCATCCCCTTCCCCCCCCCTGGACTTCCCAGAACTGATTACAGGGTTAAACACACACTATCCTAAGTCTAAATACTACTACCCAAATATAAAGCAATCAAGTATAAACATACTTTAACTCAAATAGAAACAATCAAATATAAGCATATATACATATAAACTCTAAACATATAATCTATCCATCTTCGATAAACCCAAGTATCTTAAAGTTAATCTTTGCCATTTCTACAAAATCATCTTGCTACTATTCATTTCTTAATTCAAATCTTTCAATTATATATCCCCTCCATAAAAATAAATTACAAATATTTCATATCTCCAATAAAGTTCTCAGATATTTTGAGCCCCTGTAATTATATAAGCTCTATCTCAATCTTTAATCTCAAATACTCCTTTAAAATAATATAAATTTCTTCAATTAACAAAATATACTCTTTCTTTTTTATGGTAAATTCTAATAACATATCCCCAAGTCAATAAACATTTCTCAAATATTTTAAACCCATTTAATCACACAGTCTTTAACTAATTTTATAAATTCTCCTTATATAAACTCTACTTCAATCTTTTAAAATAAATCTTACAGACTCTTCACTTCATTTTTATATTATTTGAAATAGTAAGATATTCTCTTTCTTCCCAAATTCAGACCACTAGTGTTCCAAGTCAAAAGTTTTCAAAATAAGAGACTTCCAGAACTTTCCTTATGAATCTATCTTCAATGTCACTCTTCTCATCGGCTCTGAAACAGAGTAATATATTGCAATTAAGGTCCTTTTTACTATTCCTTTCATTTATGTGCATTCTTTGCTCAAACGTTCCTTCCATTCTTTTAATTCGTGTTGATGATGAGTAATAATCCTTTCCCTTCAAACTGTAACGTATCTGAAATCTCTGATGATAAAAAGCCTGTATGTCCTTGTAGCAGGATCTTCTAGAAAAACAGACAGCCAGATCTCCAAGTGAATTTCTCTGACGTACGGCCCCCAAATAAACTCTATAAATTTTTTTCCTCAAAATATCTTCAGGGTCGCATTCCAAAACCACAATTTGATCTGTCGCTGCTTCCTCTCTCAGCTTTTCCTGCTTGTAATATGATCCTCTTCTCAAAACAGGCTCCATGTCTCCATATTGTATCATGTCATTTTGAACCAATTCCACAGTATCTTCCTCCGACCTTTCAACATTTTCATCCACCCGTCACTCCAAACAATCTGTAGAATCTTGAAAAATAGATGCTACTATCTGCGTCAAAATATCCTGTACATCTTTAAGTGTAATTGATGGATGAAGTGAAAGTGAAGACATTTTAAATTGAAACTGCTATAAAATTATATAAAAGAAAAGAAAAAAAACTTATACTTTCAATAAACTAAAAAAATCTTTACAATACATCTCTGTCCATTCAACAACTGGAAGAAGAGTAAAAAAAATTTCTTAGCAATGCCTTCTGATACAAAGAAACGGCAATTCAGCAGCCATTTTCTTCTTACTTAAATTTAAAAAGAAAAAATAAGGAAGATGCTTTAATATTCTCTGAGTTAGAGTTTTATATCACCTATAATTGCCCGTCCTCCTGTTCAGTCCCGTCTGCTTGTAAATTCACTCTCACAAAAACTTCAAATAGCAGAAGTGAAAGCTGCAGTTAGCTTTGAACGTCGCCTGACCATAAACGCACAACAGCGTTGCGGCCTTCAAACTGTCTTCACAAACTTGGTTGACTCTTAAGTAATTCTCAACTCTCACGACGTATGAGCTCCACCTCTCTGGATGTGCGACGTAGAATTCTGAGAGTTGCCCGAGTTTGGCCAGTTGTTTTCGGTGTTTTCAGCCTCACAATGCCTTGTGCTGCCACGGCTTCTTTTAATCTCCCAGGGATGGTTCCTTGGGAGCGCTCTTCCTCCAGCATTTTCATACTGACAGGAATGGAGGGGGGAACATGGTCCAACCAAGGCGTCGTCGCTTGGCTTTACCCCCTTAGTGACTCAGCTCTTCGAGATTGGCAGCACATCCCACCTTCGTTATGTTTGGTGATCGATGAGGCATTGACAAAGCAGCAGGTGTAACAACTCTTTATTTCAGGTTTAAACAGAAGCCTGGATAACTGCCACTCCACCCTTATTTATACACTCAGCAACTAGGCGGCGGCCAATAGGATTCAAGTATTAGTTCCCGCTTTTAACACAAGTTAATGAGCATGTAGACAGAAAGTCTGGCACTTAACTGACAGAGTCTTATGACTTTTTTTCAACATTTCCAAGTAATTCACATCAATACATTACACAGTGTCTCTTTAAAAAGTGTCAGGCATTATCTCAAAGAATTCAGTCTTCTGTGTGCTGCTTCTCTTCTTTAAAATTGTGGGCAAAGTTTCAGCAGAGCTTCCCTGAACAATGTTTTCAAGAGAATAGAATGCTTCATATTTGATTTCAGAAATTTTTCAAATTTATATGTAAATTTTGACTGTAATCTGTTTGCATCATTTCCTCTAAGGCACAATATTAGTCATATAACTGTGGGAATATTTCACCTTCCATCCTTATACATTTCAACGGGCAATACAGAGCTGTGAACTTGAATAGAAAAAGCTGTGTCATAGTTTCCATACTCACAAGATTAATTTTCCTTTAAATAATATGTGAGCTAATTGGGTGTAGTGATTAAGACACGGGGCTAGAAATTGGGATTTCAAGTCCTGCCTTAAACACAAAGACAACTGAATGATCTTGTGCCAGTCACTCTCTCAACCTAGGAATAAGAAAGCCATGGCAAACTATTTATGAAATCCTGTTAAAAAAGCACCCCACCCAGGAGTACTTTTATCAAATTCTTTGCTTCTAATTTGTAGATATTCAATACATAGTCTATATATTCCTTGAAATAGTTCAGGGTGCTGTAATGTTGGGATGAACTCTTCACAGATCATAAATATTTTTTGGGCTTAATAATTCACATCAGTACTGTAGACCATTGTTGCCTATGGTGGAATATGACTGCAGTGTTCATAGCCACATTCAGTTACCTATGCTGTTATTGGCTTTTCTTTCCTTCCATTCTAAAAACAATGCCTTTATTCTTTAAAATGTAGACACAAAAGAGCAATAAGCAAGAAACAGAAATAGTGAACTGAAGAAATATGCCAAACAAATCACCTTTTGTTTTGCTATCTTTTGGGCATCACTGAGGAATAGTTTCCTTTCTCTATATCATGCTTTTTTAATACATTTCTCTCCCAGTTCTTTTTTTTACTCACAAGTTTCTCTAGCTTATGGACTTCAAGGCTGCCAACTTTCTCTACCAGAACACACTCTTTTGTTTGTTCCTCATATAGCTCTGTCTGCATCATTTTGCTTTGAAGTGCAATTGCCAATGCTACTGTTGTAAAAGTAGTTACATCTTAGTTTTATCTAAAGGAGTATTTTTTGTTCCTCGTGATCCCAGCATGTAATCCTCACTTTTCATAGGAACCTCCCACAGGACAACAATATAAGTTATTGCAAGCAAGTTATATAATAAGCAGACATAAATATAAATGTTAACAATAGTTCTAGCATCATTTCAATAAACCAACATAGTATGTGTATTCATTCTTTTAGACTTGCTCATGCTGAGCAGGATTTGCCTTTTTTTAAAAAACAAATTTTATTAGTTTTTTAATTAATACAAAGTGCTTAAGACACACCATGGGGCTGAGGTAATTAAAAATCCAAAAACAGAACATACATAAGTAATTCAATCAATGCACCATATATTCCCTCTTTATTTCCCTCAAATAACTTATATATTTAAACTATTTAAACTATTTCTACCTTAAATTTCTATTAATCCTAAACCTGTTTTAAATCTTTATGCAATTACAAAACTATAATCAAATTTAACTTCAAATACGCACATTATCAGTTCAGGTATCTCTTCTAACTATGTCCTAATTCTTTAATTTCATCATAGATCTTATTTATTTCTTCCACAAATCTCTCCCAATTAAAATAAACATTAATCTGTCCTATACATATCTCATCCATCAATCCATCAAAATTTTTTTTGTTTTAACAAAATAGTAACAACCTTAAATCATTTGAGTCCCTTAGGTAAGGGTCTATTTTCATCCAATTAATTATCAAACCTACTATCATCCATATTATCAAAGCGAACGCATCATCTTATTAAAATCACATTCCATTAACTATTAATTCAATCCTGATCTAAAACATCTCTTCATTTTTCTTCATTCCATTATATAATACTTTTCATACATTAATCACCCATTTTTTCTTATTTCTATTCAGAAACCTAATCCTTAACTCAGTCCATAGTTCTAAAATGCCTTATATCCAATATATATAATTTTAAATTTCTTTTTTCAGTCTTATTCTAGGCTTTTTTTTTCTGCCAGGCAGGTTTCCACAACAACGCTTCCCTTCCAACCGGTAAATCTCTCTTTGTTGCTTGTGATGTTATTTGAAGCAATAATGAGCTTCCTGTCATTTAGCTTTCAAATTTCCATCTTTGTTTTTTCTGGTCCTCACAAATATAGATAAAATGCTTGTAGGATGAAATAAGCTCCTCTGTATCCTCAATGAAGTCATCTTTTAGTGTATTTTGGTTTGTAGAGTAGTCAGGCGTATTCTGAACATCACTTTTAAAATTTGAAGAAGAATTTCTGATTCTTAGTTCTATGGTGATCTCTTTCATTGTAACGAATTCCTCTTTAATTTCCTTTAGTTCCTCTTCTGGTATATTTTGGTTTATAGCATAAACAGATGTAGTCTGAAGATCAGTTTGAAAGTTTGGGGTGGCATCAACTTTTCGTTCTGTAGTAATCCTTTTCCTTATAGCACATATTTCTTCAGAAACCTCATACATCTTTTCCAGTATAAGCTTACAATTTAAATGAGAGTGGAGTTTCTCCATTTTAAAAGTAGTCAAAGAAAGTCTTTTATTTATTATTATTATTATTATTATTTTGATGAGGGCTATAGTTAAACAGTGTCCACCCCCTCAGTTCCCACAGCTGCACCAGCTTATCTCTTCCAGGAATATTTTGAAGGTCAGGTTTTTATCCAAGAAATAGTTGCAATATTAATTTTTCACCACTAGATGTCCTCAGTAAATAAAAAGGAAACTTTTCCAGACACCATTTTTCCCCCTTTTTTCTCTCTTTTAAAGGAAAGAGTGGAGAAAGAAATATTCTTCCAATGTTAGTTCTTAATAAAATTCAAAAAAGCGTTTTTTTTTCTGTATCCCAAAATGAGTAAAAATAAAGTATAGTCTTTAAGAAATTTCAACACCTCTCTTCCCACACATACAGAAGCCACTCTTTCCAAACAGGAAAATAATTCCAACCCAAGTTTTTTCAGGCAAAAAGGACCAAGTAAGGGAAAGAGAGGGACTAAAGGGGTCTCACCCGGATCCTCTGCGGTGGGTCTAATATCGCTTAGCTGTAATTGTGACTTCGGCTGGTGCAGCAGGATGATCGCCATCTTGCAGGACGATCGTTGCTCCGTCGGCCCTAAGGAAATAGCTGGAGCCGCAGGAGAAGCTGCTGCTCTCCCGCAGCCACCAGCAAGCCTCCTTCTCAGTGGTTGCCCCTCCAGGGCAACTTTCGACCCAGCGGGGGGGTCTACCAACGACGAAAACCCAGCCGGGCTGGACACAAGTCCCTAGACACAACCGGCCTCGCCACGTACCGGAACCGGAAGTCAGGATTTGCCTTTTTAATGTCAATTAAAATTCTGCAGCTTGGAGAGTTTCATTCTGAGTTTTTTGTGTTACGTTTTCTTAATTACCTTAAAATAATTTGGCCTCATCAACAAATCCATAGCTAAATCTGAGAATATGGTAACGTACATTTAAACCAGATATTTACCTGTCTTACTATGGTTATCAGTGTAGGTAATATTGTCCATTGTGCAGTTCCTAAAATGACTGATCATTCCATTTTCCATAACAATATTTAGTTTTTTGTAATTTTCTTTATTTTTTGCTGGATGTTCTTAATCTAACATCTGCCATAAGTGATTTCACCATTTACCCTCTGGAGATTAGTGGAGAACAACATTTGTTTCCCTCTGAAAACAACAGACCTATTCTAGTTTTCGCTATTTATGTATTACTTGGAATTATGTTCTCTGTCAAATACATTTATCTCAGACAGCAATACATTACTTTTCAGATCCATACTCTTTACTGCATACAATCTAACATTGGTTGCAAATCATACAAAACTAAACAGATATATACATACCAAATATACACACCAAAAAGATGTCTAATGTCACTATAACCAATCCTTATAATAAACAATAAGAAATTAATATTAATATAAATTGTACTTAATAATAAATCATAACCAATCCCTAAATATATAAATCGGAGGTTATCATACATTTTCATGTTCCACTAATCTAGTAACGTATATTGCTCCAATTGTATTTAGCAACTTTTAACTCAGTATTTACATAAGATACTGCTTAATTAACATACACTTTCTCTAAATCAACAAAAATATAAAGATATGCCCCCCACACACACACACACATAGTGTTAGACCGTCCTGGCTAAACTTCCAACAGAGATCCAGCAAACAGGAACGGTAAACCATCAAAGCTTTTAATCAGCAAAATGAAGCAAAGTTAGCACTGGGAGTAACATTCCCGCAGCGCTCTAAATACCGCACGCCCGTCCAGTCCCACCCAGATCCGCCCTGCCTAGCCCCTCCCCCGTGACCAACCCACTCCGCTATCAGCCCACCGCTAACACCTGGGGGATTGTCAGGCCCGGCGCTCGTCCGGTCTTGCGCCGTCCGCCGCCTACAAAGCAGGCCCCCGTCCGGGGAAAGGTCTTCAGTAGGCTATCGCAACGTCCCCAGCCAGTCCGGGCAAATCTCCGCCCAAACGCGCTGCACGGCGCGGCGTGGCGCCTCCCGATGACGTCATCCGGGATGGCGGAAGCGGAGAGCAGTGGCGTCAGCCGGAACAGCCACAACGGCAGGCGCTGGAGGCAGCAACGCCACCACAATGGAGCGGAGGCTTGGGTACGAAGGGGGGGTAGGACACTCAGGGCCTGACATTCGGCTCCCCCTACCACGGTTCCCCCTGGAAGAAAGCAGAACAGGGTTAGCAGCTATATGTCATGAGGGCCGGCCTACCTGGCGGGTGGCCTACCTGGTTTGTGGGGAAACCGCTTATGGTAGCCACGGAGTAGTTTGGGTGCAAACACATCCTTATCCCTAACCCAGGAGGCCTCAGATAGGGGATATCCCTTCCAGAGGATGAGGTACGATACATTACCCCTCCGTACCCGTGAATCCAGGATCTCTTGGACTTCATATCGTCCCGGGGCGACTGGACCTGGGGCTTGGCCAGGGGACATCTCTCGCGCCGGCTTCAACAGACTGACGTGAAACACCGGGTGTATCTTACCCAGGAACCTCGGTAAATGTAGCCGCACTGCCACCGGATTAATGATCTGAGCTATTCGAAAGGGCCCAATAAACTTCGGGGCCAGCTTCTTACACGGGACATGCAGTTTTATGTATTTTGTGGACAAGAACACAGAGTCCCCCACTTGGAATGGAAACTGCTCCCTGCGTTTCATGTCCGCCTGATATTTGGCTTCCTCCCTTGCCTTCACTAGTGCTTTTCTGACCGTATCCCACACCCCCCCCACATGGGTACACCACTCATCAACCTGGGAGGGTGGATTACCGTGCGGCTGGCACGCTGGTATGGGTACAAACTCCCGCCCATAGACTACCTTGAAAGGGGTGAAGCCAGTGCTGCTATGCACAGCATTATTGTAGGCTACCTCAGCGAATGTTATAAGATCTACCCAGTCCGACTGCTGGTATGACACATAGCTCCTTAGGTATCGTTCAACCGCAGCGTTGGCCCGTTCAGCCGCCCCGTTGGTGCTGGGGTGGTACGCCGAGCTAAGGCCTTGGCTTGCACCGAGGAACCGGACAAACTCACGCCAGAACTGGGCCGTAAACT
>BFFQ01007991.1:7271-31066 GCA_003402635.1 Protobothrops flavoviridis | reverse complement strand
CCTTCGGTCGCACCACAGCCTCCGTCTCCTCCCCCACAGACGGGACCTCCGTCTGGCCTACTGGTTCAGGTGGCTCCACGGCCGGTACTGCACCTTGCGTTCCCTCTGCCATGCCTGCGACGCCGACCCGAATCGAGGAGACAACCCAACAGGTAGTAGTTTGTTTTGGAGTGCTAACTTAATGTTAGACCGTCCTGGCTAAACTTCCAACAGAGATCCAGCAAACAGGAACGGTAAACCATCAAAGCTTTTAATCAGCAAAATGAAGGAAAGTTAGCACTGGGAGTAACATTCCCGCAGCGCTCTAAATACCGCACGCCCGTCCAGTCCCACCCAGATCCGCCCTGCCTAGCCCCTCCCCCGTGACCAACCCACTCCGCTATCAGCCCACCGCTAACACCAGGGGGATTGTCAGGCCCGGCGCTCGTCCGGTCTTGCGCCGTCCGCCACCTACAAAGCAGGCCCCCGTCCGGGGAAAGGTCTTCAGTAGGCTATCACAACGTCCCCAGCCAGTCCGGGCAAATCTCCGCCCAAACGCGCTGCACGGCGCGGCGTGGCGCCTCCCGATGACGTCATCCGGGATGGCGGAAGCGGAGAGCAGTGGCGTCAGCCGGAACGGCCACAACGGCGGGCGCTGGAGGCAGCAACGCCGCCACAATGGAGCGGAGGCTTGGGTACGAAGGGGGGGTAGGACACTCAGGGCCTGACACATAGGTTTTACACTTAACATTTGAAGAGCAAAGCACTGGTTTGTACACTCTTGGCCTGGTATAAAGTCACACAGCACTCCCCAAATATTGTTCTATGTCACTTTTTTTACCCTTTCAATTAAAATTCTGCCAAACACCTGTGCAACCCTTAAACATCCCTGTGTTTTTTTTTCATTCAAACTTGTTTCTTTTCCCTTTGCTTATGATAACCATACCAGTTTTCTTCCAATCAGCAGACTTGAAATGTGCATTAAACAAATTACACAACCAATCCATAAGCCATCCACATCCATCCTTTTAACATTTCTCCAGTTACGACATGTATAATCATTTTTCAACATTCTTTTGCTTTATTTTAATCATCCCTTGTTCTCTTTCATTATATTCTTTCAGCTCTTTTTCCTCTATATGCAAGTTACAGAACATCTTTCATCCTCATATTTTGTTATTCGCTTTTATGCATTTTTTAAATTCATAGTCTCACTTCATTCCCCCAAGCAGTTCTTTCTATAGTTCCCATTAGCATAATTATACATGCTTCTCTTTTCAATCTTTTCCAAGTGTCTTTTAATGCCATTTTATATATGACATGCTTATCTTTCCTTCCTATTTTCTCTCATGTTTCTTTTATTTCTTTCGTTTTGTAAGGTTTTCCACTCAGCCTTCACAAACTTCTTTAAAAAAAAAAAAGGTTTATTGAGTTTTATAGGGTTAGGGATAAAATAGGATCGGGATAGGGATTAAGGTTTAGGATGGGGTTGGGATCAGGATTGGGATTAGGACAGGGTTGGGATCAACATTGGGGTTATCCCCCAATAACATTTTCTTTTCTTTTTTTATAAACAAGTTTTATTGGTTTTTTTAATTTTTATATCAGAGTGCTCAAGAAACACCATGCTGATGGGGTAATCAATCATCTAAAAACAAGGGCATACATATATAACTCAAATTAATTCATTAAAAGTTCCCTCTCTATTTCCCTCAGATAGTATAACATATTTAGATTAATCCATTTCTACATGAAATTCAATCAGTCAAAACAATCATCAATAACATTACATCTATGTAAATCCAAATCCTGTTTTTAAGATTTACTAATTTACAATTACCATATTCCAATTTAGTCTTGAATAAACATATTATTAGCACTTCGGGTATCCCTTCTACAATACACATAGTATTCCGACAGTAACATTCTAATATTTCCACATATATTCTATTTCTTAGTCTAATAGATCATTGATTGGTACCATTTCTTCTCTTATCACAAATCTCTCCTATTCTTCTTCCGTTACAAAATAGTTATCCTACTTAAAATAATAATATTACTCTACTCTATTTTAAATATATAATCTATCAGTCAATCTATTTCTATAGAAAAAAATAGGTAAAATTTAAATCTCGTCCAAGTAATTATGATATCTAAAACAAGCATATTGTTACACAAAATATCATCTTACTAACTTCACATACTCAGTTAATTGTTAAATCAGTCCAGATCTCTAAAGCCTTTTTAACCCATTAAGTAAAATTTTAAATCACATTTTTAAATCTAACTCTAGCTTTCTTTCTATGCCAGGCCGGTTTCCATAATACCGCGTGTGTATCATCAAATCTCAATATTTGAGTACGGGTATTTATTGACACATCAATCTGGTCTAAGTTCTCTTCCCCTTCTTCCAGTATTATCTGGGTAGTATAGTCAATTTTGTTCCATGTTGTTGTTACTAGTTGATTATCCAAATTATCACAGCTTTCAATAGATCGCATCTGGAAGTCAGTTTCTATTGCTTTTAAGACTGCAAGTATTCCAGTTGAAGTCATTCTTTGATCCTCAGAGTTCTCCATAATTTGTACATAGACTTGTGAAATATCCTCTTCTGTAGTGATTAATTGACTTGTGGAATGATCAATTACAGTCTCAATTTGAGATTTTAAGTCAAGCGTTTTTCTAGAGCTCAATTAATCAGTAGCTTCTTCCTCCATCTCTTTAGATTGTGTGCATTGTTGCATATAGGCCTCTTTAAAGCTAATCTGTTCCTCCTTTATTGTTCCTTGGCCTATAGGTTGGTCCTTTAAAATTTGAAATTCAGTTTGTAGTTCTGCAATATGATCTTTAATTTTTCTCCAGGATTTCATGTACTCTGTAGCTTCCAGGATTTTTTCCAATATAAGCTCATAATCAAGCTGTGGGTAAGATTCCTCCATTTCCGTAATAAAATAGTCTTTTAGTCTTTTAGTAGAAGCTATATTTATTAAAAGTCAACAAATATCCACCTCCACAATTTCTAGTAAGCAAATTCAATCCACAAATTCAATCCAAAGCCTTTATCTTTTCCCTTTTATTATCATTTGAAGGTCAAATCCATCTTCAAACACCAAGAGAAAGTACAATTGCAGTAACACTTTTCACCATAAGATGTCCTCAGTAGGCTGTAAAATCTTTTTATTCCAAATTAAAAAGTTTTTATCTCATTAAAAAGTAGAGAGAGAAAAAGCAAATATCTCCAGCATAGTAGATAAAATAATAATAATGTTCTATGATAAGGATTTTTTCAGGGCCCCAAAATATCCAAAAAATTAAATATCCAATTAAAATTTACTGTTTTGTAGTTTTGTTCCAAGCTTTTTTCCCAAGTAAGCAAACACCACTCTCTTAAGGCAGGGAAGTCATTCAGAGGCTTTTTACAGGAAAATAATTGGGGCTAAGGGAGGGAAGGAAAGGTCTCACCCGGATTTCTCCATGGTGGTTCTTCACGCTTAGCTGTTCTTCTGACTTTCGGCTGGTGCAGCTGGGTGATCGGCCATTTTACTGGCCGATCTTTTCTCCGATGGCCCTAAGGAGCTAGCTCGGACTGCAGAAGGAGCTGTCGCCCTTCCGCAGTCAACGAGGGCCTCCTCGACAGTGGTCACCCATCCAGGGTGACTTTTTGATCCGATTGAGGGTCTACCGGTGGAGGGAAAGCAGCCGGCGAAGAGACAGAGCACTCCGCACGACTGCACACACCGCGATCCGGAACCAGAAGCCCCCCAATAACATTTTCAATCTTTAGCAAATAGAATATTGTCCGGGTACATATGTTCAATTAACAATAGTTGATATAGTGATAGATAGTAAGTGTAATAAACAATAATCATAAACAGTATCAATTAATCAATGCATATCATTCTTCTTACTAGTATGTATTCAAAATAACATATCACATTCGTTTCTCACTAGTTCGTTTTCCCAACCATTGGTAAAAGTTATCCCATGTTCTAAAGTAAACTGAATCTTCTTTCTCTTTAATCTCTAAAGTCAATCTATCCATTTCTGCACATTCTAAGATTTTCTTAATTAAAACCTCTTCAGTTGGTAAGTTTTCATTTTTCCAGTATTGGGCAAATACTATTTTCACTGCTGTCAATACATGCAATATTAAATATTCATTCTCCTTCTCATGATTAGGTCCTAATATTCCTAACAAAAACAGTTCTAGTTTAAATTCTATCTGTTTTTTAATCATCTTTTCCAACAATGTATGTATCTTAACCCAAAACATTTTTGCTTTAGGGCATGTCCACCAGATATGATAGTAAGTACCTGGCCTTTGTTTACATTTCCAGCAATTATTCGAAGTATTTTTAAACATTTTTGCCAATCTTACTGGTGTCATATGCCATCTATAAAACATTTTATACACATTTTCTTTATATGAGACTGCTTTAGTCAATTTGATATTTCTATCCCATAATTTTTGCCAGTCTTCCAAATCTATAGAATATCCAAAGTTTTTTGTCCATGCTATCATTGTTTCTTTTACTTGTTCTTCTTCCATCTTTAAATTTAGCAGAAATCTATAGAGTTTCTTAATCAAGTTTTCATCTGTTTTTAACAATATTTGATCAAATTCTGTCTGTTCTTTATAAAATCCCGTTGTCTTTACATCTTTTTCGTATCTCGTTTGAATTTGCAAATATGGCCACCATGCTAAATCAATACCTTGTCATTGTAAATCTTGTCTATCTTTCAATTTTCCTTTGTTATCCAAGATATCTTTATAAGTCACGACTTTATCATAGTTAATTAAATTTGGGTAAGCAAAAGCTTCCATTGTTGAAAGCCATTCAGGTAGCTTAATATAAATTTTTTCCTTTATTCTTCCCCATTCTAAAAGAAGTGCATTCCTTATTAAATGGTTTTGAAAATATCTGTGTGTTTTATTCTTCCCATACCATAGGAAGGCATGCCAACCAATTGGTAGGTCATGCTCCTCTAGGTACAGTAGTCTTTTATTTCTCAGCATTATCCATTCTTTAAGCCATGGTAGAATAGCTGCTTGATAATATAGTCTCCAGTCCGGGAGTCCAAATCCTCCACTATCTTTAGCTTCTTGCAGCATTTTCACTTTAATTTGTGCTTTTTTCCCTTGCCAAATAAATCTCAGTATTGTTGCATTTAGGTCATCAAAAAAGACCTTTCCCAATTTTACAGGAATCATTTGAAATAAAAAGAGTATTTTCGGTAAGATATTCATTTTCACTGTAGCTATTCTTCCTAACAAAGATAGTTGAAGATTTTTCCACTTTTCCAAGTCCAATTTTATTTATTTTAATAATATTTCATAGTTGTCTTCTTTTAATGTTACACATCTTGCTGTTAAGTAGATTCCTAAGTAATTAGCTTTTTTAACTATTTGCAGATTTGTCTTTTTTGTAAGCTGACTTTTTTGTTTATCTGTTAAGTTCTTTGTTAATATTTTAGTCTTTTCTCTGTTTATTTTCAAGCCTGCCACTTCTCCAAATTTTTCTATTTTCTTCAACAATTTAGTAGTTGTTTCAAATGGCTCCTCCAAGATAAAGATCAAGTCATCCGCAAAGGCTTGTAATTTATATTTTTGATCTTTTATCTCCAATCCTTTAATTTCTATATCTTGTCTAATATTTCTAGTCAATACTTCCAATGTTAATATAAATACTTCCAATGTTAATATAAATAACAACGGGGATAATGGACATCCCTGTCTTGTACCTTTTTTGATATCAAAATTTTCTGTATAATCTCCATTTAAAATTATTCTAGCAGTTTGTTTATGGTAAATTGTTTGAATTGCATTTATGAAATTTTCCCCAAAGTCCATTCCCACCAACTGCTGGAACATAAATTGCCAGTTTAGATTATCAAACACTTTTTGCGCGTCAATAAATATTAATGCCATCTGTTTCCCTGGGTGGTTTTCATAGTACTCTAAAACATCCAAAATCATTCTTAAGTTATTTTTTATCTGTCTTTTAGTAGAAAGCCATTTTGATATGTGTGTATAAATTCAGTCAAGAATTTCTTAATTCCTTCTGCCATTATCAAAGCAAAGATTTTATAATCCACATTTAATAGCGATATTGGTCTATAGTTTTTTATTTGTATGAGATTAGTATCTTCTTTAGGTATTAAGGTAATATTAGCTTCAGTCCATGACTTTTAGTCTCCAGAAAAATTTCATTACACATTTCTTTCAAAGTCGGGCTTAATACATTTGTAATGCTATATAAAATTCTGTGGGAAGTCCATCTGGTCTTATCTTTTTTTTTTTTTTGCCTTTTTATGGCTTCTATAATCTTCATCATTGATATTTTTCCATTTAGTATATTTCGAATATTGTTCGGGATTTTTGGCAAGTCTGCTTTTTTTAAGTACAACTGTATTTTTTCTTTAGGAACTTCCTCTGCATTATAAAGTATCTCATAGTAGTCTTTAATAATTTTTTTCATTGTGTCATTTTGGAACTGTAATTCTCCTTTTGAATCTTATAGCTTATTTATCATTATTTTTTCTTTTTCTTTCTTCAATCTATATGCTAACCATCTCCCCGGCTTATTAGCATTTTCAAAGAAATTCTGTTTAGTTTGTTTAATCTGTTGAGCCATTATTTCCGTCTCAGCCAGGTTTAATTTATGCTTTATTATCTCCATTTGTTTCTTGAGCACTTTCTTTTGTGGATCTGTTTGTAACTCTAGTTCCAATTTTTTAAGTTCTTCTCTCAGCTTTAACTGTAGTCATTTCTTTTCTTTATTCTTTTTAGAAGCATAGGTTATAGCCAACACTCTGAAGAATGCTTTGGCCGTGTCCCATACATTTTGAAGCGATGTTTCTTCTTTCTTGTTTATTTTTTTAAAAAAATCCATTTCCTTTTCTTTCAGTATAGATTTATTCAGAAACCATCTTAGTTTTTTCTTAATTTCTTTCCAGGTCATTTTTATTGGGTTGTGGTCTGCCCAAACATTAGTTTCTATCTTCACATCTTGCATTATCATTTTCAAGTCCAAAGATGTCCATAACATATCAGTATTAGACCATGATTTATGTCTATTTGAATAAAATGTATATTGTAGTTTTTCTGAGATTTTCTCTCTCCATATGTCTTGGATACACAATTCTTCTATCATTTTTGAGAACGCTTTAGGTAGTATATTTCCTCCTTTTCTCCCTTGCTTATGGCTTTTATAATCCAAAGTCGCATTTACTATTGTATTAAAGTCTCCCATTATACAAAGATTTTGGTAATTTAAGGCCAGTATTTTCTTGTGTAGTTTTTGATAAAATTGCTCTTGCTTATCATTAGGTGCATATACTGCTACCATCAATATCTGTTTTTGATCCACCATAATTTCCACCATTAATATTCTCCCCTTTTCATCTGTATAAATTTGTTTGGAGTTCATCTTTTCTTTAATATAAAGGGCTATTCCTCTTTTCTTTTGAGATGCAAGTGTAAAATAAAGTTTGCCAATTTTCAGTTGTTCTAGGATTTTGAAATGTTGTCTCTTAATGTGTGTTTCTTGGAGGCAAATTATGTCCATTTTTAGTTTTTGTAGTCTTGTAAAAATTTTCTCCTTTTTAAAGGAGAATTTAGTCCATTTATATTTATTGATAAAATCCCAGTCTCTTCCATCTCTTTCAATTATATCTAGATCTCAGTCTTCTAGTCGATCTTATCTGTCTCTGGTCTCTCAGTCTTGCTCCTTCTTCTGAGTATATGTTTTTTACTTCTTCCTCCTCTGTTTATTTAGCCGCTCCTTCAACTACCGTTTCTTCTTGTTTCTTAGGTTCAGGATCACCTTTTTCCAAAAAATGCTTTGTGATTGTCAAAAAAACTCCAATGCTTTAAGCGGTGTGTCCAGTCTTTATCTATTTGTGTCTCAGTAGATTAAGATCCTTTCTGGAATCAACCATCTAAAATTCACTCCTTTTTCAGCCAATTTCCTGGTTAAGAACTGATAGTCTCTTCGGGCCTCTCTTATCCTTTTAGGGATTTGTTTGAGAACTACTATTTCTTTTTCTTTATATTTTAATGGTTGATCTCTTACTTTTCTCAGAATCTCATCTCTTGTGGATCTTTTAAGAAATCTAACATGCACTTCCCTGGGCACTTTATTTCTTCTAGCATAGTTTGAATTGACTCTATAAATCTGATCCAATTCTCCTTCTATTTGGATCTTCCCCATTCCTAGAGCATCTGCCAGTAACTCAGTTATCAAATCTAAGAGATCCTCTTCCTTGTCTTCTATTATATTTTGGAATCTTAGAAAATATGAGGCCTTTTCCATTTCTATAGCCGCTAACAAGTCTTCCAATCTCCATTTATTTGGGGCAATTTTTCATTTTCATCTTTTAAGGCTTCTAGTTTCTGGTCAACTTCAACTGATTTGTCTTCCATTTTTTTAATTCTTTGCTGATTGTCTGTAATCATCTGCTTAAAATTTTTAATTTGGGAATCTATATTGTTAATTTTTTTATTCATTTTGTCAAGGTCATTTTTCAACTCTTCATGTTTTTTTGTCGAAGTTGCCATCTGAGCTGCAATTGCTTGCAAAATTGCTTGAGTATCTTTTTGGTGAACATCCATCTTTTCTTGCTGCAGCATGGTCGTAATTGATTTCTGATATACTGGACTTGTAGAAGTCGAGGCAGGGGCAGAAGATCCTTTTTTCCCAAGTTTAAATAGGTTTGAAGCTCTCATCTTTGTCTTTACTTCTTATATTGTAATCCACCAGGTAGCCAAATGGCCAGCTTTTATAACCCAATAGGCTTCTATTAGTTAGGAGGGGAAATCCATAAAAATAGTTAAAAAGAAAAAGAAAAAAGAAGTAAAAATAGCAACAGGGTAAAAAGAAGGGAGAAAAAAAAGGAGAAAGAAAAATGTTCCAAAAATAAAAAGGAAAAAAGAAAAAAGAAAAGAAAAAGAAAAAAGCAAAAATGTCAAAATTATAATCCACCAAATTCTGTTCTAGGAAATTTCTTAATTTTCAATTCTTCTAAGACAGCTTGTTATAGTTCCAAAGCACGCAGTGTTTATAATCCAGGGAAGTCAGATGGCGCCAAATACTATTTGTTTATAGATATAGTCTATCTTATAAAGCCAGGTAAACCAAAAGAAAATCTTTTCTCCAGCAAAGTTTCAAGGACTTCCAAATAAACAATGTCTGGGCATGCAGCCAAAATTCTAATCTAAATAAGCTCCAGTCAAGGGAAAGTGGACATAGTTCTCAATGTAACCACAAGATGACACTAAGCATCCATTCCCAGCACGTTTAAAAGGGGAAAAAAAGAGAAAAAATGGTCAAAAGTAAAAGTTTAAAAAGTTTAAAAAGTAAAAATTGCAGTGGCTTTTCAACAAAGAACAAAGACAAAAAATCTCTATAAAAGCAGGAGCTTCCAAAATTTATCTTATGCCTCAGACAGCTTTAAAATATAGAAAGTTTTTAAGTTGCCAAAAGGCTTAAACCGCCGCTTGAATTCAGGAGGGAGGGAAGGAAAGGAAAAATTCCACCCCTTCCCTAAAAGTAAAGGCTTCGCTCTCAAGCTGTAAAAGATCTATTTGCCAAATAGGAATCCACTTCTAGTGAGAAAGGAAAAAGTATTCTGACCCAGCTCAGCTCTTTGCTGCTGCTCTAAGCTTCTTCTTTGTCTCAGACGATCAGCTGGTAATGGCGGACCGCATAAATGCAGTTCGCCTTTCTTCTGCCGATTCTGAGGGCTCCTTCGGATCCAGCGAGCCGGTTACCACTGACCCGCGGTCTTCGAAGCTTCACCCCTTGGTAGCCACCTCTTCGCGGCGACTTTTAGTCCAATTGGACCCACTGTCAGGCAAAAATTGGACCCGGGTCTATTCTTCCCCCGGGTCTATTCTTCAGCGACATCACCGGACATCACCCTACAACTTCTCTGTGCTACTCAGAAATTTCAAAGAGCCAAAAGAAACTCCTGAGCTGAGGTTTCAGCAAAGAAAACAACTTTTGGCCAAGACAGAGTTGGGTAACCTTCTCCCTCTTCGTGGCTGCTTAGAGGAACAAAGGCACACCCAGTAGAGTTTTCTTCTACCTTTTATACTTTTTCAAAACAAAGAGATCCAAGTCTCTGTACCAGGAGCAAGGAAGCACAGAAAAACAAATTCCAGGATGATGACTCATACACATCAATCCAGGCTAACTCACCTTCCCCCTCCCTATCTCCCAGACCACTGAACCCCACCTTGCTCCTTTCATGTAAGCAATCTCCTGAGCGCTCTCTTGTATATTTGACATGGAACATTTGCTTTTTCAATATACATGAAACACTTGCTTCTATCTATAAGGCTGCTTGCATGTAAGAAAATTTATATAAAATAGCTACAAAATAACACTACTAATGTCAAGCTTAAGCATAATAAAATCATAAGCACAAATAAGGTCCTTTCAATTTCATACTATTTTTTCCCACACCTCCTCTTGACACTACTAAAATTATTTGTCTTACATTCAGAACCTCTCATCACCTCTGCATCCTTCAGTATTTGTCTTTTATCAGAAACAATTAAATCAACTATGCTTTTAGATCCTTTCTTTTAGTATATGTAGGCAAGGATAAATTTATTATATGTTTAAAACAACATTTAAAGCACATAGACATTTTTTCTAAGGAGATTTTTTTTCCCATCCCCCCCCCAGCTCTTTCCCCACCCCTGCTGCTTTCTTCCTCTTCCCACCCAGTGTCTCACCCTGAGAACCCGGATTTTTCCTGAGTCCCATCCTGAGAATGCAATATTTCTTTAATATAACATATAAGCTGTAGAATTCAACTGAAAAACAAACTGAAGTTTTCAGATTGTTTTTCAATTGAAAATATATATTTTAGGGAAAATGTACAATAATGTGGTTGCATAAGTTTGCACACCCTTCAACTAATACTTTGTTGAAGCACCTTTTGATTTTATGACAGACTTTTGGGTTAGGAGCTTATCAGCATGACACATCTTGCCATGGGAATCTTTACCCACTTTTCCTTGCACAAGTGCTCCAAATCTGTCAGATTGTGAGGGCATCTCCTGTGCACAGCCCTGTTCATATTACCAGACAGATTTTCAATTGGATTCAGGCCGGGGCTATGGCTGAGCCATTCCAAAACTTTGATCTTATTCTGGTGAAGCCATTCTTTTGTTGATTTGGAAGTATGCCTTGGGTTGTTGTGTTGAAAGATGAAATTCTGCTTCATCTTCAGCATTTTAGCAGGGGCCTGAAGGTTTTGTGCCAAGATTCACTGATATTTGGAACTGTTTATAATTCCCTCCACCTTGATTAAGGCCTCAGTTCCAGTTGAAGAAAAGCAGTCCCATCACATGCTTCACCATGGGTATGGTGTACTTTTGGTGCTGTTTCTGTGTAAAACATACTTTTTGGAATTATGGCAAAAAAGTCCAACCTTGTCCCATCAGACCACAGCACATTTCTCACATACTTTTGTCAGATGTAATGTATGCTTTTGCAAAATGTAGCTGGGCTTCATTGTTTTTCTTTTAAGAATAACCTTCCATCTTGCCACTCTACCCCACAGCCCAGACATATGAAAAATATAGAAGATTGTTGTCACTTGTAGTACACAACCAGTACTTACCTTTAGTGTTGCTGTAGGCCTTTTGGCAGCCTTTCAGACCAGTTTTCTTGTTTTTTCATAAATTTTGGAGAGGCATCCAGTAGTTGGTAATGTCACTTTTATGCTATATTTTCTCCATTTGTTGATGACTGTCTTCACTATGTTCCATGGTATATCCAATACCTTGGAAATGTTTTTGTACCCTTCTCCTGACTGAAACCTTCCAATTGTTGGAAGAAATTGGGCTCGCTTCTCCAGATGGGTGAACAAACGAGAGTGCTGCTGGAGCAAAATAGAGACATTAAGCTAGCTGTTGGAAATGAAGTCCCTTTACTTATAGGTCAGAAGTGAAGTGACATAGCAGTTGGTTCTGGGACAACTGAAAAGTGGTCTGGAGAGTAGATGGGTTTTTATATGATTTGCGGGCTTTGTGATTTAGATGTCCAAGTTTGTTGCGAAATGAACTTTAATTGATACAAGAGTGTGTCTTTTAATATTCTAATTGTTGTTGCCTGACTCCTTTTGTGGTTTGAGAGGTCATGCCCCATCCTTGGAGCTGGGATATATATATATATATATATATATATATATATATATATATATATATATATATATATATATATATATATATATATATATATATAATTTTTATCTTCCTCCAAAAGATTTCAGATTGTTTTTCAATTAAATTCTACAGGTTATATGTTATATTAAAGTGATTTATCTTGGTCTAATTTGTTTAAAATCTCAAAAACCTGCCATTTTAACAGTGTAAACTATTAAAAGTTTGTAACAGTTGGGTGTAAAAGTTTTTATATCCATTGTAATTGTTGTTTGATGTGTGTAAATGTTGTATTTTTTATTTTACATCTCTATTTGTGATAAGATGACATATACTTCTTAGAAATAAATGAATTATCATAATAAAATAGACCTGGGAAACAAAAAGACAACATTTTTTTTGCCCTTATATCGTAAGACATATACGTAGTGGTAACCAATAGAAAAATAGGAAATGGGTCCCTTGTCAGTCAACAGGAGTGCTGATTTATCACTAACTTATCAGGTACTTAGGAGCCAAAGACTTGGCAGCACAGGGAAACAACAGCTAACACTTAATAGCCAGCCATCAACACCCCAATCAACAAATAAAAAGCTACACACAACCAGGCACCACATAAATACTATGCATAGAATAGCCCAAAGCACACATTCTGGTAGGCAGAAGTTCCCTGAGGATGCATTCCAGCACAAGCATGAAAGTTTGGAAGATTAAACCTCTGGTCAGATTTGATCTGGTAACCAATAGATTTACACTGAACAGCTAAATACCATTTCTAAGTTATCAAAATTATGCTGATTTTTGTTCTTTTGCTATTAAAAATATTGTCAAATGTAATAGAATCTGTAGTTGACCTTGGGGGACAAGGGAAAGAAATGTTGCCTAGGAAACAGACAAGAGAAGTGGGAACCCCCAAGGGCTTAATGGTCAGAGGAAGAAATTTAGGAAGGACTGCCCTAATTGATCAGATGGTTAAAAGTGATGATACAAAGTTCATAGTGTCTGTTCATGTAGCCTTATGATAAATTAGTATTAACTCATTTAGTTGTGTTTCCTGTCTTTATCCAGGACACCTGACAAAAAAAATCAAATGGTATTTTTATTATTTTTGGCTTCTGTGTGAATATTGATTTTCAAAATCACTGATGATATTCTTTTAATACTGCAGTGTACAGATTCAAATTCAAAAGTGAGGAAAAGAACAAACACAGATTTGGAGACTGCCAAAAGAATTGACCCAGGAAACAATTCATTAACTCAGGGGCCCTTGGACATTATGCCCCGATCGCCTTCAGCTTCAAGTCCAAACCCGTTCAGCCGAATTAGTATATCAGAAACACTGGCTTCTGCAAGAGCAACTCCTTCAGCTCCTCCATCCAGCCCAGTTTTAACTGGTTATATGGCCCAGCAGGGCATCATGGGATCTCCATCCATTCATCATTTACTTGGATCTAGACTGGAGGAGATTCAGACTACCACAAATGCTTTGGGAATGTCCACAAAATCCCCATGCCTCACTTCTCCTCCTGCTCCATCAGCCTGCAGCTCTGGCACCAGTAAGATAGACAAATATGCACGCATTTTGTTTCCTGTCACTTTTGGAGCATTTAACATGGTCTACTGGGTGGTTTATCTATCCAAGGACACCATGGAAAAATCAAAAAATCTAATGTAGTCCTGCTGCTATGTAGTAACTTCTTTTTCCCCCTGCAGTTTATTCTAAACATGTATGGATGCAGAGTTTCTTCTTTTAAAAGTATTTTTTTAAAAAGAGTCTTAATGCTGATTTTGTACAAAACATCTGTGCTCATTTTCCCATGGTGAAGGGCAGGTATTCTTAGATTATTTTAACTCAGCAAAACTTGGGGAGGCTATAAATAATGTCTTCCGGGCTCTCTACAAAGGGCATTTTGTATAAACAAACTACATTGGGCCATTGGGAATAACAGACATGGGATGTTAAAGTCAACTGCAGATGCATACAGATGTATGACAAATGTTCTGTTTTTTCTAAATTTGTATACTGATAAGTAGATATCTATATTTTCAATACTTAACTTCGCCACATCAGTGTGAGTTGTGGCACCTGTCACTTGGATCTTCATCCAGATCTTTGTTAGTACAGGGCTTCCTTTAACAAATATATTGATAGAACAATCTCATACCGATCTGTTCAAAACCTTAGGGTCAATGGTTTTATTTCCCAGTAAATAAGCAAAGTACTGTGTCAGAATGATGACTAATTATGTGCTGTCAAATTGTTTTTGATTCTTAGCAACCATATAGATTTTCTGCATGAATTGTGTAAAAGAAGAAGCAAAAGAATCTTAAGTGATTGTATAAGCAAAAAGAATATGAATGTAATTATAAACTTAATATATGGGAATCTTTTGAGAATGAAAAGAATGATACTTAGAATGTGGTAGAAACATTTTATGAAATTGTTTTATCTACTAATATATGGATTATTGTGTCCATGAACAGGGTTTTTTAAAAGAGGTGAAAAACTATGCAAACTATCGTTCGTTAATAGATGCTGAATATGGTTTAGTCAAGGTTAAGTATTTGGAGAACATCTGCTAAATATAAGATGTAAAAATGCTTAACTAGGATGAAACTAAATCTTTTCTTATCGAAGGGAATCGCCTGGGGACTTTACTGGGTAGATAGGATTTACATTACTATTTAAGAACTTTTTAAGTGTCTAAGCTGCCAGCCGATGAAACAAAACACTATGTGATATAATGAGTTCTCCTTCCTTAAAGGTAAGACTGGATAGAGGACCTGGTTTGGAGTAGATGATTAATGTATATTCCAGCTCTATGATTCAAGTCCTTTATATAGGCCTTGAAATATTTACATCACACTTCCCCAACCCAATACTCCTCAAATCACAAAATCAAAGAATATGAATTGAAAGTTACTTTAGCAACATCTACTCCAGCCCTTGTTGTATTCCCACAATTCCCAGTCTATAAACACGAGGTTGTACGGAAGTTGAAAACATCTGGAGTACTCAGACTGGAGAGGACCAAATGAAAGTAAGGTTCTTAGACTTCCTTTTGGTTTTAGTTTGCAATTGCCAACATAATAGGTGCTTCTCTTGCTTGCCATGAATATCTTGCTACGTTCCTTTTTTCGTTTAGCCTGAATATAAAAATGGTGAATCATGTTGAGATCCCTGTTGCAAATTAAGTAGGTTTAGGGACATTTTAATGTAAAATCAGTTGACACATTAACCATTGTTGTGTTGAACCTGCTTCTTGTAGTTTTTTATCAAGACACACTGCAAACATTTATAACATTTTTACACAAAGATTACTGCAGTAATCTATGCAGATTATTGGTCTGGGAGTAATCTAAATCTGGGACTAAATCATTGTGATAAACACAAATGAGTAGGTAGTAGAACCTCCATTGTTTCCAGGCATTAAAAATAATAATGGAGTCTTGCTGTCCTTTTCTAACCTTCAATCAAATGGTGGATAACCAATAGGCCTCTGCCAAATGACATCTGCAGTTTGTCTCTGTATCACTATTTGTCACCACCAAGTGAGAAATTTAAAAAAAAAAACCTAAAGAGAACTCCAGAAATATGTTCCTACTACCCCACAAAATAGAAATTCATGAATCTATTCCAGACAGCTGCCCTCCTTGCATCACAACCATTTGCTGCATCACTCTCTCCCACTTTGTGTGTGTGTGTGTGTGTATGTATGAGAGAGAGAGAGAGAGAGAGAGAGAGAGAGAGAGAGAGAGAGAGACTCCAGTCACCAACAGTTTGTTTCCCCCCCTCCCCCATGAGGAGAACAGGGCTTATTTAGTTATATAATAGGAAAGTTACTACAGTGAACTCAGGGGATCTCTTCAAAGACATTATAATAATACACTCACTGGTGCAAACATTTTAGATCCAAATGTTAGTAATTCTAAAGATCTGTTTGGTCTGCAGGAAAAATGTTTTTTCTCCTGTTTCTGTTTGCTGCATCTTTTCTGTCCTTAATGGTTCTAATATCCTGGCTAGGAGTGTCCTCAGAATATGGTTAAGTCAAGATGGCATCTGCAATGGTGTGATCAGAGCTCTAGCGGGTTTTTATATGTGTTCCATGTGTGACGCAGACTGGAACATTGTTCACACATCACATCTAATTATATCATTGTAGATCTCATCTGGAGTTTTATGTGCATAGTCCTGCTATGGACTTAATTAACTGATTGCCACTGAATGTTGTCTTTATTCTTGTTTTTTAATATTCTGCCATAAAATATGGACTTAATCATTGCTTAATTCCAATAAAACATGAAAAGAAAAAGATTGGTAGATATTCTTCCATGCAAACAAAAATGGGCATATGACTAGTGTCTATCATGTTACTAAAACTGGCTTCAAAAGGCAGGTGTCCACATGTTGCATTAAGCATTATGCATAGATGAACACATTAGATATACACATCTCCTTTTCAAAGAGTTTACCAGTTCATAATTCAACTTTCACGCACAAAATAGGCACACATATGTTCATTTACATATGTCAAAGAAAACACATTCGTGCTATTTATGTCTTCCCCTTAGGATTCAAGAAACTCTAAAAACAAACAAAAGGATTTTGTCCATAGTTTTTAAGAGATATGGGTCCATTGAATATTAATTAATTACTATTAACAAATAATAAAATAAATAAAAACCAGTGCAGTTTAAGTAAACAATTACTTCTTCCAGCACCAGTTAATTTTGACAGGGAAGAAAATGATTCTCATGGTAAATCTTAAGCCCTTGCCCTAGGTACTTTTCAAAATGTATGAAATATAGATACAGAAAATACCTCCTTGAAATTACTGACATGAAGATATCAAGAGCAGAAAGACATTTAGATTGATATATTTTATAATTATAATTGAAACTATGATGTCACTTATCATTTTTGTAGAAATTGGTTGATCTCCCCATAATCAGCAAAGTGGAAAATAATAAGCCATTTTCATTTCTTTTTTTTCTGTTTAGTTTTTTTTACAGTAATTCACAAGTGACCTTCATACATTTGTGATCCAGATGAACTTTCAAGCTTGGCAGCTGTGACCCTTATTTCTCATACTGATGAAAGAAATAAAAACTACCAAGACAGAAAATAGATGCAGATTGCCAACCTTTTATCTCCCTTGTGTATCAGAAAGGTAGAAAGAAAAAACCAGAATTTTACAACCACAGATTGCATATATATAGTTATCTCATGTGAAAGTAAAATTTTGCTGAAATGATTGTGTTAATCAGAGCTGCTCCTTGAATTAAATCTGACAGTACTTTGTTGAAATCTCCCTCTTCTACTACTTAACCTTATATGATTCACAGTTGGTAAATATATCATTGTCGCAGTCAGGACACTGTGTCAGAATCCAGTTATATTCCATTTCTATCTATCTCCTCTGATCTAAAACCAAATCTCACCTTTCCCTGGATTCTGCCATACTTCCAAGGGGGAGGGGGGATATGCATGTGGGTTTATTGCTTTCACTTCCTCTATTTGCTACTATGTAACCTTTTGTTTATTGACTCCATGTCTGCTATCCATTACAATGTAACAAATTGCCCCCTGCACTATGCATCTCTCTGAACCTTCTTTTCCCTAACCAGGCAGCTAGGAAAAAGGGGGGGGGGAAGAAGTACAAACCTCCGGGACCTGGCTTATTTCTCCCTTCTCAAAAGGAGGTGTGAAGAGCTATGGAACATCACACTACAAACGGAGCCAGATTGATGTTATCTCCCCTTTCCCACAATGGACTTAACACCTGGGGATTGGCTGGTCTGAATCATCCGGATGAACTGTGGGGTGGGGTTTGCTTAGGGACACTTTAAAGTAATCGATCTGTAAAGAAATCTCTCAGATCCTGTCTATTATGCCTGCTATCAACTACTCTTAATAAAAGTTTCTGTTGGAAGAAATTGTTTCCAAGAGTTCTGCTTCCTTAAGATGTGGGATTAAAGTGGGTCCTTACATTAGACAGAATCTGCAGTAATAGTCAACCTGGAAGGAAGAACCTTATCAGGGGACTTTGCAAAAAGTACAATGTCAGACGATGAGGCAGGGAAGGGAGAAAACCCCATAGAAAGGGAGCCTTCCCCCCGACCGGGATCCCGCCAGCTATCGGGATCCGAGAAGTCATACTCCTCAGGAGAGGAAGTGGTGGAAATGCATGACCCCAAACCTCGGTGGTCGATGGGCGTTGGCAAAAAAGACGAGTGGGAAAAGAGAACGAGAAAGGTGACCCTGAGACGGACCACCAACCTAAATGGAAGCAAGAGATGGAGAAATCCCTGCATGTTAGCAAAGAGGAAAAAAGTTGTGCACAGCACTCGAACTGGATCCTAGAGAAAGCTATTGACCTGATGAAAAGAACCCTCGGCTCTCTAGGGGAGGAGAAACCTGAACCCCGCGGCCACACCAACACCTGGAGCTGCAACTGGAGAGACACGGAGGGGGAATCAGAAACTGTAGTCCTGGGGACATCCGCTGAAACAGCAGCTACCACTTTGGCAGCCCCCACTCCTCGCTGAACCACAGATGGCGATCAGGATGGGAGACAATATCGTCGGCGGTGAAGGCACCGATCCATCCAAAGATTCCCGCCACTGGACGTGATATTCAGGGGGGAGCTGCCACGCTTGGGGTTCTTCCTAACCCAAGTCCTTAGCTACATGGAAGAATACGGACGGGACATCCCCAGTGATAAAGCATGTATCCATATTGTGGAATCCACTCTGGACAGGGCGGCCGCAGACTGGATGGTGAACCTGCATGATTACAATGCCCCAGAGTTCAACAACTTCAACCGCTTCATGTCCTCTCTGAGAAGGCGATTCGAGGACCCCGTGGTTGATCGAAAGGCCCGAGAGAGAATCAAGATGGTGAGGCAGGGCAGACGCCCAGTAGCCGAATATACCCAAGAATTCCGGGCCATTGCCAACAAGCTGAACTGGCCGGAAGACATCCTCCTTAGCCATTTCAAAGACGGCCTAAACTACGACTTGTATGATGCTTGCCTGCCTCAAGGGGACCCACACCAACTCAATGAATGGTATGTCCTGGTGGAGGAAGCAGAGATCGACTTACTGAAGAGGCACCCCCGAGGAAAACCATGAGGCCACTCACCTCTTGAGCTGATGCGCGAGCCAGCTATGTCCAAGAAGTCAATGGGCTGTTTCAAATGCGGGAGAGAGGGGCATCACGCCGTAGAATGCCGCTCAAAAGCCCCTCAGCGCAACCCAGACCGATCACCGGCCAGGAAATCAGGGAAGTCCCCAGCCAAGCCAAAAGAACCAGCCATGAGGGCAATAGAGGCTGTGGAGTCCCCAACTCCTGCCAAGCGTAGGGAGGAAACTCCGGCCTACACCGCAGGGCTGGTGGACACCTTGGACGACAGCTCGGAGGGCGAAACCCTGGTAAGTGGACCCATCGCACCCATCCTCAAGACAGTGACTATATTAGTTCCCTCCATGCCCAAAGCTGTCAAAGTGAAAGCCTTAATAGACTCTGGCTGCACCCGCTGCCTCATTAGCCTGACGTTAGTGGGGAACTTGGGCATTCCGGTGAGGAGGCTGAAACAACCAATCTCATTTGGCCAGTTAGATGGGTCCATAGCAAGAGGGGTGCCAGCTA
Source organism: Protobothrops flavoviridis (assembly GCA_003402635.1). Taxonomy (NCBI): domain Eukaryota; kingdom Metazoa; phylum Chordata; class Lepidosauria; order Squamata; family Viperidae; genus Protobothrops; species Protobothrops flavoviridis. The sequence continues at coordinate 11,258 of BFFQ01007991.1, read as the reverse complement.
CCCTAGCCACTTTATCAGTCCACCTATCCCTGGGGAACTATGAGGAAGACATAATGTTTGTAGTGACCCCAGGCATGGAATGCCCAGTGATCCTAGGGCTGGAATGGTTAAAAAAATAGAGCCCCTGGGTAAATTGGAGGATGGCAGAACTCAATTTCCCGAAGGGGGATTGTGTGAACTTAAAAACCCAAGGAGTCCTACCAAACTTAGGAACAGAGAAAGCATCGATGGGAAAGGAAAAGGGGCTATCTGAAATACCAGAGGAATACCGAGAACTTGCTGGAGTTTTCAGTGAGGAGTGGGCGGATGAATTTCCCCTTCACCGATCCACAGATTGTGCCATAGAATTCAAGCCTGGGGCAAAACTCCCAAAGCCCAGACTATACTCTATGAGCCCTAAGGAGAAGGAGGAAATGGAAAGATTCATAAATAAAAACCTTGAAAGGGGGTTTATTGAGCCGGTCAAGCCTAAAGTAGCAGCCCCGGTCCTCTTTAGAGAAAAGAAGGATGGCACTATACGCTTGTGCAAGGACTACCTCTCCTTGAATGCAATCAATGAAAGCAACCTATAACCCCAATCCCTCATGAAGGACATGTTATCACACCTCTCGAAAGGAAGAATTTTCACTAAACTAGATCTAAGGGAAGCGTATTACCGCATTAGAATTAAGGAAGGGGATGAATGGAAAACCGCATTTAATTGCCCAATGGGGTGCTACCAATTCAAAGTTTTGCCATTTGGACTACAAGGCCTCCCCGCAGTGTTTATGCAATTATTCAATGAGGTACTAAGGGAGCACCTATTTAAGGGGGTCCTGGTTTATCTAGATGACATCCTTATCTTCACCAAATTCAAAGAGGAACATGTCAACCTAGTCAGAGCAGTTTTAAAGAAACTGCGAGCTGCCCACCTATATGCCAAATTATCAAAATGTGAATTCCACCAGGAAAGAATAGACTACCTGGGTTATCGCATATCCCCACAGGGCATCGAAATGTACCCCGAGAAGGTCAGAGCAGTACAAGAATGGGCACCACCTCACACAAGGAAGCAGTTGCAAAGTTTCCTGGGTTTTGCAAACTTTTACTGCCAATTCATCCCTTTGGTCGCCCAAATAGCCCTGCCCCTCACGAACTTACTAAAAATGAAGGGAGAGTCCTCAGTGAAACCTAGCCTGCCACTAAAATGGACAATGGAATGCTAAGCAGCGTTTGAGAGGTTAAAGAGACTTTTTTCTGCCGAACCCATACTGAGGCACCCAGACACAGATAAACTTTTCGTAATACAGGTGAACGCCAGCTTTGTGGCAGTGGGGGCTGTACTATTACAAGAAAACGATGAAGGGGTATTGCAACCATGCGCGTATACGTCCAAGAAACTCACCAAAACGGAACAGCGTTGGGCTGTGTGGGAAAAAGAGGCATACAGGGTGCATTGGTCATTACTTACATGGTGCCATTTCCTTGAAGGGAATAAAATCCCTTTTCAGGTCTGGATGGACCACAACAACCTGGAAGTCTTAAAAACACCCAGGAAACTCACTCCCAAGCAAGCCCGCTGGTCCCAGCATTTTCACCAATTCCGTTTCACACTCAAGCACTTGCCGGGGGGGGGGAGAACTTCCTGGCAGATGCACTGTCTCACATGCCCCAATATAACAGAATGCGAGCCACTGATTCTAAACCACTCATGCCTGAAAAACAACTGGCAGCGCCAGTAACCACCAGAGCCCAAGCTAAATTAAAGCCGCAGCTGGGTAGCCAAACAGGAATCGAATTCCGGAAAACTTTGGAAACAGGTGAATGGTTCCAAAAAAATAGACACGTGTGCACAATCAAGGATGGACTGCCATGGATGGGGGAAAAGTTATATATATCAACCACCCAGAAGGTCACTTTCATGCAGCTATGCCATGACACAAAATCAGCAGGGCATTTTGGATTTGTAAAAACATTACATTTAATTAAAAGGCAATTTTTGTGGCCATCCATGAAAAAGTACATAGAAAGTTATGTGGCCAGCTGCCCAACGTGCGCAACTGCTAAGAGGTTGCAAGGGAAATTGCACAGACTGTTACAACCAGTGACGAATCCTTCAGCCCCCTGGAAAGATATAGCCATGGATTTTATAGTGGAATTACCAGAAAGCAATGGAAACACTGTCATCTGGGTGGTTACGGACTTGTTTTCCAAACAGGTGCACTTTATCCCTTGCCAAAAGATTCCCACCGCAAAAACCTTTGCGAAACTATACCTGTTTTGTTTTCTCTACAGGTGGATCTCTCTGATTTTTAAAGGGACAGGATGTCAGAATCCAGTTATATTTCATTTCTATCTATCTCCTCTGATCTAAAACCAAAACTCACCTTTCCCTGGATTCTGCCATACTTTCAAGGGGGAGGGGGGATATGCATGCGGGTTTATTGCTTTCACTCCCTCTATTTGCTACAATGTAACCTTTTGTTTATTGACTCCATGTCTGCTATCCATTACAATGTAACAAATTGCCCCCTGCACTATGCATCTCTCTGAACCTTCTTTTCCCTAACCGGGCAGCTAGGAAAAGTGGGGGGGGGGGAGAAGTACAAACCTCCGGGACCTGGCTTATCTCTCCATTCTCTAAAGGAGGTGTGAAGAGCTGTGGATCATCGCACCACAAACGGAGCCAGATTGATGTTATCTCCCCTTTCCCACGATGGACCTAACACCTGGGAATTGGCCAATCTGAATCGTCCAGATGAACTGTGGGGTGGGGTTTGCTTAGGGACACTTTAAAGTAATCGATCTGTAAAGAAATCTCTCAGATCCTGTCTATTATGCCTGCTATCAACTACTCTTAATAAAAGTTCCTGTTGGAAGAAATTGTTTCCAAGAGTTCTGCTTCCTTAAGATGTGGGTCCTTACACACTGATTATTTATGTTATAGTTAGGATATGCTGGAAACATATGAAAGAATATCTATGGTGTAGGTAACTGAGAAACTCTTGAGATGTCATAATGATTTTGAGGTTTGTTTTCACTTGACGTCTTCTTAGTTGTTTAAATCATTCTGTTATATGAAGAGTTTAATAGCTCATCAGGTGCAGACCTATGTCAAATCTGTATGTCTGTCTCTTTCCTATGTTCAAGGAACTCCATTCTTGGAAATGTCCAGTTAAACTACTTTGCCTTTTTAGAGAACCTTTATGAAGCAAAAGATAACAAGTTGCCAGTGGATTATAACTCATCAAATTTGCAGATGATACCAAACTGACAGGAGTAGCCAACACCCCAGAAGACACTCAGGATCCAAAAAGATCTAGACAAACTTGAACAATGGGTCCTATCCAACAAAATGAGTTTCAATGTGGAGAAAAACAAAGTTTTACATTTACAATACAATCCTGGATTGTATAAACAGAGGCATAGAATCAAGATCACACGAAGTATTAGTACCACTTTATAAAACCCTAGTAAGACCACACCTGGAATACTGCAGCCAGTTTTGATCACCATATCACAAAAAAGATGTAGAGAGTTTGGAAAAAAATTCGGAGAAGAGCAACTAAGATGATCAAATGCCTGGAGATGAAAACATGCGAAGAACGGCTGCAGGACTTGGGTTTGGCTAGTCTAAAGAAAAGAAGAAATAGGGGAGACATGATAGCAGTATTCCAATATCTGAGGGGCTTCCACAAGGAAGAGGGGGTTACTTTGTTCACCAGAGCACCAGAGGGAAGGACAAGAAACAATGGTTGGAAACTGATCAAAGAGAGAAGCAACCTGGTATTAAGGAAAAATTTCCTGACACTGAGGATCATCAACCAGTGGAGCAGCTTGCCTCCAGAAATCGTGGGTGCTCCATCACTGGAGATTTTTAAGAAGAGACTAGACAATTACCTATCTGAGATGGTATAGGTTCTCCTGCTTGAGCAGGGGGCTGGACTAGAAGACCTCCAAGGTCCCTTCCAGCTCTATTCTATACACTGCTTTTTTTGTAAAAAAAAA
>BFFQ01007990.1:13602-27594 GCA_003402635.1 Protobothrops flavoviridis | reverse complement strand
CCCCCCCCCCCCCCGTTTTCGTCATCAAGTTTTTGACACCTTGCTAAGCACTGGTGGTACTCAAATATTGTCATGTCCTAAAAGTGGTACAATCTGTGAAAAGGTTGAAAAGCCCTGCACTAGAAGACTTCCAACATCCCTTTCAAATCTGTTATTCTGATATCTGATTCTAACGTACCCTCATTTATAGGAACAAACATGATTACAGTTTCTAATGCCACTTCCCCCTTCTCTTCTGAACAATTGCAAGGTCTTGTGAACAAGGTGGGTGTTGTTGCCCAAAGCAGTTCTAGACTTTAAAAAGTTAATGAAATAAAACTCTTCCTTCTGAAGTTTCTTGTTTTCCTTCCAACAGCTTCAGTGGACTTAAGTGCAGTTCGCTTTACTCGGAGATGGAAGCTTACAAAATCTCCATGAAACTAGATGCTGTACAATTGAGCAGTTTAAGCCTATTTGGGTTGAATTCTTTTTTATTTTTTAATTTCTTCTTGTATATCAAATATCTGAAGGCTGAAATTCATAAATTCAGCTTTGTGGGAGTGAAGATCCTGGGTGGCTTCAAGAAACAGTTGAGATTTTCTTTCAGCATTTTTGTTGTTCATTTTAACAATAGTTTGTTTTTAACTTGGCTTCTGGAGTAAGCATCACAAACAGCAATCTTATTCTGTAAACAGTGCAAATCTGTGACTGTCAGAGAGTTAAAAAGGTGTTTCTTTTTAAGGGACTACCAGTTTAAGCATGTTTATAGGCTTTGTTTTAAAGTTGCATTGAAGAGAAGCAGAAATTTATGGGTTGCTTAGAGAGGGGTTTCTAAACTGGGTACTTTCCTTTCATGTTTTGCAGTATTATATAAGCTAGTTGGCTGGGAATGCAACAATGACTCCTTTGAGTCTTATTATGTGAGAATTTAAGAAAAGGAGCTTGGAAACTTTTGACTTTACTTTCATTTCCTGAAGCTGAGGAGCTGAACCTCATTACTGCCCTAATTAGCATTAAAATCTGCCACATTCTCTCCTCTTAAAATATTTTCTGCATTTTCAGAAAATAAAAGAATGTGACTGTGTATAGTGGTTCTTTTATTTAGATTAAGCTGGATGCTTGTTGTTTACTTCTCTCTTTTGATTTAAATGTAGAGTTAAATGGATGGTGATAGAAGAAATTAATGTTGCATGTATTAATTTCCTTTGTTATTCTCCCTGACTTTGTGAATGCAATAAATCCTGTATGTTTTTACCGCTGTTGAAAGAAAACTCATCAGGGTTCAGTCCAAGCTGGGAATAAACATAATGGAGACAGCTTTTGGATAGAAGGTTCTTATTTATTTAGTTGCCAGAAACTTCAGTGACAGCAGCATGTTTCTGGGATGGCTGACCATATGATGCTGGGAGTGGGTTTTTATGCTTTCTTGGGCTTTTGTGTTTGGAGTTGTTCCTGTGGCATGAACTTTGACCTGAGGTTCAATGTGCCCTTTTTGCATTCTGATGGTGGTGGGTTAATTCTATTATGTCCTAACGGTCATGTCTTGCTTCCCTGTGGCTGTGGCTGAAGGCTATGTCCTGTGTTGGATGGATGAGGAGTTGTTGGTTCTAGGGAACTTTGTATTTTTAATCCCATCAGCTCCAAGCTTCTTGGCTCCAATCTTTCTGAAAGGATTATCAAATCTGCATTTCTACAGACCTGGCCTGCTGAGTTTCTGGCTGGGGGGGAGGGAGACATTTCTGCCTTTTAGGATCTTCTCCATTATTCCTTTGGGGAAATATATTCTGCTTTTTTTAATATCCCCCAAACTATTTCCTTCTCTGGGGGGGGGGGTGCTGTCTTCCTACACCCCTTTCAATGTTTTATAGTAACTATAGCCCAACTCACATAACCTTTGCTCAGGTAGCCAAATATATAAGTGAATTTCCTTTTTTTAAAAAAAAATATTTTATTGGTTTTTAACAATTACAATTTCCAGTGCCTGATGTACAGTGTGTTGTCTTGGTTTATATATTTGAGGGGGGGAAAGACAATGATAATTAATTAGCAGTCAATAATGATTAAATTTGATAATTCCATAATTAGTATATTAATTAATAATATATTTCTTTGATCTTCCTTTCTGCCATTTGTATTCTCCTTCAACCTTAAACAAATATAATTCTTAATATTTTCAATATATAAATGATTAAATATAGACATTTTTATATTTATACAGATAGTGATAATATCTATGTATAACATTTTTGTCAGCTTATATTATTCTTATAACCATCATCTCATTAGTTCACCACGCATCCTATTTTCATGATTTTTGTTTAAGCTTAATTTCCTCTTATTCAATCCATTCTTATCAGTCATAATTTTCTCAATGTTAGTCATCTAGATATCCAAATTTTTCCATTTAGGTACATCATCCCAATATTTTCATATTTCATGTATTATAAAAATACTGTGCTTCTTATATATCTTATAACATCTGGGTATAACATCCTTTCTGATCAGCTTATATTTCACTTATATTTATAAAAGTTATATCATCTCAATATTTTTACAATTAATATATTGTAAAACATACTATATTACTTAAATCTCTTATCCCTCTTGTTATAGGGCCCCTTTATGTTCAAAGTTCTCTATTCTTTTAACCATATTTAAATAAGTGTTTACTTGTATAATACTCCATCTGGTAGGGTGAATCAACTCTCTTGAATCTGTCTCTAGCCTTTTTCTTTTGCTGAATAGCTTTCCAAGTTGATATATTCCACTTACCCAGCAGTTCCTGTGTTTTAGCAAGTATTGTTGGGAATACAGAAGATAGAATAGGTAGGATATATATTTTCTGTCTCCCAAACTCTAATGATTCTCCTGGGAATTCTATAGTCCACTCCATTTTTATTGTTATATCAAAGTCTTGTAGATTTTTTTCCTGTTCGTGTTGGATTGTAATTCTTTTCATTTGTAGCTTCATTGATATGATCATGTTCTTCTAATTTGTGTTCTGTTATCTGATTTGTTTGATCATTTGCCATCATTTTCTGGGTGTTTTTTGATTGTAGATTTAGATTAGAGATGTGCTTATTTATGTCGTCAAAGTTGTTCTGGATTTCCTTGTTGTTTAAATTTATTGTCATTTGTATCTGTCATAACATTGCGTATGTTTCCTTTTGGAAAGTATTTATCTTGCCTTGAAATATTGCTTCTGAGAGTCTTTGATGTTCCAGACTCAATCCTTCAGGAGTGAATATTGAGTGTGGTGTCCTGTCATTTGTTGATAAGTGTACGATATCCATGTTGTCTCCCCCCTTCAAATAGTCTTTCATCAATATTTTAGTTCAGGGGTTAATTATCAGTCAGTCAAAATTGCAATTCAGTATGTTAAGCCACCTTAAGTCCTTCCTGTAGATTCTCCTCTAAAAGATTAGCCAAGAGCCAAAGTTTTTCTTTTTCTCTAAACAATTCTTAAATTTAGTCAACAGTGCAGGTATTTTTCTTTCAGATACTTTTTAATCTTATGGCTAGGCCAGCTCTTTCTTTGTTGCCAGATGTCTTCAAGGTTATTTAAAATTTAAGGGAACAGATTATTCTGTGTTTCTAGGTGTCCTGCCAGTTTTGGAGTCATTATTGTTAGTGTTCTGTGCTCTGATTCTCCACTAGGTGTCAGTAGTTGTTCATTTTTCAGTTTTTTCAGACAAAAAATTATTGTTATATATTTTTTATAATTTCATTAAAACCCTTTTAGGTATAGTCTTAGCAGGGTTTTTTTAGTTTCTAGATTTGTACAGACTGTAGTATTTTAAATTTAATTTCAGTCTATTTCTTTTCCCCTTAGTATTAATTTACTGCTTCTGTCTATAAGGGAATGGGGATATAGTCCCCTCCCTTCACTTTTGGAGGTTTTCTTGCTTTGGGGGGTCTTTCCCATGGATTCAGTTAGTAGATAGAAGAGAGAAAATCGATACTCTCACCAGTTCCAAGCACGCTGTTCACCGATGTTCTTGTTTGTGCTCTTGGACTTCAGCTGCAGGTAGCTTGGGCTAGACACTGATGCCACACTAGCCTTTCTCTTGTTGGGTCGGAGGGCTTCCCCCAGATCGAACGAAATGACCGCCATCATTTTGTGATCAATGGAGAACCCCTCCTTCACGGTCACCTCTTCGGGGCAACTTCAGATAGCTTTGCTATCCCATGGCTGTGCGCTTTAGCACAAAACTGGAAGTCTATATGAGTGAATTTCCTGATGATTCATTTTTGTTATTCATTTCTTGGAAGGATATCAGCTAAGGATCATTTGGGGCCTCTGTGAGTCCTCAGCCAGGGGAGAAACAGAAATATGAAAAAAGTTCTATGTTTGCATAGATTAATCCAGTATTTGGGTATCTGCAGAAGTTTTACAAGAAGAGATATTTCTCCTCTCTGAACATCCCAAGAATAAACCAAAATATGTACCTGGCTTTCTTTGAAAACTCAGATCACCCCATGGAATGAGAAACAGAGTACAAGAGGCATATATTTTAAAAGCCCAGTCTAGCACAATACCAATGAAGAAGAAAAATAACAGCTCTCAAAAGAAACCAGCATGATACATAAAGAACTCTCTGATACATTGAAAGATAAAAAGGACAAGTATAACAAGTGGAAAGAGGGGCACATAACTAAGACAGAATATCAGCAAATAGCCCGAGTCTGCAAAGATGAAGTGAGGAAAGCTAAGGATCAAAATGAACTAAGGCTTGCAACAAAAGTCAAAAATAACAAAAAAAGCTTCTTTCAACATGTAAAAAACAAGAAAAAAGTCAAGGAAATGATTGGTCCATTAGTGGGAGAAAGTGGCAAGAAGGTGACAAGCAACAGGGAGAAAGCAGAACTATTTAACTCGTTTTCTGCATCTGTCTTTACACAAAGGGAAAAAACAGTCCAACCTCTCAAAACAGTACTGTAAAAAACGAATTAGAAACACAAGTTAAGATAGGCAAGAAAATTGTAACTGAGCACCTGTCCCGCCTAGACAAGTTCAAATCACCAGGACCAGATGGATTACACCCCAGGGTTCTCAAGAAACTGGCAGATGTGATCTCAGAACCACTGAACTATATCTTTCAAAGATCCTGGAGCACTGGGGAACTACCAGAAGACTGGAAAAAAGCTGATGTAGTTTCCATCTTCAAAAAAGGGGGGGAAATGGATCCAGGAAACTACAGACCTATCAGCCTGACCTCAATACCTGAGAAGATTCTGAAAAAGATAAACAATGAATCAGTGAACACTTAGAGGCAAAAAAAGTCATTACCAAAAGCCAACATGGGTTTGTCAAAAGCAGATCATGCCAGACAAATCTTATTGCATTCTTTGACCAAGTGACAACATTAGTGGACCAGAGGAATGCTGTGGATATAATTTACTTGGACTTCAGTAAGGCATTTGATAAAGTAGATCACAACCTACTACTTGATAAGATAGAAAAATGTGGGTTAGACAGCATCACCACCAGATGGATTCGTAGCTGGCAGACCAGCTGTACTCAGCGTGTGGCCCACAATGGAACTGCATCTACATGGAAGGAAGTGTGTAGTGGGATACCCCAGAGCTCTGTTCTGGGTCCAGTGCTCTTCTACATCTTCATCAATGATCTGGATGAGGGGATAGATGGGGAACTCATAAAAGTTGCAACCAACACCAAGCTGGCAGGAATAGCCAACACTCCAGAAGACAGGCTTAAGATACAGAAGGATCTTGACAGACTTGAACACTGGGCTAACAAAATGCAATTCAATGGTGAAAACAGTAAGGTTCTACATTTAGGCAAGAAAAACCAAATGCACAGGTATAGTATAGGTAGTTCCTTGCTCAATAGTAGTAACTGTGAAAGGGATCTCGGTGTCCTAGTGGACAATCATTTAAATATGAGCCAGCAATGTGCTGCAGCTGCCAAAAAAGCCAACACAGTGCTAGGCTGCATTAACAGAGGGATAGAATCAAAATCACATGAAGTGTTAGTAGCACTTTACAATGCCTTGGTAAGGCCAAACTAGGAATACTGCATCCAGTTTTGGTCACCACGATGTAAAAAAGATGTTGAGACTCTAGAAAGAGTACAGAGAAGAGCAACAAAGTGATTAGGGGGCGGAGGCTAAAACATAGAAGGAACGGTTGCTGGAATTGGGTATGTCTAGTTTAATGAAGAGAAGGACGAGGGGTGACATGATAGCAGTATTCCAACATCTCAGGGGTTGCCACAAAGAAGAGGGAGTCAAGCTATTCTCCAAAGCACTTGAAGGCAAGACAAGAAGCAACGGATGGAAACTGACCAAAGAGAGAAGCAACCTAGAACTAAGTTGAAACTTCCTGACAGTTAGAACAATTAATCAGTGGAACAACCTACCTTCAGAAGCTGTGAATGCTCCAACACTGGAAGTTTTTAAGAAGAGATTGGACAGCCATTTGTCTGAAATGGTATAGGGTTTCCTGCCTGAGCAAGGGTTAGACTAGATGACCTTCCAACTATCATCATCATCATCATCATCATCATCATCATCATCATCATCATCATCATCATCATTACTATTACATGTTTTCCCGGGGAGGCACTGAAAAGAATAGAGTGCTGTATGTTGTCATGGGGGCGGGGGAAAATCAGCTTTCTTGCTATTTCCCGCAAAGCTACTATATTTACTGCAAATAGTAGCTTTGGGAGAGGGCAAGAAATGAGTGAGCAGCTTTTCAGCATGAAAATAGCAGAGGAAAGGAAGGATTAGATCTCTGTGCTGGATGCTGTGGTTCTGAATTGGATTAGAGCTCAATGCTGCTGGTTCTGCTCAATGCAGTTGTTGTTTTGAAAAGCACCAATTTAAGCACTTCTTTAAAAATGCTTGCTAAACATTTATAGTCTTATGCTGCAGGATGACAACTTTTAGTTCTTTTATGTTCTGACTCACAATAGTGACATTTTCAGAATTGAACATCCAGCAGCTCTTTGTCAAATTTCTACTTATAGCTGGACATTACAGAATTTAGCACTTAGTGCAAGGAATTAATAGATTCAAAAGTCATTCTTAAAGCTGCATAAAAAATTTGATGCAGACTCTATCCCTAGCCCTGAGAACGAACATTTTCTTTATGTATAATCTTATTTAACGCTTATCCATTTTTCACGAACCTTCAGATTTTGATTCATTGATTGTCTGCAAATTTGTAATCTTTCAAGTAGTTGTAGAATATTTATATTTATTTATCCTAATACTTAAGATTGTTAATGAATATCATTATTAGGGAAAGATAGATAGCTTTATGGATATTGGACAATTTTATGTAACACTTTGAGGCTGCTGCTGGATTGCACTGTATTTCTGTAATGTCATGCTAGCTTTAGTTGCAGCATCACACATGATGGGTGAGAACCTCACAAAATCTGGATTACTACAGTGGCTTTTACTTAGGACTTCCTTTGAAAAACATCCTGAAACTTCAATTATGCAGAGGGCTGGCTGACTATACATGTATATGAGAAGCCCCAGCATTGATTTTCTGTTGGCTTCCAAGTACATTTCAAAATATTGGTTTCTGACTTTTAAATCCCTACATAGTTTGGCTTTGAGGTGTCTCCTGGCCATCTTCTTCAACCTACTGTACCTCCACCCACCAGTGCAGATGTAGAGGGAGAACCATTTAGTGGTCTCCCATTTTTGCAAGACAAGGAAATGGAAACTAGTGTACGTTGCTGCATCTGCTTTGTTCTGCATCTTCTCCCTGAAATAAGATCAGCCCCACTTTATGAATACTTTTTAAGTTGCCCAAAATTGTTATTTAGGAAACTATTTGAATTGCACTTATTACAATTTACTTTGTCATTGACTTCATTTGTTTCGTTATTTTTTTAGGGTTTTTTAAAATTTATTTTGCTATATGTTTATTTTTCAAGTTTTAATTTATTTAATTAATATTTATGATGGAATGCACTGTCTCCTGGAAATCCAGACTGCATTTCATCATAATACTATACCATGGGCATTTTAACTCATTGGATGTAGCTATAAACTGCTAAGAGTCATGTGTAATAAATAACAAAGGACAAACAATAAGAGGGCAAGTCATCTTACTTCTGGCTGAGATTGTTAGCCCAATTAAGTAGACAAGGAAGTCAATTCCACAGGAAAACTTGATACTGGCTCTAATGGCAGGATCTTGCAAGTCGGATTGCTGTATAAGAAGCCTCTCCCTTATATTTCAGTGAATTAGAGGTATCTCCCTGAACTGCTTCCAAATGTTATCACTCTGGACTTTAAAAGAAAGCCTCTTTTGTTTAAATCAGGGGTCCACAACCTGTGGGTTACAGCCTACTAATGGTCCATAGCCTATTCACAACTGAGTGGCTGGTGCATGCTCATGTGCGCGTACGCACAGCCCCACTCACACGAGCATCATGGGCATTCAGGGGCTCACTAGCACAAGCATCACGGGTATTCAGAACCTCACTTTTGTGAGAGTCACAGGCATTTTGGGGCCTCACTTGCATGAGCAGGTGTTTGGGGCCTCACTCACACAAGTATTGTGGGCACTTGCAGTCCCACTCGTGTGTTGTGGGCGTTCGGGGTCTCACTTGCGCAAGTGTTGTGGGTATTCAGGGCCTCACTCATGTGAGCGTCATAGGCATTTGGGGCCTCACTCATGTAAGCATTCAGGGCCTCATATGTCATAGGCGTTCTTGGCCCCACTCACACAAGCAACGAGTGCTTGTGCGTGTGCATGTGCGTGCGCATGTGCCTGTCCTGCCCACAAAACCATTCCTAACCGGAAAGGTTGGGGAACTCTGGTTTAGATAAAAATTCTTGCATCTTTCCATTAAGGTCATTTCCATTTTCCTTAATCTACACAGGGATGGACATAATGCAAATTGTAAAACATGCTTTTTAAAGGGCAACATTTTCTCATCGTGAGGATTCTCTTCTGCATTCCTGCAAAAGCACCATAGCTTCAATCAGTTTCTCATACCAGTAAAGCAGAGGAACATAACTGTGGTTATTATTTTGTGTGGGTGTGGGTGCATTGAAAACAAACCTGATAGCGAAGTAATAGAAGGAGCAGGACAAGGTGCCAGCTTATTACTTTATTTTCTATTCTTGAATTCTTAGTTTTCTTGTTTCTGGACAGTAAGTTCGAAGAAACACAATGGAATTTCAACTAAAAAAAAATTGCACTCCCCCATTGATGAGAATGGTATGGGCAATGTGAGCAGAATTTGAGGAATGCTTGGGGAAATAATGATGATGTCTATTTGAATCTGTCCATTGTTGTACAATATAGAATCACTATTTTAGTTTTAACCTCTTAAGTTCTAAAATTGCTTAAGAACCTGATTATCTGAAGAATCACCTTTCCCCTTATAAATCCATTTAGAACAAAGATCTGCAGAAAAAGCCCTTTTGTAAATGTTCCCATTTCAGAGTCCTATTTGGCAGTCATATAGAAAAAGGTCTTTTGTTGAATTGTTCCCAAATTGTAGAACACAGTTCCTTGGAACTGCATAATCCCCTCCATCTTCATAAAGGGAATTTAGACACCTCTTCAGTCTTAAGTTTCTTTTAAAAATTATGATTGTTTTTGCCTTATTATTTTCAGCAACTTACCACTTTCTTTTGTTCATCCTGATTGGGTAGGAAATACAAATAGAAATAAAGACTAATGGAAATAAATAAAGAAAGGGGAAGAGGAAAAGGAGGAAAGGAAAGGGCAAAATAGATGAAGTGAGGAAAAAGAAAAGGAAATGCATTTCTATAATCATGATTTACTTAGTTGTCAAAATCCAAAATAGGTAAAACAGTGGCATGTAATTCTGATTCCAAGTCTTCTTTAATTTAAGGGTAGGTTCACCTTGAATAAAAGATTATTTCAGTATACATCCAACACTTCCACCTCACAGTCATTTCCTTTCTAAAGAAGGCCTTCTGGGGTGACACCCAAAGGGGTATTTTAAGAAAAAGCTTTTCTTTATATTTATTCCAAACTTAAGGAGTTTGGAATAAATTTCATTTATTCCAGCCAACTTTTATAAGCTGTTGAGACACTAGAACAGGGGTGTTAAACTGCCGGCCTACGAGCCAATTGCATCATGTGGAAGCCGTGCCCACCTCTTACATTTCTACTGTCCCTTTATTAACAAATATTCAGTATCTGGGTTCTAGGCTTAGGACAGAAAATAATCAAGCAAAGAGATATTTAATGTTTTTGTTTAAGATATACAGACTTATTAAAACCTTAAATTATATGAAATGTATAATGCTATAAATATGATTCACATGCTTTTTTTGTTTCTTTTTCTTTGTTCATTCCCTAGTCATTTCAAAATCCAACTAACCTTTGTTGTGTCTCTAAGAAGATGAGATAGTTTGGTTTTGCTGAAAAAAACTGACTTCAGTAAGTTGGTTAAACTGTTCTAATGAGAGTATAGTCCATTATTATTATTGTGTGCTTTATTTTAATAACATTTACATCTCAAGACTCAGGTATTTCTCCATCAACAGTATTTTTTTCTTCTGTTCAGTGTGTCTGATTTTTGGAGACACTCTCTTTCCTAGGGCTGAGAGAAAATGACTGGCCCAAGTTACCCAGCTGGCTTTGTGCCTAAGACAGGTCTAGAACTCACTGTATCATAGTGTCTATCCAGATGCCTTAACCAAACTGGTTCTCATCAAAAGTATAAACACTAGGAAATCAGTAGGAAGCAAAAAATTACCCCATGATAGAAAATCTGAATTTGAACATTGCATTTACCACTTTTTAGAACTTTTCCTCACTGGACAAAATGCTGGATTGCAACTCTTAACTGAATACTATTTTATATAATTCATAAATAAAATATGTATAGTTTATGAAAAGACAAAATGAACTTGGGTCCCAAACATAGCAATATAAAATGCAGACTAGCATCTCAGAGATGAATACTTGATAGTGGCAGAGAAATAATCACATAACACAACTCCCTTCCAAGATATGTTTATACAAAGAAAATTAAGACTGCTGTTTTACTTGGGAGTAAAAGTGATTAAAGCAACTGGGGATATTTCTAAATAGGCTGAGAAATCCTCACATTGGCTCTGTTCCCACATTTAATGGAGTTACATACTAATTCAGTGAACTCTCCTTATCAATTGTTTGTTAGCACCCAAACATTGTTGAGGAACACAACTCTACCAAACTCTTACTACAAGCAAAACTTCAAGACATCCTTAGCCCTTTTCTTTTTGATTTGCCAGGCAACAGTTGCCATTGCAACCAGTCAGAATTTAAGAGAAGTCTTTGGTGCTCCCAAATTTGGACAATTAATTTGTAATGAACAAGCTTACTTTTTTCAATTCTTTCTGTTGGAGCTCCAGGTATGCCACCTGGCTGGGTTTAGTTTTCCCACAATACAGCAGGATTGATGAATTGGGTTCTCCTTGTGCAAAACTATGCCTATTTTTTTAATTCATCTTCTGATGGTTAATGATTGAGTCAATTTCTGATGATCTTCCCACACATTCACCCCATTGCTGTCCCAGTTAATTGTATGGTTGGGATAGGTCCATAGTCCTGATTTGGCTCATTTGCAAGCAGGATCAATTCTTAAAATATTTGTAGGCCTTTTGAAATGAATCAACAAAATTAGTTATTAAAATGAATCCTATCTATTAGTCACATTAAAAGATGATGGTGATGGTGATGGTGATGGTGATGATGATGGTGGTGGTGATGGTGATGATGGTGATGGTGATGATGATGGTGATGGAGGAAACTGAATGTGTAGATTCAGTGCTGGTTACCTGATGTGAACCACAAAGACTGGAATAGTGAAAGTACCTGTAAATTTGTTTTAGTATTATCCAGTTTGTTATCTTAACTGTATTATGAACGTCTGTGTTTTTTGAAAAAAACTTTGAAAAAAAATCACCTCCAAAGGAGTAGCTTCTGCAGAACTGTTCCTATTATATTCCAAATGTATGCTGCTGATGTCAATAAAACAATATATTGTGAGAGTTCTTAACTATTTGTTGTGTGACTTGATTTACTTTCCCCAGCAAGATATGGTTAGCTTTGTAATATAGCTAACTCAATGAGAATGCTGAGATCTAGACTCCATTTCAGATAACAAAGTGGATAAAATAGTGCTTTTATGCATAGCCATTTTCACTTCTTTTATTGAACATCAATGTATCACAACAGATGCTGTATTACTAGTCCCTTTGTACTAATACTTCCACACTTTAAACATTCTCTTTCTATTTTTTATCTTTGTTAATGAATATCTACCAAGATCTACAAATTCATCTCCTTGGTGTAATTTTTAGTCACTTAGGTCTAATTTGCAAATATTCACTTCATTATCTCTGTTAATGTTCATTCATGTTCATTCCTGAAATTCTAAATTGGTTAGTCAACTTCTTTGTATTCTCTTGTTTGGTGCATTCATTCATGGTGCATTCATCCATTCATGTCAACTAGCAGAATAATTCTATGTAAAATAGACTATTGCAAGCCAACAAGCCAACATATCCTTGTTTACATCCCATCATCTGAGAAAACAAGCAAAACAGAAAGCTGTATGGGTTATTTCTATTGAGTATCTTTCAGGCTAAGCCCAAGAATGAAAGAGCAATTAAGTCAGAGTTCAATTCTTTATTTAATTACATGCAGTAGACACAATCTTGCCAGACTAAACCCTTACTACTCCTGCCCTATAGACATATGTTGGAAGATTATAGGGAGTGGCTATCCTTATTCATTTCCTCAGTCTCATATTTAGCTCTGGGTTGTGATATCTCTTGTCTCAGCCCCCTTTCAGAAGTGTACTCTCTCCTTCCTGAGAAACTCCACCACACCAGCTCCCCCTCTGTGGGCATCATTACTCACAATACCTGATTTAATTTTCAAAGGACTGTCAGTTGTAAAATCAAGAATGATACATGGTGATTCTTCCAAGATGAGTTATTTATTGTTTTACAACTATAGACAAAATCTTGCCACTCAACTATCTGCATCTACAACACACTCTATGAATTATTGGGGGAGGGTCAGTCTTCACCCTCTTTCTCTTTTTCTCATACATAATATTTGGACTAAACTATTCTTCTGGAATGTACACCCTGAACAAGGTATTGCAAGCTTTAAAAAAAAGCATTACTTGAAAAATTCTGGATAAAACCTCATGCAAAATATGAGCCTTAATTGGAAAGGCAGTGATTGGAAAATGCTGTTACCTTTTCCATCAACCTCTTTTCATGCAAGTGGATTTTTAACACTCATTACAACTGAGATAAAAAAATCAAATTAGTTGGAATAGTTATATCAGATCTTACTCCAGTCACTAGTGAAATGCACTATTATATTTAAGCTCATACATCCCATTGAGATTTATAATCGATGTATTAGATGTAAGGGAAAATAATCATAATTAAAATATGTTTTGTTTTGTGATTACTTTTATTTTTAAGTGAAATGTGTTAAGTGTTCTTCATAATACGGGTAGTCCTTGAGTTACAAATGCAGTGGAGACTGTTCATTCTATTCATAATTCGAAAATTCATGGGAGTGAATCGTGTACCTTGAACGCAATTCACTCCCTACTTTCGCCCACACATTTGCTAATCGAATGCCTCCCCGACCCATTAAGATACCTCATGCTTTCCCCTCCCTTCTTGCTGTGCCAGACTCACCTTGAAAATATCTCTGCCACGGTTCCTACTGCCACCCAGATCTGAGGCTGGAGGATGCTTCTGCATGCCTCCAGAGGCCAGATCCGGGCATTGGAGGCCTTTTCCAGGCCACTGCCACCTGGAAGTGAGGCCGGGGGATACTTCCACAGCCCTCCAGAGGCCCGATCCAGGCATCAGAGGCCTTTTCCAGGCTGCTGCTGCCAGATATTATTATTATTATTATTATTTATTAAATTTATATACCGCCCTATCTCCCTTACGGGACTCAGGGCGGTGAACAGGCGATAATAAAAACATAATAATTTGTTCTAAAATCAAATTAAATAAC
>BFFQ01007990.1:0-13508 GCA_003402635.1 Protobothrops flavoviridis | reverse complement strand
ATATGGTCGTCTAAAGACAGCCGAGTATCCAGGAGGACGCCCAGGTTGCGGGCCCTCTCTGCGGGGGCTAATGACTCGCCCCCGATAGCCAGGGATGGAGCCAACTGGCTATGTCGTGACGCCAGAAACCACAGCCACTCGGTCTTGGACGGGTTGAGTCGAAGCCTGTTCCTCCCCATCCAGACTCGCACGGCCTCCAGGCACCGGGACATCACTTCCGCGGCATCATTGGGGTGGTGCTTCTGCATGCCTCCAGAGGCTGGATCCGGGCATCAGAGGTCTTTTCCAGGCCACTGCCACCTGGAAGTGAGGCTGGGGGATGCTTCTGCGGCCCTCCGGAGGCCCGATCCAGGCATCGGAGGCCTTTTCCAGGCTGCTGCTGCTGGGTCTGAGGCTGGGGGATGCTTCTGCATGCATCCGGAGGCCCAATCCAGGTGTCGGACACCTTTTCCAGGCTGCTGCCGTCCGGATCTCAGGCTGGGGGATGCTTCCGTGTGCCTTTGGAGGCCCATTTCCAGGCGGCAGCAGCCTGGAAAAGGCCTCTGACGCCCAGATCTGGCCTCTGGAGGGTCACAGAAGCATTTCCCCAACCTCAGATCTGGGCAGCAGCAAAAGCAGGGAGTGAATTGCGTTCAAGGTACAAGATTCACTCCCATGAATTTTCAAATTATGAATAGAATGAACTGTCTCCATTGCAATTGTAACTCGAGGACTACCCGTATTATGAAGAACACTTAACAACACCTGGATCTGGCCTCTGGAGGGTCATAGAAGTCTCCCCCAGCTTCAAATCTGGGTGGCAGCAACCTGGAAAAGGCCTCCGATGCCTGGATCAGGCCACCAGAGGGCCACCGAAGCATTCCCCGACCTCAGATCTGGGTGGCAGCAGCCTGTAAAAGGCCTCCGATGCCTGGATCTGGCCTCCAGAGGCACACGGAAGTATCCCCTTGCCTCAGATCTGTGTGGCAGCAGCCTGGAAAAGGCCTCCAATACCCAGATCCAGCCTCCGGAGGCATGCAGAAGCATACCCCAGCTTCGGTTCCATTCTCTATTGCAGAGAACAGAGGCCTAAAGTACCATGAGATCATACGAGATCAGTAGCGTGAGATCTCGCACCACTGATTTCACATGATCTTGTGTTACTTTAGACCTCCATTCTTGCAAACACATGGAAGGCATGGAGCAGCCAAGAAAGTGAAGGATCTCAATCTTCACAGGGTGAATATTGAAGGCCTAGTGCCTAGGGAGACCCGGGGCATAGTACAATCCCCATGACACCCTGGCAAAAAAAAATATTCTCTCTATGCCATTTCTGGCTACATTAGGAAACCCCTCCCCCTCTGGATTTATTTACCCCTGAAAGGTTGTGATAGAGAAGGAAATGGCTATCACAGGGGTCTTCAAACTTGGCCCTTTTATGAGTTGTGGACTTCAACTCCCAGAATTCCTCAGCCAGGCATGCTGGCTGAGGAATTCTGGGAGTTGAAGTCCACAACTCATAAAAGGGCCAAGTTTGAAGACCCCTGTACTATCGCATGCCTTTGGGGAAGAACAGACCAGGAAATAGATTTCACAGAATAACTAGAATTATATTTTATCAACATAGGCAATAACAGAGTTTTCTCAACCTCAGAAACTTTAAAATGTGAGCATTTCAACTTCCAGAATTCCCCAGCCAGCATACTATAGTATAGGGCTATACTAAGAGAAAATTGCTTATTAACATTATTAGCATGAATAAAGACGGGCCTCCCTTAACAAGAGGGAAACTTGAACACATTTTGACACTCATATTTATATGCTGCTTCTCCACCCAGAAGCACTGGCAAACACCCAGACAAGCTGGCTCATTTTAGATAAGAGAAAGAAGTACAGAAATAGTCATCCGCCACTCTTGGAGGTCTTCCAAGGACATTGGGTGTCATCCTAGGGCAATGGTGGCAAACCTATGGCACACATGCCAGAGGGGGCACTCAGAGCCCTCTCTGTGGGCACGTGGGCCGTCCCATCCATCTGACCAACCTGCATCAAAATCTCCCTGGGCAAGTGGCTTTTTAAGGTTTTATAAAACCTTTTCGCTTTAGGCAGCCCGTATGCCAAACTTCACTTGTTTACTCTCACTGCGTTTTTCCCCCCTGGATCTTTAAACCATTTTTAAAAACACAACAAGAGTTGTATCACGCAAAAGCCAACCCATGGCTTTTCCTTGAACTTACCATCTTACTGCACGTCAGAGCACTAACAATAACTAAGAAGGGTGTCCCCTATTTTAAAGTAACAACCCCACAAACCCCTCTGAAAACATGACCTGTGTGCCTCCTAAGCCAATGCTTAATCAGAAAGTTGCCCAGACCCCGCCCTGAGGTGAGCGGCTGAGGCTTCGCCACACTCAGAGCTTCAGGAGTGGATGAGAGCTGCCTTTAAAATGAAGGCAGGGGAGGAGGGGAGGGGGAAATTCTTTGGATCATAGCTTTTCTCATACTCGCGTTACCTCTGTTTTTAATCCCATGAAGGTGTTTGGTTATTTTATTAAGCCATTGGTGGTAGCCTTCATAGCGTTGTTAATATCATGGTCTGTTTAATAATTTTACACGGTTGGCTCCCATTCCCTCACTCCCCCTGTCACTTCTGCTGAGGTATATCTTGGTTCATGTTTATTCAAGTTTATCCTGCCTTTATAAATAACTCAAGCCTAATACTCTTTCCTTGTCCTATTTTCCCCACAGCAACAACCACCCTGTTAGATGAGTTCAGTTGTGAGGGAGTGACTGACCTAAAGTCGCTCAGAGTAACTGATCTAAAGTTCATGCCTAAAGCGGGACTAGAACTCGCAATCTCCCTGTTTCTAGCCTAGTGCTTAACCAACAACCCAAATTGTCTTTCATGCTGTGACCTTGTAGCTCCCTTGTTGAAATTTGAGCAATGGAATCTGAACAGATCAGCTTAAAAGAGAAGAACTCTTGATTGTAAGACCATTTTAATCTTTCCATTTAGGATTATTGTAATCAGCCTGAGTTGGAAGTACTGTAGCATTTACCTTCTTCCGTCCTTAGCAACACTGAAATGGCCAATATTTTTGGTATTTTTATTGTTCTTAGTAGTCAGATCCAGGAAGGTTAAAATGATCTTAATTATGTGTTTAGTGGTATTCTTCCCAAAGTAAAGATGGGTATATCACACTTGTCTTTTTGACTGCACTGTAAAAGTTCAAATCTATATTTTTATGATATAAAGTCATGAAATCCTAATTTACTTTTGGAAATACTCCTCACAAATTTACTACCCAAACATACATATTTCTACACATGAGGATAAATAAAATGGAGTCTGTGATTTAGCATCCATTGCACAAAAATGTATAATCCAGTATATATATCCACACAACAAAGCTTTATAATTTTTTCCCACAGGAACTTTAAAGTCCATAGAAGTCAGCTCTTTAGTTAAAGATGTATTTATAATGAATCACCAAAATGTTACTTTATTCTACACCAGCAGACAGCCACCAGAAAAGACATTGCTGGGGTGCGGAGGATCAGTTACTTCCCCCCTGCTCAATAAAAGAGGAACACCCATTTATCCAGCATGTAATTAACTTGTGGAACTCCTTGCCACAGGATGTGATGGTGATAGCCTAGATGCCTTTAAGAGGAGATTGGACAAATGTATGGAGGAAAAGTCCATCATGGGTTACTAGCCTGATGGGTGTGTGCTACCTCCTTATTATAGATGTGGACCACTGTGAGATACAGGAGCTGGACTAGATGGGCCATTGGCCTGATCCAGCGGGCTCTTCTTATGTTCTTATGTTCCAGCTGTTCATACAGCCAGCCACCCAGCCAGCACTCTACACTGCACAGCACAGGCTGAGGGAAGCAGCACAGGAGGTGACATCAGTGAGGGAGAAGCTGGTGTGTGTGCTATATGAGAGTTGCAGCCCCTGTATTGTTCAAAGAAAAGAAAGATGGGTTGCTGAGATTATGTGTGGATTTTAAAGGGTTAAATGCTATCAGCCCAGAGAATATGTACCCCCTCCCCTTAATGAAGGACATGTTAGCCCACCTGGCAAAGGGGAAAGTTTTTACAAAGTTGGATTTAAGAGAGGCTTATTACCAGGAATCTTCCAATGTAAAGTGATGCCCTTTGGACTACAAGGAGCTCCTGCTGTATTTATGTAGTTAATCAACCAGGTGCTCCATAATCATCTGTATAAGGGGGTTTTGGTTTATCTTGATGACATTCTCATTTACACTGAGACTATGGAAGAGCACATTAAATTGATCCATGAAGTGCTGAGGAAACTGGTGAAGGCTAAACTGTATGCAAAGCTTTCTAAATGTGAGTTTCACCAGACATGCCTTGACTATCTAGGGTACCAAATTTCAAATGAGGAGATAGAAATGTATCCTGCAAAAGTGAAAGCTGTATTGGAATGGCAACCCCCTTGCACCCATAAACAACTTCAAAGCTTTCTGGGGTTTGCTAACTTTTACTGCCAATTTATCCCCTCTTTCGCAAAGATAGCCATGCCAATAACTAACATTGAAAATGGGAAGGGGGGGAGAAACCCCGACCTTGTCATCCATTGCCTTGACAAAGCTGCATTCGAGAAACTAAAAAGTCTCTTTGCAGCCAAACCTGTTCTCAAGCACCCTGATCCTGAAAAGCAATTCATCATTCAAACTGATGTGAGTGACGTGACTATGGGTGCTGTTCTCTACAAAAAAATCATCGGGGGCAATTACAACCCTGCACTTACACTTCTCAGCTAACCGACACGGAGAGGAGGTGGGCCTTTTGGGAGAAGGAGACTTTTGTGGTGCGATGGGCATTACTAATGTGGCATCATTTTTTGGAAGGGGGGGAGAGATACCTTTTGAAGTATGGACTGATCATAAAAATTTGGGAGCTCTGAACCCACCCACCCCACAAATTAACCCCGAAACAGGTCCAGGACAAAAAAAATGGTTGGAAACTGAACAAAGAGAGAAGCAACCTAGAATTAAGGAGAAACTTCCTGACAGTGAGGACAATTAACCAGTGGAATAGCTTGCCTCCAGAAATCGTGGGTGCTTCACCACTAGAGGTTTTTAAGAAGAGACTGGACAGCCACTTATCTGAGATGGTATAGGTTCTCCTGCTTGAGCGGGGGGTTGGACTAGAAGACCTCCAAGGTCCCTTCCAGCTCTATTCTATTCTAAGATTCTAAAAGAATTGCTTTAGTAAGATTATGTATAGATGATTTCATATACAGTATCATATATGAGAAATCTATGTGGCTATATATGTAATATGGGAGGCATGTGCAGACCTGACTGGAAGCTCAAAGTGACATCCAACATTTGAAAATCATTGACACAGAATATTGGACACTATAAATTTCTTTTCCACCTAAAAGAACTTTTGCCCTGGCTTTAGACATTCATGGTTGAAAGGCTCCCCCTTTTGGGAGCCACTGCAGGGATCTTTTTCTGCTGCCTCTATTAATGTCTTCCCCTTTTTTTGCATTAACAGTTTAAAAGCTTGTTTATCAAGTCTCCCTGACCAGATCAATTTTTAATCTTGTGCCTGTAAAAGTGTGTCACTCACACTCTTATGGCACATAGGGGGGATATTATGGAAAGAATCCAGAGAAAGAAATATTTTGGGAAATATTAAAAAGGCAGAATATATTTCCCCAAACTATTTTAAAGGCAGAAATCACCCCCCCCCAAGTCTCTCTGCCCCAAACAGAAACCAGGTCTGCAGAAATGCAGATGTGATAATCTTATCAAAATGATTGGAGCCAGGAAGCTTGGATTAGAAAGAAAGATCCCTAAAATCAACAATCACTCACACCAAAAATCCAACAGTCATCAGCAACAGCCCCAGGGAAGCAGGATATGACCTTTCATACATAATAGAATTAACCCACCACCATCAGAATACCAGAAAGGCACACTCAGACTCAAGTCAAAGTTCATGCCACAGGAACAACTCCAAATAAAAGCTCAAGAAGGTATAAAAGCCCACCACTCCCTGCTACATGTGGTCAGTTTTTCCAGAGCCATCTTTCTGTCTGGCTCTCCTCTTCAATAAACTACAACCTTCTTTCTAAAGCAGTCTCCATGTTGTTTATTCCCAGCTTGGACTGGATCCTGATGAAGATTTTTTTTCAACAATACCTTTATTCATTCATTTATTTGTTTGTTTGTTTATCTATCAAATTTTAATTTTGAGGGCTGCTTTGGAAAGAAGATGAGTACTTCTAAATTTTAACTTTAAAGCCCATTGGAGGGAGAGAAATGTGTGTATGTCTCTGTGTGTGAATGAGAAGACCCTTTTCCCAATCACAGTTGGATTTTGCTCCCTCTGGCCTTTCCTAACCACAGAAAGGATCTGTTCAACCAACAGGCCCTGGAAAGCATGGGCGTTTGGCCAGAGCACAGGACATTTTGTTAGGGAAAAGGGAGATGCTGTTGAGATGGAATGGAAAAGTGAATGAGATAATCAGATTTGGGCAACTAGCTGGTAAGGCCCTGTAAGAAAAGCCCAGGTCTGGGAAGTAGGTGCTCACGGTCGCTGCTTGGGAAAAAGGCAAGCAGATCCTCCCAGACTCCTCTGAGTCCAAAATAGTAAAAGTAGAAGTGTGCACACAGGAAAAGTTGTTCAGGAAAAGTTGTGAATAAAAGTGTAATTGTAAGTAGTTGTGAAAAACTGGTGGAAGGAGGTGCCCATACTTGCTGGTTGGGGACAGCAGGTCCTCCGACCCCTTTTTGGTCTGCAAACTGAATGCAGTGTTCCTATTTATTTATTTTTTTTTTGAAAATTTTATAAAATTTTACAATATAAATCCCCCCTACCCCACACCCACCCTTCCACTCCCCCCTCCCTCCCCCCTCACTTCCCAGAGCCAATCACAGGGTTAACAATAAAATAATCATACTCTAACTAACATTAATCAACTATTAAAATAACATATCTATAACCTCCTTTAACTCTCTTTTAAACAAATATACAATTATTAAGAACAATAATAATAACATCACCTTAATAATTAAAAATAATACTAAGTAAACTATTCTAACCTTTATACAACAGTAATATTCTAAAATTCACTCAAAAACCAAATGATATTTTTTGGTCCCATATTTATGCTCAATATAATCTATCCATCTTCTCCAAACCAAAATATATCTTTCTTGTGAATAGTCCTTCACATAAGCAGAAATCTTGGCCATTTCTGCTAAGTTCGAGACTTTAAGTGACCATTCTTCTATAGTGGCAAACGTTCCGTTTTCCAATATTGAGCTACTAGTAGTCTTGCAGCAGTTATAAAATTCAACATCAATTCCATTTCTTTTGCATCCAAGTCTTCCATAATGCCCAACAAAAATATCTGCGGCTTGAACTTTATCTTTTTCTTAAAAATATTTTGAATATTCCACCATATCTTAATCCAAAATGCTTTAACTTCCCTACATGTCCACCAAATATGAAAATAAGTTGCATCTAAATTTCCACATCTCCAGCACTTAGGTTGTAAATTGGGATACATACAAGACAATTTTTGAGGATCCAGATGCCACCTATAAAACATTTTATAAAAATTTTCCCTTAAATTTTGAGCTTGAGTAAATTTTACATTTCTAACCCAAATTATCTCCCATATATCCAATAAAATTGGTTCTTGTATATTTTGCGCCCATTTTATCATACAGTCCTTAACCAATTCTGTTTCTGAATCCAGTTCAATCAATGCATTATAAATTCTTTTAATATGAGCTTGAGATTGATCTTTAATCTGTTTCATCAAATTTGCATCCTGTAAAGTAATACCAACTTTTTGATCCATACGCCACCTCATTAACAATTGATTATAATAAAACCAAGAATATTCAATATTTTCTTGTTTCAAATCTACTAAGGATTTAAGTTGTCAGTCTTGTCCTACCGGACGAAGTAATTCCTTATAAGAAACTTTATCCAAATTAACCCCCCTAGATATCCCCTCTAATACCTGTCCTGGGGTTGCCCAGATAGGAATTCTATAATTTAATTTATAGTAATATTACTTCCAAACTCTCAATAGAGCACTCCTTAAAATATGGACCTTAAAATTTGTATCTACCTTTTTATCATAAATTAAATATGCCTGCCAACCAAATAACAGATCCCATCCCTCAAGAGAAAGTATATTCTTATTTGTTAAATTTAACCAATCACTAATCCATGTCAAAACCACCGCATCATAATACAATTTTAAATTAGGGGCTTTAAGTCCTCCTCATTCCCTTATATCTTGCATAATCTTAAACTTGACTCTTGGCTTCTTGCCCGCCCAGGTAAACTTATTAATACCCTTCTGCCAGTCCTCCAAATTAGCATCTTTTTTTAAAATAGGAATCATTTGAAACAAGAAAAGAAACTTTGGGAGAATATTCATTTTTACTGCTGAAATTCTCCCCAACAAAGATAATTGCAATTTTTTCCAATCGTTTAAATCTTTTTGCATCTTAACCCATAAAGATTCATAATTATTCTTATACAATTTAGCATTAGAAGCTGTGATGTAAACTCCCAAATATTTTACCTTTTTAACCATTTCAAAACCTGTAAGTGTAACTAACATATCTTTATCATTCATAGACATATTTTTCGGTAATATTTTAGTCTTATTACAATTAACCTTAAAACCAGAAACTTTCCCAAATTGTGCAATAATTTCAACCAAGTCAGTTACCGAATCTATTGGCTGAGTTAATGTTAACACTAAGTCATCTGCAAAAGCTCTTAATCTATAATCAATCTTATTAACCTTAATTCCTTTTATTATAGAAGACTCCCGAATTTTAATTAACAAAATCTCCATTGTTAACACAAATAACAATGGAGATAGTGGACATCCTTGTCTAGTTCCTTTTTTCAATTTTAAATGCTTCTGTTACCCCCCATTAACTATAATCTGTGCTGATTGCTGCTGATAAATAGCCTTAAGAGCGGACAAAAATTTTCCCCCAAAATTCATTCTATCTATAACTTGAAACAAAAAAACCCCAATCTAATTGATCAAATGCTTTTTCAGCATCTAAAAATATAAAAGCAGCAGGAATTTGATTATTCTTATCCAAATATTCAATTAAGTTAATAATTTGTCTTACATTATATTTCATATATCTTCCAGTTATAAATCTGGATTGATCACTATGAATCAATTGGCTCAACACTTGCATTAATCTATTTGCCAGTACTTTTGAAAAAATCTTATAATCTGTATTCAATAAAGATATAGGTCTATAACTCTTAGGTTGAGTCAAGTCCTGACCCTCCTTTGGTATTAAAGATATAAAAGCAGTTCTCCAAGAAGGAGGTACCTCTTCACCCAACAAAATACTATTAAAGAATTCCCTTAACGGTTCTATCATTTCTTCAGATAACATCTTATAATAAATTGCTGTAAATCCATCTGTACTTGGTGCCTTACCAAGTTTTAATTGCTTAATTGCCCCCTTAATCTCCTCCAATGTAATTGAACAATTCATTTTTTCCCTTTGATTATCTGACAATCTAGGAAAATGTGCCTGCTGTAAATAATTATTTGTTCAAATTGTATTTTTTCAGAAGCATATAACTTAGAATAAAACTCCAAATAACTAAATCTGTTACAGTAAATAATCCAAGAGAAAGTCTCCAAAAAGTGAAAGTCTCATATGTTTTCAATTAAAAAAACAGAAACGCCCTTCCGCAGCCATATTCCTTCTTCTTCAAGTTGACATAAAAAGCGAAGATTATTTATTTCTAGAGTTAAGGTTTCAGTTCAATCAATTTTAAATCCTCCTGGTAGGCTCTGTCTGCCTGTAAAATTCAACTCACGCTTTCCTGGAACGGCAGAGGCTGAATCCGCGTCTGGCTTCGTTTTGACGAAGGCAGCCTGAAGCACGGAGAAGTCCCCGACTCTGGGGGAACTCACCTTAGCCCTCACCGCTGTAAAGATATGAGGGCTAGGGAGCTCTACCCCTATCGGAGAAGCTCACCCCCCCCTTTGCCCGGGGAAGGGGATTCCGAGCCGCAACTCGGATTCCTGCGGCTCTTACGTGTCTTCACGGCAGACAGCTCACGGAGAAGCTGCCATCGGCGCTGCGACTCAACCGGAAATCAATGCAGTGTTCCTATTAAAGGAGGATCCCTTACTCTGCATTGGAAACCAGAGTCCTCCCGGATACTTTTTAGTCCAAAAACTGTCAGGCAGTGCGGTAGGGATTTTGCTGCGAGGGAGACATGGCTAGAGCCCATTGAACCCACATCCAAAGGGAAACATGGGAAGCTGTAGCTCGAGGGTCATACCCGGATCCCCTCTAAGTGATTTGTTGATGATGTGGGACAAGAGGCGAGTGCCCGTCCTAACCGGTATGAAGAAAAAATGATAAAGGGAAATTTGTGAAGAATGGGCTTTGCTAGGAAACCAATTTGGCTAAATAAAGGTACTTAAAAGGTAAAGGAAAATTAAATATATATATGCAACCAAGTGTTATGTTAAGATTTGTGCCTTCCTTAATTTGAGCTAACTAAGATTTATGGTGGGAATGACCAGGATGTGTAAAACTAAGAGTTCTGTTTCCCCTTTCTGTTCTCTTTTCCTTGTCTTTGTGTGTATTTGTGTGTCAAAGTCTTTGTGTGTGAGATAAATGTAACTGTTAATTGTCTCTAATAGAAAGAAAAAAGAATTTTAAAATTCTGTTAGAAATTCTGCTTAAAATAAGCTACCAAAAAGAAAATACCCTCACTCTGTTTGTCTGGCCAGCAAACAGGGTGAAGAGAAATGTTTTTTTTTCCTCTCTCTGTACTTGTAAGAACAGCCCAAAGTTGTCAGGAGGGAATGTTTTAAGTTCATCTATAGGAAAGGTTTAGTTCTTTCTTTTCTGTATGTGTTGTAAATGGGTTTTATCTGTCTATCCTGTTCTTGAAAAATGAGGTGTATCTAGCCACAAGAGCCTCATGAGCTCAAGTTTGCTTGTGTGGGGAAATAAACTTCTTCTTAAGTTTATTTTCTTATCCTATCACTAATCAGTGAAACAACTATGAAACTAATCCTGGATCACATAAGCATTTATTTTCAATCTCTAATGTGATATTTTGTCTAAATTGTGCATTGGTAATGCTGGGCAAAATGCTGTCATGATGTTTAAACATTTTTGAAAACAGATATAAAAGGTAGACTCTCCTGCCCCTGGCAAATTACACACCTTAAAATATTAGGCTTTTAAAATTATTTGGAGCTTTCAGCATTCTCAAGCTGCCCAGCATTTTCAAGTTGCAAGTCCTTAAGTCCTCTTTAACTTGTTGCAAATGTTCAGTTTCAGAAGTGAGACTTTTCATTTTTTTTGTTCTCTTACAAGAATCTATCCTCTCTTTTGTCCTCATCTGTAGTGTCCCCATTTTGTCTGTTTCTCTGTTTCTTTAACAACTGCAGTAATGTTTTTTCAAACTCTGCCTACAAGCTACCCCCCTCCATCTACTTCTCCATTTCTTATCTTCTGTTTTCCAGGCCTTTGTCTGCCTCTCCTGAGAGAGTCCACCCAGAAAGGGGGGGAGGGGATCTTGTTCTCATGTCTTTCAGACTGCACAGACAACCCCTGCAACCCTTGGAAGCAGACCACACTGACCCAGATGCTGCCTCCATTCATTTGAGCCATGGCATTGGGTTTTGTTCTAGCCATCCACTAGAAAGTCACCATGCAACCAGAGTGGAACAGATCTTCCCAAGTCCTACCATCCCCCCAGAATGCCTGTGAAAGTTGCAGAGGAAGGAAGGAGTCCTGAAGCCATTGGCCCCCACATGAAGCCTGAGAAGACAACTGGAAAGACTATGGGGGGAGGGTGGAAACTCATTTTAAGATGTTCTTTCTTGCTTCATTTGTATTGTACTAAACCATTTGAATGTATTTATGGAGGGATGGCATTTGGGAATGGTTGGAACAGCAAGTACTGAATACCTTAGACTTCTGTCTGGTGGGAGGGAAAATTTGTCCAGGATGCTTGTATTACCTGTTTTGTATGAGTAGCTGCATGCACACATGCACACACACACACACCATTCAGAATCACATTGAGTCTATCTCCTTCACCTACCTTCAGCAAAGCTCCAGGCTGTCTCTTGCCCTGTGGCATTAAAGCTTTGCATGCAGAACATCCTGCAAATTCTAAGGGGGAGGGAACCAGGCCCCCTCAGGTGATTTGCAATTCATATGCTCTCACTGAGGAGGTAGCAGGAAAGAGATTTCCAAACCGAAGCCCTGAATATGTTGCACTGGTGGGAGTGGGAGTTCTAGGGCTCACTGTGTGCAATTTAAGAAAAATTAATAGAGTGATTTGCACACTGGCTAACCTCAATTGGACATCACAAACCTGGATACACTGAGCTAAGGCAGAAAGCAATCCTTGAAAATGGGCAGCCAGTGGTTATGAACTGAGGAAAACATGGCTGTGAAGAATTTTGGGACGCATGTGCAGACCTGACTGGCACTGATCCTGGCGCTTCTGCTGAGCCCAGAAGAAGCGCCAATCACCTGGAAAGCGGCACTGATCCTTACACATCTGCTGAGCCTAGAAGAAGCAACAATCACCTGGAAAGTGGCACTGATCCTGGCGCATCTGCTGATCCCAGAAGAAGTGCCGATCACCTGGAAAGCAGCACTGATCCTGGCACGTCTGCTGATCCCAGAAGAAGTGCTGATCATCTGGAAAGCGGCACTGATCCTGGTGTGTCTGCTGATCCCAGAAGAAGTACTAATCACCTGGAAAGCGGTGCTGATCCTGACGCTTCTGTGAGTCCAGAATAAGCGCCGATCACCTGGAAAGCAGCACTGATCGTGGCACGTCTGCTGAGCCCAAAAGAAATGCCAATCACCTGGAAAGTGGCATTGATCCTGGTGCTTCTGCTGAGCCCAGAAGAATTTCTGATCACCTGGAAAGCAGCGCTGATTGTGGCGCATCTGCTGAGCCCAGAAGAAGTGCTGATAACCTGGAAAGCGGCACTAATACTGTGTGTTGCTGAGCCCAGAAGAAGCACCAATTACCTGGAAAGTGGCGCTGATCCTGGCTCTTCTGCTGAGCCCAGAAGAAGCGCCGATCACCTGGAAAGCTTGCTTGTCAGAAGGTCGCACACGTGGATCATGTGACCCTGGGGCACTGTGACCATCATAAATATGAATCAGTTGCCAAGCATCTGAATGTAAATCACAAGACCCTGGGGATGCTGTAACAGTCATAAGTGTGAAAAAGGGTCATAAGTCACATTTTTCAGTGCCGTTGTAACTTCAAACAGTCACTAAGCAAACTGTTGTAAGTCAAGGAGTATCTGTACTTTATCACTTTTTCCTCTTTTTTTGCTCATCATGTTTTTGACACCATGCTAGGTGTCTGGTGGTACTCAGATATCACCATATCCTAAAAGTGGTACAATGGGTGAAATGGTTGAAAAGCCCTGGACTAGATGACCTCCAAGGTCCCTTCCAACTTTATTATTATTA
>BFFQ01007989.1:0-14140 GCA_003402635.1 Protobothrops flavoviridis | reverse complement strand
CTGCCCTCTCCTCACTGAAAACTTCAGCAAGGTCTCTGTATTCCTCTGGTATTTCTGGTAGTCCCTTTTCCTCTCCCATGGATGCTTTTTCTGTTCTCAATTCTGGTGGCCCCCCTTGGGATTTTAAGTCCATAGGGTCCCCCTTCGAGTTCGGGCATGGGGGGAATTAACATAGTCACTGTCTTGAGTATGGGTGCGATGCGTCCACTTACCAGGGGTTCGCCCTCCGAGCTGTCGTCTGAGGCGTCCACCGGCCCTGCGGTGTAGGCTGGAGTTCTTTCCCCCTGATGAGGAGAGGTGGGGGATTCCACAGCCTCCATCATTCTTATGGCAGGTTCTTTTGGCTTAGCTGGAGACTTTCCAGATTTGCTGGCCAGTGATCTGTCTGGGTTGTGCTTGGGGGCTTTTGAGCGGCATTCTACAGCCCGATGCCCTTCTCTCCCGCACTTGAAACACCCCATTTGCTTCTTGGCCATAGCAGATTATTTCACTGGTTCATGTGTCAACTCAGGGGGTGAGTGGCTCCATTGTTTTCCTCGGCGGTGCCTCTTCAGTAGGTCGATTTCTGCTTCCTCTGCCAAGACGTACCATTCCTCAAGTTGGTGTGGGTCCCCTCGGGGCAGGCAAGCATCATATAGGTCATAATTTAGCCCGTCTTTGAAGTGGCTAAGGAGGATGTCTTCCGGCCAGTTCAGTTTGCTGGCAATGGCCTGGAATTCTTGTGTATATTCGGCTACCGGGCGTTTGCCTTGCCTCATCGTTTTGATCCTTTCACGGGCTTTGCGATCAGCCAGGTGGTCCTCAAATCACCTTCTCAGAGAGGACATGAAACGGTTGAAGTCATTGAGCTCTGGGGCATTGGAGTCGTGCAAGTTCACAACCCAATCTGCGGCCGGCCCGTCCAGGGCAGATTGCACGATCCAAATACGGGCTTTGTCGCTGGGGATGTGCCGCCCGTATTCCTCCATGTGGTTGAGGACTTGGGTTAGGAAAAACCCCAAGCGTGTTGGCTCCCCCTTGAATCTCACATCCAGCAGCGGGAGTCTTTTCATGGATCGGTGCCTTCATTGTCGGTGGTAGTGTCTTCCATCCAGATCGCCGTCTGCGGGTCGGCGGAGAGTGGGGACTCCTGGATCAGCAGATGTCCCCGGGGCTGCAGATTCCGTATCCCCTTCGATGTCTCTCCCGTTGCGGTTCCAGGAGCTGTGGCAGCTGTAGGGCTCAGAATTCTCCTCTCCTAGGGAGCTGAGGGTTCTCTTCATCAGGCCGATAGCTTTCTCTAGGATCCACCCCGAGTACGGTGCCCAGCTCCCTTCCTCCTCACTTGCGTGTAGGGATTTCTCCATCTCCTGCTTCCATTCTGGTTGGTTGGACCTCCGTCTCAGGGTCACCTTTCTTGATTTCTTTTCCCACTCGCCTTTCTTTCCAACACCCATTGACCACCGAGGTCTGTGGTCCCGTGTCTCCACCACCTCTTCTCCTGAGGAATCTGATCTCTCAGATCCCAACATCTGGCAGGCTTTCAGTCGGGGCAGTGGCTCCCTTTCCCGGGAGTTTTCTCCTTTCCTTGCTCCGTCGTCTGACATGGTAATTTTTGCAAAGTCCCCCGGCAAGGTTCTCCCTTCCAGGTGGACTAATTTTGCAAGTCCTGTCTAATGTAAGGACCCACCCCACTTTGCACCTTAAGAAGACAGAACTCTTGGAATATTTCTTCCAACAGGCATCTTTATTAAGAGAAACTGGCGACAGGCATTCTAGACAGGACTTGGGGTCCAAGCCCTATGGTTCAACGTTTTAAGGGGTCCCCAGCAGCCCCATCCCACCCCACCATCCTTCCAGCAACAATCCCAGGCATTGCATTTCCACCCCCCTTTTTCCTCACTGCCAGTGGAAAGGAGACTTCAGTGGGGATTAGATGAAAGCTGATAGCCCCATTGTTATTGATGAGTCCTTTTGGTGGTATCCACATTCAGTCCCTTTGAAGTTGTACCGAAGGAAGTGAGGGCCACAAAACCCCTTTGTTCACCCCCCTTCCCCTTCCTCATATGACAGAATCCAGAGAGGGCAGAAATGGGGTTTTCCATAGTTGATAACTAGAGATGAAATATAATTGGATTCTGACACAACCGATAGCCAGCCAAGCAGGGATAGAATTCAGGAAGGCTCTAGAAACCGATGAATTGTTCCAGAGCCACAAAAACTTATGTACTATCACTGATAGCTTTCCATGGGTGGGAGAGAAGTTGTACATCCCAAAAGCCCAGAGGATCACGTTTATGCAACTCTGCCATGACATGAAACCAGTGGGTCACTTTGGTTTCGTGAAAATACTGCATCTAATAAAAAGACAGTTCTGGTGACCATCTATGAAAAAGGACATTGAGAGCTATGTGGCCAGCTGTCCAACCTGCACAGCTGCTAAAAGACTGCAAGGGAAACCCCCGGACTGCTACAGCAAACCCCTCAGCCCCCTGGAGGGAAATCTCCATGGACTTCATAGTAGAACTACCAGAAAGTAATGGAAACACAGTGATCTGGATGGTCACGGACCTATTCTCAAAACATGCCCAAAGATCCCCACCGCTAAAGCCTTAGCAAAATTGTTCGTCCAGCACATATATAGATTGCAAGGAGTACCCCGGTGCATAATATCAGACAGGGAGGTGCAATTCACACCAGACTTCTGGAAAGAGTTCTTATCCCTTCTGGGACCACCAAGGGACTGTCATCTAGTCATCATCCTCAGACAAATGGCAGGACGGAACGTTCAAACTCAGTACTTGAACAATATTTAAGATGCTTTATTAATTTCCAACAGACGAACTGGACCGACCTGCTCCCTTTCGTAGAAGTGGCGTACAACAACGCAGTCCATTCCAGCATGGGCTACACCCCATTCCAAGTAGCTACGGGCAAAAGCTTCAACCCCATGCCAGAACTGAGTTCTACTGAGCTAGCCATTCCCTCTCTGAAGGAGTGGATCGCACAATTAAAAAACACCTGGCCAATAGTTAGAAAAGCACTAGATGAAGCTAGACAGGCCTATAAAGCAAAAGCAGATAAGAAAAGGGTCGAACCAAAACCATTTGTTGTAGGGGAAATGGTATATTTATCCACAAAATACCTAAAATCCCTGCAACCATACAAGAAACTAGGGCCGAAATACGTGGGACCGTTCCCCATCAAAAGAATCATAAACCCAGTAACAGTAGAGCCAGAATTACCAAAACCCCTCAGGCAGATTCACCCCATCTTCCACTGCAGCTTGCTAAAATGAGAGCAGCGATCGCCACTACGACCGATCACCGCCCCACTGCCTCCTCCCATTATGGTTGAGGAGAGCAGCATTTTGAAATAAAAGAAATATTCGACTCCCAAAAATACCATAGAGCGACTCAATACCTAATAGCGTGGAAGCACCTCCCCTCTTCCCAAAATGAATGGGTGCACAAATGCCACGTTAGAGCCCCCAAACTACTAAAATTTTCACACGGACTACCCGAACAAACCAGACTAACCTCTCACCATTTTTGTTTTCTTTTGTCTCTCAACAGATTGATCTCTCATATTTTTAGGGGGGACAGGATGTCAAAACCCATACCTATCATATTTCATACTTCCCTGCCTCTCTTTCTCTCACTTCCCAATCCCATTCTCTCCTCTCCCTGGGTTCTGCCATACTCCTAGAGGGGAGGGGGGATGGAGCGTGGGTTTATTGCCTTAGCTTCCTTTTTTGCTACAATGTAGCACTTTGCTTTCCTGCCTTCTTTCCCTCTTGCTACAATGTAACACTTCACTGTAGGTTCCTTCATTGCTATAATGTAACATTTCATGTTCCTGCACTGTGTCTCTCTCTGAACTTTCATCTCCCTAGCCCAGGGGTAGGCAACCTTGGCTCTTTTATGACTCGTGGACTTCAACTCCCAGAATTCCTGAGCCAGCCATGCTGAGGGGAAAGGGAGAGGTTTCCAAGCTGAGCCATGCTGGCTCAGGAATTCTGGGAGTTGACGTCCACGAGTCATAAAAGAGCCAAGGTTGCCTACCCCTGCCCTAGCCTGTCAGCTAGCTACGGGCAAAGCAGGGGAGGGGGGAGAAAGAAATATAACCTCCAGAGCCAGGCTTATCGCTCTGCCCTCAAGAGAAGGTGCGAAGAGCCGTTTAAACATCACTGCTACAACCAGAGCCAGACCAATGTTATCTCCCCTTTCCCACGATGCACTTAACACCTGGGGATTGGCTGGTTTGAACCATCCGGATGAACTATGGGGTGGGATTTGCTTGGGGACACTTTAAACTATCGATTTGTAAAGGAATCCCTCAGATCCTGTCTAGTATGCCTACCATCAGCTTCTCCTAATAAAATTTCCTTTTGGAAGAGCTTGCTTCCATGAGTTCTGCTTTCTTGGGATGAGGTGTTGAGGTGGGTCCTGACAGCTTTTTTCTCTTGTGAATCCTCAGAATAGGCATATTTAACAACAAGCAGACTTCCACAGATGCTTCTTTTTTATCTATTAACTGAATGTGTCTCCATATTTGTGGAAAATGGTATCTGTTAACAATTTTCCCCTTTGTTTTCATGGTGGGAAATGGAGGGAAAGGAACATTGTTAGCTTCCTGCTAAAATTTTTCTTCTATCCCCCTGAGGAGAATTCAGAACTGTATGCTTGGTTTCCCATCAACTTGTCTTTTTCAAAATTGACTTTTAAATTCTAATCCTTCTTGGTGAAAGCATTCTTCTGATTTTCTCACCATTTCCCCCTTTAATCAGACCTCAAAGCCATCTCCATTTGTAAAAGCTGTAATACTACAACATTGATCCACACTTTACTCAGAAGTACATGGAAGTTGTGTGCACATGTAAAACAGTAGCTGTAAAAGGAATCTGAGGAATAAAACAGAATACTGAAGAAAAATAACACCAAAGTAGGAC
Organism: Protobothrops flavoviridis; assembly: GCA_003402635.1. NCBI lineage: Eukaryota > Metazoa > Chordata > Lepidosauria > Squamata > Viperidae > Protobothrops > Protobothrops flavoviridis. The sequence goes on along the minus strand of BFFQ01007989.1, from coordinate 9,210 downwards.
ACAAATGTTGCAGTGATATGATAAAATGTTTTTGTCTGATCTGCAAAATAACTCTAGCAAATACTTAATGTATTAAAAGTTGAGAAACTGTTAAGTTATAGAAGTTGGTCCTTCCAGATTGGCTAGTAAATTAATACAAACTTCTGAGAATGGATGCTCTGATATGCAAATGTTTATCTACAATAAGTTGACTTATTTAAGAAACATTGATTTGAACTCACCTTGAACCTCATTGCCTAGCTGACCTTGTAGAAGCCCTACAACTGGCTATTCCCATTTTCTCCATGTAATGGAGAAAACCTTGCTGATATCATTCAAAAGTAGATTGGATTACCTGAATTAGATCTGAGATATTAGTTCAGGCATCTGAAATGGCAGTTAGATAGTAAAGCCCCCATTGAGTGTCTCATCATGTGGACCACAGAGACTAAAATAATATTTGAACTTTTTTCACTTTTGTTGGTATGATTTTGGTCTGAATCAAATGGAAAAGGGAATGGACCATTGTAGGGCTTCTACAAGTTCAGCTAGGCAATGAGGTTCAGGCTGAATTCAAATCAGGGTTTTTAAGTCAACTTTAAATTTGTGGACTTCAGCTTCCAGAAATCCTCACCATTGGAATTTGATGTTCACACATCTTAAAAATGTGTGAAAAAAACTTTTAAAAAGTTTGAAAACACTAGTTTAAAGCATTCTCCTCAGATAAAACCTGTTTTATGTACTTTTTAAAATCTGACAATAATTGTACCCTCCAATATCATAATAAATCACATGTCACTGAAATGCTGCTATAAACAAAAGAAGTTTATACTTACACTAATTCATGAGACTGACAGTATGCCTTACTCCCAAATGCTAGGAAAAAAATATCATGAAACTAATAAACTATTTAGAGACTCCTCCTAGGTTTGTACTGTGAGATATATATCTGGAGAAATGAGTCTTCCTATGGAGATAAATCTATCTCACAAACATTAATTATTTTATTTAGAAAAAGTGGTAAAAAAAGAACATAAACCTTTGTCTTATTGCTTTAAGTAATCACATGCAAAACATTTAGAGTAATGTTAAAGGAGATAACAACTGAGGAATGCTCAAAACAAGGAAAGTAAGTTAAAAGAATCTCTAGAAAAAAACAGGTAAAGGAATATGGGAGGTTCTGAGTGAATCAAAAATTTGTTTATTTTTTAATTTACTTGATACAATTATTAAGTAAATAAAGTGACTCTGGGCAGTGTACAACTATTAAAATAAAACAAATATATCAAAGCAGTGTAGGAGGTCAGCACCCCCACTCTCCTAGAGAAGAAAATATTTTGGGGGATATTAAAAAAAGGCAAAATATTATATTTCCCCAAAGGAATAATGAAGAAAAATCTTAGGCAGAAACTGAACAGGCCAGCTTTTAGAAATGCAGAGTTGATAATCCTATTCAAAAAGACTGGGCCACCTATTCATAAGCAAAATGCCTTCAGCCATAGCTCCAGAGAAGGTTTGAGCTGATGGGATTAGAAAAACAAAGACTCCAAGAACAGGAACGTGACCTTTAGGACATAATAGGATTAACCCACCACCATTAGAAAACCAAAAGGGCACACTCAACCTCAGGTCAAAGTACAGGAACAGGAACAACCTCAAATACAAAACCCAAGAAGGTATAAAAACCCACCACTCCCAGCTTCATTTTGTCAGCCACCCCAGAAACATACTGTATCACTGAAGTTTCTCGCAACTAAATAAACAGCAACCTTCTTTCCCAAGCAATCTCCATTTTATTTCCAGAGTCTTAGCCTCCATTTTGTTTACTCCTAGCTTGAAATGGACCTGAAGATTTTTCTTTCAACACAACTATTAAAAAACAGAGATTATTGAAAAAAATACAACCATCCAATAGGACAGAGTAGATTAAACACAGCCATCTAAGATATTCCTGTCCCTTGTGACCCCTAGGCCATATAACAAAGTCAAATCTTGAGGGATTCACAGAACATTAAAAAGGATGGCACTAACTTCATTTAGGAGGAGGGAGAATGTTCCATAAAGCATGAGCCACGGCAGAGAAGACCTGCCTCCTGGGACCAACCAAGTATTAGTCTGTAGCAGATGGTACCAGAAGTCTCTGCCAGATCTAATGGGATGGGCAGATATAATTGGGGAGAGGCAATTTCTCAGATAACCTGGCGCCATGCCATGAAGGGCTTTGAAGATTATGTGGGAAGTTTTATATCAAAATATATTTTATTCTTTGTACTCTTTCCATTTTCCCTTAAAACATTATGAGAATCCACAGGGGTCTAAGAATCAGTGTCTCCACTAGATAATTGACAGTCAAGCTAAAACTAAATTAATCAAGTAAAAATAACAAATGGGGGAAAATCCTTTACCCAAACTTCCTCAAACTTGTTGTCTGGGTCCTACTAAAATGTTTATCAAGAGCTCTTGGTAGGACCCCTGGATCAAGCACCCCAACACCTCTAATCATCATTTTCCCAAAAATTGTATAACTGCTCTTCTCTCTTTTCTTCTGGACAATCTCTCAAAAAATGTCTCGATTGGCCACATCCAAAACATTTCCGTTCTATGCCTTGATGAAGCTGAAATCTCCTACCTCTCCCTCTGCCTCTAGCCCTTCCCCTGTAACTTTCCCTGAAGCCTCCTCTTCCCTGACAGATCAGGTATCGAGGCTGTCAGCTAGGCTTCTCAGGTGTTTAAGTACTTCTTTTACCATAGTCACCATGAGTTTGCTTTGTGATCTTAATTGTTCCTCTCCTCTCTGGGTGTACACTTTTTGCGTTTTTTAAAAAACGTTCTCCCAGACCCTTAGCAGCCCATGCGGGTTTCTGCAGCTTTTTCTGTATATCTGGACATGCTTTGCTTACAAAGCTGACTTTCACTATGGCTTCCGAAGCTGGATTATCCAGATCTATTTGCACACTGAATATTTGTGCCAGAATATTTGCGCATTGCATCCTTTAGCTGTTGTAAAAAGGCTGATAGAGACTCATCTTTCTCTTGTGTTATTTCAAAAGCTTTATGTATATTTTGGTGCTTTGGCATACATTCTTTGATGCCCAAAATTACAATATCCCCTAAGTCTTGCATTTCCCTTCTACCACTTGCATCACTGGGATTCCAATCCAGTCTTTGGATTGGAAATTTCATGTCACCCCAAGGATTGGCATTATTATTTCTAGTGGGGTGATCTCTTTCCTATGCTCACGCAGCCCGCCCCACACCATCTCTGGCCTGCCGCTGCTTCTGCAGCACAATCTCGCTGAACTTGCACCGCTTGGCTGCAGCCACAGCGGACGAGGCAGCAGCCACTGGGGGAGATGAGGCTGAGGATGAAGAGCCTGGCCCAGTGGCCCCGGAACACCCCGCCAGTGCTGCCATCTTGCGGTGCCCGGCGGTGCCATTTTGTGTCACCTCATGCCCCGCCTCGCACAGCCCGCCTTGTCAAGCCCCCGTGGGCTTGACATTCACAGGGGGGGGAAGCAAGTGGTCCCAGCCAAGCCAGCAAGCTCTGGACAGCAGCCACCGCACAGCTGATCCCCGGGAGCACTGTGTGGTGCCGCGCGGCCCTGGCCATGCCAGCAGGCTCAGGAGGGAGGCCGCCACACAGCTGGTCATCAGGAGCCTGGCACAGCAGACCTACCAGTTTGCACGGGAGGCTCCAGCAATGCCGGTGGCACAGAAGGTAGTTTGGCGGTGGTGCCGAAGGGCGGGGCATGTAGATTGGGAGCAAATCTACAGCTACCGAGAGGGAGAATCACCTACCAGGTCCCCCACTCAGCCCTGAAGCAACCAGGTGAAGCCTTCCAGACCCGCTAAGAAATGGACAGAGGCAAGACGACGCCATGACCTGACAGGAGTAATACTTACAACGCGGTGATGCTGCGAGGCAAAGGCGGCAGCAGGTCTGGTTCTAAGCTCCAACCGGACATGCGGAGGTGGCTGCAATCTAATACACCTCACCAGCAAGAACAAGGCACGGCGGCGGCACAAGTTTCCCCTGCAGCCTCCCGCAGCAGCACTACCAGCATCAAAGGTAACAGCGGCCTGAACACCCCTGGGCCAATCTCCTCAGCTCGCTGCATTCTCCTTCCCCATCTTGCATGACGTCTGCTGCCCCAGAGATCTAGTCAGGTCACACAGCTGCGAACTGGCCTTGACACACCGCGCCTGCCTTCGCGCAGGCCAAACAGGAGGAGCCAACCAGGCCCTGCTGAGAGCTCGCACACCAAACACTAAAGGAGGGGGAGGGGAGGGGCCCAAGGAGAGTGGGTGGGGATTCGTCATTGACAGTTGGAATGGTGGAAATGAGGGAGTTTGTGGGGAAGGTGGATGGTGGGAGATTCTCGCATATGGTCAGATTTCAAATTATGGTTTGTAATGGTCTTTAGTTTGGAGCAAGTGTGAACTGGCTGTACTCTCTGCTGTAGAAGAGTCATTTGCTGTCCTTCCATCCATCCCGAGTTACTCCTTGAGTCTTCTGCACTTTTTTGATCGTTAAACTTATTCAAAAATACCATCCTTGTTATATCCGTATTATGCCTAAGGAAAGTTTATAACTTTAGCTTTAAGTATTCTTGCTTAAAGAAACATCAGTAAGAATATTCTCCTGCAAAATACTACCATATGTAGAATATACTAAACAAACTATAAGGGGAAAAAAGGCCAGAAAAAAATTGTGATAACGAACAGTTTGGATCCTGACAGTTTTGCATTGCTATACTGTTTATCAATTGCACAGTAAAATTATTTGAAACCAACATTTTGTGCTATTCTAATGCACAACTGCACAAATATGAATGTAATCTCTGGGGAGGCTATCACATCCGGGCTACAAAAATTTGGTTAAAGCATTCATGTTTGCTGATATTTATTTCCTTTTATTCCCTTAAAACTGGTTTGTTTCTTCCATTTATTGCCATTTATTCTCTTAAAACTAATTTAATTCTTCTGTTTATTTATTTCTGATCCAGGAAACCTATAACCTCCATGCCATTTCTCACTCTTTTTAGTCCTTTCTGCTTTGCTTTTTATTTCCTCTCTTTTATATATTTTCTTTCATCTTCACTGAAAGAAAATCCCTCCAAGTCCCCACTATAATCTATGGTTCAAATGAAAGCAGCCTGTTTTTATTTATTATTTACTAACTTTCTGTAAATCCTGGCCCCACATTTAAAGGCAGGGTAAACATGCATTAAAATACATACAGTGGGGCTTCCGGTTCTGGTTCGCGGTGGTGCGGTTGAGCGAAGGGAGTCGTCCCTTTGCCGATCGAGTTTCTCCTGCCGTTAGACCCCTTAGAGGGTCGAAAAGACGCTCTGGAGGAGTGTCTACTGTAGAGGAGGTTTCGGATAGTTGCAGAGGAGCAGTGGCATCCTCTGTGCACCGAGTATCTCCTTTGGGCCGATAGGGTAAAGATCGGCCAGTAAAATGGCCGATCATTTAGCTGCGCCAACCACAAGCCACAAGATCAGCTAAGCAAATGGACCCACCATGGAGAACTCGGTGAGACTTTCCTTTCACCTCTATTTTCTTTATGCCTGTGAAAAGTGGGGTTTTTTTGGAATTATTCCCTTTTCTGGTGAAGCGGCTTTTTTAATGGGGGAAGAGAAGCACAAAGGATTAAATTTATTTTTGTTTTAATGGTTGATTTTATTTTTGGATATTGGGAGCCTCAAGAAAGTTTTTTATAATATTTGAAGAATATTGTTTGCTTTTACCTTCATGGTGTCCAGAAGGATTGAACATCTGATTACTTTCTGGGGGACACTCCCTGACAAATTTATTCATTGTACCTGCTATCTTTTCTTCACTGGAAAGGCTTTCATTTTGTACAAAGGAAAAAGACGAGGAAACTGGGAGGAGATGGATATTGTGATTGTTTTTTAAATATAGTCTCCTTCAAAAGGATAAGGATTTGAAATATAATAAAGATGGAGGAAACCAGTGTAGATCTTACTTATAAGTATATTTTGGACAAAATTTTGGAAAATACGGAGAAGATAATTGCTTGCTCAAAGGAGATTTCTTTGTATCGACAAGGCAAAAGACAAGGACTAAGTGAAACATCAGTTTATACACAAGAGGCTTGTGCTCCACTTACCAAGGTGGAAGAAGTAAACTCACAGTTGGACAATCAATTGATTTTGGAAAAAAGACTTGATATCAATGGACAAAGGACTTATGATAAGGAACTGGACGATCTCGCTTCAGAAGGACAAGTTGGCCTGCAGACGCCATTTGGTTTTGAGATAGAGGAAAAAACATGGGAAGAAGAGAAAAACGCGATCAAACAGGACGATATAAAAGAAAGGATTTTAATTGAAATTTATTCAATGATAAAAGAAAGGGGAAATGATGTTCTGCTACGAGTCATTCAGATTAACTATAACTTTTATACTAATTTAACAAAATGCACAATGGGAGCTTCCTTTTTGGAATGTATAGTGTGGCAGGCGGAGGCCCGATTATGGAAACCTGTTTGGACTAGAAAGAAACCCAGAATAAGATATAAATATTAAATTTGATTATAGTAATGTGGTAAAGGTTTTATAGCGATCTGGATTGATTTGGATTTGGATTTTGTTAAAAGGGCTTTATATGTTTTTAATAGTAGAGATGGTATAATGAGAAAAGAACTGAAATATGGGAAATGGTGGAATTAATTATTGGAGATTTGGAGAAACAGTGAAAAACAATAGAATATTGGTGAGAAAGAGAAGAATTTATTTTTGGAGTTAATAATGCTTAAATAAAAAAAATACTTGGGGCACCTGAATAGTAAATGAATATGTTAGTTTAAGATTAAATATTTGCAAAATTAAGAAAGCATGATACAGGATCTTTGGGATGGATAATGAGTTTGTAAACTTTTATTGATTAACAAAATTTATATAGAGTGATATATTCAATGAAAATTTGTTTTAGAAATGTTTTAATGAGCTTATAACAATATAAATAGATAGAGAATGTTAGTTTATTTTTAATTATATAACTTGGATGAAATGTTATATTAGTGAATGAATTGGTTTTAGAAAGTTATTGACTTGATTATAATGTTTTTAAATAAATGGAGAGTTTATTAAGCTTAAGTTTAAATGTGTGAAGAAATATAGGTTTTTATAGATTAAATTTTTTTATTGATTAATGCAGTTGATGATTAGACATAGTAATGAATGAATTCATCTGAAAATGTATTAATTTGATTTTAATATTCTATATAGATAGAGAGGGAATTTTTTAAGAAATAATATGTATATATTTACTGTGTTATTGTTCGTTTTTAAAAAAATTGATCACCATGTTTCCACGTGGGTTCTTAAGCTGTGTTGGTGTAAAATGGAAAACTAATAAATATTGTTTTGGGACTTCCGGTGGCTCGGCGGCTGCCGAAGGGGGTTGTTTGACAGCCTCCCGTCCTGGACTGCGTAAGAATCGCCGAAACAGCGCGTATCAGCTGTTTGGCGATTTGAAACTTCTCTCCGGGCAAAGGAGAGAAGGAGAGCTTACTCGTGAGTAGGAGTCGAGTTCCCTAGCCTCCCTGGGGGCTCCCAGCGAGGTGAAGGTGAGAACTCCTCCGGAGCTCAGAGTTCCTCCGCAGATCGGGACGTCTTCGCTGCTAGCGAAGCCAGATGCCGTCTCCACCTCTGATTTTTTTGGAATTAAATTGTGAGTACTTTTAACAGACGGAGCTAACTAGGAAACATGGAACTTTTATAAAGAACTTAAAACTTTGACTCAGAGTTTAAAGAACTCTTCTCAATGACTGAAAAACGAAAGTTACTTTTCGGAGAAAAAAAAAATGGCTGCGGCTTGCCGCTTCTTTGTTCTAAAGAGATACTTTTACTTTCCTTCCGGCTGTGGATGGATATATTGTTAAAACTGCAAAAAATCTTTAAAAATTAAGGAAAAATCTCCAAAAAATAAGGAAAAATTAAAGGAAAATCTGTTTGACTTTTAACTGTNNNGTTTTGGACTGTATATTAAAGCTGTTTTTTTAAAAAAAAAAAAAAAAAAAAAAGAACTTAAGAATGGCTTCTAAATGAGGTGCTGCCCCTGCAGCACCTAAGTCAGCTGTTTCCTCTCCAGCTGTACAGACTACACAACAGAGAGCTAAAACTCCTCCACCCTCTTCACCACCTTATATTACTTTAAAGGATCTGCAGGACTCTTTGATGCAGATGCAGATGCAGATGTCTAAACAAATTGTACAACAAGTAAGAGTGGAGACAGAAGAACTGCTTGCTAAAAAGAATGATGAATTGTGTGAGAATATGTCTCAAATCTTTCACGGCTTTGCTTTTCATATGGATCGTATAGAGAATCGTGTGGAGGAAGTAGGAGAAAAAATGGAAGGGGTAGAGGAGAGAATGGAAAAAGTAGAAGAAAGTATAGAGATTGCTCAAAATGATATTGTAATGGCACAATTTAGAGAGATGGAACATGCAATAAGAATTAGAGGCCTTCAAGAAAACGCACAGGAAAAACTGAGAGAAGAGGTAACAGCTGCCCTGGCCTTGGCCTTAGACTGCGACCCTGAAATTATTTATGGAGAGATTGAAAAAATATTTAGAGTCAATTCATGGGTCGCACGTCAGAGAAAACAGCCCAGGGATGTTGTTGTTTATTTTTCTAAAAAAACACGTAGAAATGAAATCATACAGGCCTTTTACCAGCAGAAGTTTCAGATTGCTGCCCAGGATATTGTACTTTTGAAAGAAATACCTTCAAAGATTTTAAAAAAAAGAAAGGAGTTTGCATTTCTGACTCAAGAGTTGAAGAAGCAACAAATACCCTTTAGATGGGAAATACCAGTTGGATTGGTCTTTATGTTTGCTGGCAATCGCTATAGACTCAATACAGTACAGAAGGCAAAGAATTTTTACTCAACGGTGTTAAAAGCGGATTCATCTTCTACATCACCAGTTAAAGGAGTAGAAGAAGGAGTGGAACAACTGATTGTGGAACTACCTGGAGCTATGTCGCTATCTGCAGGAGATTTTCAGAATTCACAAGCGTTGGAGGCAAAGCAAGATCCAAAAGACCAGAGAATGACACGTGCGGCTCATAAGCGCAAGGAGAGAGAACAACAGAAAGAGGCTATGCCCCAAAAAGGTGCAACTACTTCGGAGCCAGTGGGAGGAGCCAGGCCTAAAAGATCTGTCACAATGGATCTTCAAGGGATGATTCAGAAGCTCC
>BFFQ01007987.1:43025-56818 GCA_003402635.1 Protobothrops flavoviridis | reverse complement strand
CAGGGGGCGGGGCACCCGGGCGCAGGGCCAATGAGGAGCCCTGCGAGGGGGCAAGTCCCATGAGAGAGAGAGAGAGACAGAGACAGAAGTGCAAGTGCAAGTGCCTCTGTCTCTGTCTCTCTCTCTCTCTCTCTCTCATGGGACTTGCCGGAGGGCCGTGGGAGGGCCGCATTTACATAGAGCAGGGAGGGCTGTTCGAGGGCCGGATTAAACCGGGCCGCGGGCCGCAAATGGCCCGCGGGCCGGACTTTGGACATGCCTGCCCTAACCTAAACCCTACCGCTCAAAAATGGCTGAGGAGAGCCAGGCTACTTTTCGGCAGCGAGAGAGGAGACCAGAGGCAGCCAGACTCTCAGCTGCTTCCCTCCTCGTGAGCCTCTGCCTGCCCTGGGCCTCTCCCTGGCCGGATTCTCTGCTGGAAGCTCTGGTGCCCAGCAGGGCCTCCCCCTGGAGGGTAGCAAGGGGGTCCCTCTGGCCCCTTGTCCGCCTCCCTGGGTGGGAGCACTGCCATCGGGGACTCAGCAATTGCACCGTCTCCTCCCCGTGCAGGACCTGCTGGATGCCCTCCTGGAGCCCCTGAGGAAGGAGGAGAAGCAGCTGCTGGAGCAGAGGCAGGCGGAAGAGCAGAGCCGGCAGGAGTGCCAGGTGGGTCTCTCGGGGGGGAGGGGGCACAGGAGGCAGCTCCAGGGATGCTGGTTCTGCAACTGGGAACTCTTTCCCCTCCCTCTGAGTTCCCCGTCTTCTGCCCCCACTAGGAGCAATTAGCCACCGAGAAGCAGAAGGTCAGCCAGGCGCTGGAATCCCTGGTGGAGCTGCTCCGGGAGAGGCAGTCGATCTGGGTCACCTGGCTGGCCGAGCAGGAGGAGAAGATGGAGGCCGAGTGGGTGGGCCCTCTGTCCCAGCTCAACGGGGAGGCCTCCCGCCTGCAGCAGCTGATTGCCCAGACGGAGAGGAAGTGCCGCCAGCCAGACAGGGAATTCCTGCAGGTGGGCGGGGCTCTCGCTGGCCTCAAGGGGGGGAGAAACAGAGGTTCCCCGGGGGGACACTGGCCAGACTTGCGAGGGCCGGGACCCATTTCTCTGCTCTCCTCTTTCAGGACATCCTGGGCACCATGGACAGGTAAGGCGCCATCTTGCCCTTCCCCACCCCTGTACTTGTGGGTCAGTTTGTCCTCAGAATTCCTTGTGCGGCTCGATTACCGAGGATCCCTTTGTCACCGAGAGATGCTAGTCTTGTGGTCCTGGGTGCTCTCTGGGCTCGGCCGATTCCTTGCAGACGTTTCATTACCCGACTGGGTAACATCGTCCATGCCGGGAGGGAGTGTGGTTCGCTCTCTCTTTACGTGCAGATGGGCTGCCCTTAGTTGGGCTGCTGTTTACGGCTTGATTGCAGATCCAGCGTTAAGCCGTAAACAACACAGATTAGGAACCACCAACACAGACAAACAATCCAATAGTAAACAACAGCTTGATCACGGAACCACCGAGAAGGTGGCAACCGTCCCAGCAACACTCGACAGGGGAAGCCGGTAGCACTGGCGGTCCTTGACTTACAACCACAGTGGAGCCCAAAGTTTTGCTAAGTGGGACAGTTGAATCATCTCAGTTGATAAGTTAGTAACATGGTTGTTAAGTGAATCTGACTTCCCCACTGACTTTGCTTGTCGGAAGGTCGTACGGAGGGGATCACGTGACCTTGGGACACTGCGACCGCTGTAAACATGTGTCGGTTGCCAAGTGTCTGAATTTTGATCATGTGACCACGGGGGATGCTGCAACAGTCGTAGCTGGGAAAACAGACATAGGTCACATGTGGGGAGAGCGCCAGGTAGTTGTGTGAGGGCGTCCTCCTTGTGTCACAGGTGCCGGAGTTACGTGGTGGGGCGCGTAGAGAGTGTCTCCCCCGGGCTGCAAGACATACTCAAGACCATCTTGGAGAAAAACACTCCTGTAAGGCAGGTTGTGGACAATTACAAAGGTGCGGGGCTTTTTTGAGGTGAGGCTGGGGGGGTCTGGGCCCCACTTCTCCCCTTCCTATTGAGGAATCTTGTGGGAACCAATCCCCATCCAGCTCATGCTGGTGGGTGAAGGGGGGACTGCCGCCTCCACTCCATCTGTCACCTTCCCTGAACCATGGTACTTGGGGGAGAGGGTGTCACTTGTGCACCTGGCAGGGACCAAGACGTTCGCTTCTGCACGGCTGTCGCTCACGGGCGGCTGCTCCTCACCTCGCTCTCATTTTTTCCTTTCCTCCTCCGAATCTCAGCATCCCTGGAGACGACTCTGACCAGGAAGAAGCTGGAGCGACCTCTGGCCACGGCTTCCAAACCGCCTGCCTTTAATGTCACCAAATCGCCAGGACTGGCGCCTACCGGGAGTGGCTTTTACTTCACAATGGAAAGCCCAAGGGATGCCTGGAGTCTGGGCAGGGGCAGTCTCAGCATCGCGGGTACGGGGGCAGGGGTCTGTCAGCTGCCACATGGAGCCGGCCATTCCCCGCCACACCTTGGCCCTTCCAGAAAAGAGCCACGCTTGAGGGTGCTGGGCAGGGCAACTGGGCAGGTCTTTCAGGGCATGGAAGGTCCCAATGGGGGGGGGGATGGTGGCTCAGTTTTTAGTTGTGCCCTGTAAGAAGTGGGGGAGGGGGCTTCAGAAAGAGTAGCCTGATTTTAACACTTGTCCCCCTTTCTTCCCCAGGAACACCTGTTCCACAATATGTACAGGATCCAGCAGCACCTAAAGGTAACAACACACTGGAAAAGCCTTGGGGTGGGAGTGGGGGTGGCTTTCCATAGAGGGTGGGGTCCAGCAGAAGTGGGAGGTCTGCGGGCCCCAAAACAGCCACCCAAATGTGGGCCTGGGGCAACGGCAGGGAGGTCCCTGATGGCAGGCCTGCCCCATCGCTCTGGAAGAGCGCTAAACCACAACCAGCAATAGTGGTAACTCGGGAGAAGCAGGAATGATGGGAGTCCTCAACTTACGACCACAACTGAGCCCAGCATTTCAGTTGCTGAGTGAGGCACTTGTTAAGTTAAGCAGCGGCCACTCGCTCCGTCCTTCCCTGAGCTGGGGAAACCTCGGGGAGTCGGCCTTGCCCTCCCCTCTTCCCAGCCCACCTAACAGCTTCTCTTCTCCCTCTGCTTCAGTCTACGTCACGCTGGACAGCTCGACCGCCCACCCGTGGCTCTGGTGCCGGGGAACCACTCTGACTTTGTCCGACCGAAACCAGGATCTCCCGGATCTGCCAGGGAGGTTTGACCAGGAATTGTGCGCCCTGGGCTGCGGGGGATTCAACGCGTGGTGGTACTGTTGGGAAGTGTCCGTGCAGGAGGCAGGCAACGCCCCAGTGTGCGGCAGAGCAGTCTGGGCCGTCGGGGTGGCCATAGAGTCTGTACGCAGGAAGGGGAGCTTCCAGCTGAGCCCCCAGGAGGGAATCTGGGCCGTGGGGAAGAGTGTGGAGGGGCAGACGGTCGCTTTCTCCAAGGTTCACGAGAAGCTCAGCTTGCAAAGGCCGCTGTGGAAGCTGCGGGTGCGGCTGAACTACGAGGCAGAAAAGGTGGAGTTCCTGGATGGGCAGACTGGGGCTTCCCTCTACACCTTCCGCACGGGGCCCTTCCTTGGGGAGAGGGCCTACCCTTTTTTCTACCTGGGCCAGCAGGGGGTCACCCTTCAGTGTGAGGAATATCCACGTTCATCTACGTGGGGCGGCTTCGGATTAAAATAGAATAGCATTAGAACAGAACAGGACGGGACCTCGGGGGTCTTCTAGTCCAGCCCCCCCCCCCGCTCAAGCAGGAGAACCTATATACCATCTCAACTTACAACAGTTCATTCAGTAATCAGACTTAACACAGCACTGAAAGAAACGACTCGTGGCTATTTTGCATACTTGGGACTACGGTCAAGGCGATCAAAATTCAGACCCTTGGCAACTGACTCACGTTTTTGACGGTTGTGCCATCCTGGAATCACGTGGTCCCCTTTTGCGACCCCTCTGACGACCAAGTTCACTGGGGAAACTGGGTTCCCTCAACAACTGTGTGACCAATTTAAGAACTGCAGCGATTCTCTTAAAAAAGTGTGGCGAGAAAAGTCGTCAGACGGGGCAAAACAAATTTCTCACTTAGGAACATCAATTTTGGGCTCCGTTGTAAGTTGGGGACTACCTGTAGATGGCTGGAGGGAAGCCATCCAGGGCAGGGGGGCGACATTAGCCACCTCCCCGATTCCTGGTCGTGGGTCTTTTTTCCCGTCCATGTGTGTGTGTGTGTGTGGAGTTGAAGCACAAGAGGTGGGGGCTGCAGAGGAGGCCGTTGTGCTCAGCCCCACCTCCTGGTGCCTTCAAGACGACATCTGGCAAGAGGACCAGATGTTGTCCACTGTCCTCCGGGGTGTCCTTCCAACTCCCCTGTCTTGTCTGCCAGGGTTTCTTGGTGGTCTCCCCTCCCCGTCCATGTCCAACCTTCTATATAACATCACCATGATCAGCCTAGGCCACTTGGGGGCTCCCAAGCGGTTCTGGGCTGCCAATGACCTGGGGGGCTTCGACTGGCCGTGGCCTCTGGGCCAGAAAAGGCCTGCTGGTGGTGGCATGGTGGCAGTCCAGCTGGGGCATTCGGGTGTCCACGCGTCTTCCGGGTGCCACGGATGAGAATCCCTGCCTCCGTGTGGCTTGCGGTGTAGCTGAGAGAGAGACGGTCAAAGGACCTTTATAATCAATAAAAGCGACATCTTAATATCTGCATGTTACTCTACATTTATGTGATTCTAAATTTTACTCCAATGTTACTCCAAGTTTCCTATTAAAAAAGCAACATGTTTATCTTTTATTTGGGCCATTTCTCTACACCTTGGTCCTCAAGGAGGCCGGGCTCCTTACGTACAACTTGGATACGTTTTTAAGGCGACCTTTGAAAGCTTCCACGACAAAATTATAAGTTAGCAGGAAATAATTTTAAAAGGTGGGCTCGACCCTCCCCCCTCTGGAAAAGGCATATTTTTGGCAGCCCTTGAAGTGGGGCCAATGGGGGGGAGTTTCCCAGGGTGGGTGGAGCCCGACAGATACCTTCAGCTGCCCCTAAGGGGAGGGGGGACCCCTTAGTGGCTGTTCTGTGGCCGTCTGGGGAAGACAGGCAGACGTTTTGGGAAAGGGTATCCCTGAAGACATCCTGGCCACGGAGGGCTTTAAAAGGAGTCTACAGACCCACAAATTGCACTCGGAAGCACACACACAATCCCAGAGGGGGTCCTGGCTGGAAAAGCCGGGGCTGGAAGCCTCTCTCTGCAAAATGGGATGATGTCCCGAATCCCAGGAGGCAAAGGGCCTTGGATACGGGCTTCCCGTTCGGTCTGTCACAGAAGGCAGTCAAGAGGGGGGAGGATGGGGAGGGGAGGTCAGGACCATACCTGCCCTTGGCTGAGGGAGGTTGGGCCATGGGGGGGAGGGCTGTCCTGGAGGGGGGGCTGTTCCCTCCGGTCCAAGGTCGGTTCCTTGTCTGGAGCCTCCAGGGTGATGTGTGGAACAGGCCTTGGCTGGGTTCAGCCTGATGGCAGCCTGTTGTGTCAACTCCCCAGAGACTTCCCCCCACATCTGCCTCGGTGGCCTGGAATCCGAGGCTTCGACCCCCGCTCAGGCAGAAGAGCCCCTCAACCATTCCAGACAGATGCTTTTCCAGCCTTGGGGGGGAAGACCACGCTTGGGCAGCCAGTGGGGTCCTTCCAGATGCCAACACGGGGCAGATCCTACCTAGAGGAGGCCGTCGCAGGACCCCCCACCACCACTCCCCGGGCCCTGGCTGTGGCCTCTGTGGGGGAGGGGCCACTTGGATCCCGCAAACAGCCCTGAACGGCTGCAGGACTCCGGCCGGCCAGCCTGCCTCTCTTGTCCAGCAGAAAAAGCCCAGCAGGCGGCTAAGGACTCTGGACATTTTACGGCAATAAAACGGTTTAAAAGTTTAAAGGTCCCCAGCATAGAAGGCACTGTGCTGGACTGGTTATGTAATCACCAGGCCAGAGCATGTATTAGCTATGAGAACTGTATGTTAGAATGTTTGGCATTTAAAGGGTTAAGCGCTGTCTCCTTAAGAGATGGCTTATGGGTAATGTAGTTTTAGCTGTTCAGTGAATCCTATGTTTAACAAGTCAGTGGGAGGGGCCACTAAGTTCAGCATAGGATATCCTGGCTACGTGCCAGCTTGTGAAGGAATGCCTTTGTCTGAAATCAGCATGGGGATGCATGAGGAGAGACACCGTCTACAACAGTGGTTCTCAACCTTTTTAATGCTGCGACCCCAACCGATCGTAAGTCGAGGACTAAACCGGTTGTAAGTCAAGGACTAAACCGGTCGTAAGTCGAGGACTACCCAACCGGTCGTAAGTCGAGGACTTTCCCTGCCCGGGAGCGCTGCGCATGCGCGGTTCTGCCCCCTGCGCCGGCCGAGGCGTAGCTGGCAAGCGGCAGAGACGGAGCAGGCCGACCACCAGTTGGCCCAGCCCAAGGGAGGTAAGGCACCCGCCAGAAAAGGGGGAAAAAATGGCGGACAAAAAAAATGGCGGACAGCCTTGCTTGGCGACCCCCGTGAAATGGTCAATCGACCCCAAATGGGGTCCCGACCCACAGGTTGAGAACCACTGGTCTACAACCACGCTAGAGCTGATATGGAGGAATTATTGTTTTTACCTACATAAATGGGCAAATGTACAGCATCTGGATGCCTCTTCAGAATTGTAAGTTCTGTTAAGAATTCCCGGATTAAATATTTGTTTAAAACCATTTCGTTGAGTTAACTGCCTGGACTTGAGTTACAAAGCATCTTAATTCAGGTTCTGGAACAGGCACCTAATTCGCACACAGAGCCCCCTTGGCCCCAAAGGCTCAAGGCCGGAAGGGATGATGGCGCCAATATGGGGGAGGCCCCTCTGGATGCCCAGAGCCCCTCCCCTAAGAATGAGTGGTTCCTCCCCCCCCAGAGGCCTTAGGGTGGGGTGAAGTGGGGAGGCAGCCCCGAAAGTGCCCGGCCGAGAAGGACAGACCAGTTAAAACCAGCACTTGCCTGGTACCTGGGAGGCTGGGGGCCCCCTCGGGTCTCCTCCAGGTCCTGGTCCCCTTTGGGGTTCAAATTGGAACCAACACAAATCGATTCACTAATTTTTATCCTGCCTTTTTTATTATAAATAACTCAAAGCACTGAACATCCCCAACGCTCCTTTCTCCTCTTATTTTCCCACAACGACCTTGTGAGGTGGGTTGGGCTGAGAGAGAGGGAGGGAGGGAGGGAGAGAGAGGGAGATGGGAGGGAGGGAAGGAGGGAGAGAGAGAGACTGTCTCAAAGTCACCCAGCCAGCTTTATTTTGCCTAAGGTGGGACTATAACTCTCGGTCTCCCAGTTTCTAGCCTGGCGCCTTCACTGATAGAACAAACTAGCTCTGAGGGGGGAAATACACCAGTTCACCTTTAAATAAATATTATTAAAAGTCATATTCTTCAGCTGCAAAGATGGGAGATTTCTTCTGACTTTTGGCTCAAGGATCACAAATCAGGAGGGGGGTCTACAGCCTCTCATGGGGGGGTCCTTGGGGCTCCCTGAGCTGGATGGGTTTGGGGTTTTTTTTGCAGACGTTTTATTACCCAACTAGGCAACCTCATCAGTGCACCGTGGACCCTGCAGTTCAACACTCAGCTGCAAATATTCCCTCCTGTCGGAATCTCCGGAGTGTTTTTCCTTACAAGACGTGACACAAACAAAGAGGGATAAAATTCTAGACCAGCGCTTGCAGGGAGAGGGTGTCCGGGGGGCTCACACACCTGGCTCTCCAGGGGGCCCCAGGCTCCTCCAGGCTCCCCAGTTGCTGCACTGACCACCCAGGAACAGACCCCTCTTGGGGCGTCTGCAGGGGCCATGGGGGTGGGGGTCAGCTGGCTCCCCAGGCAAAGCGGCTGCCCCGGACAGACTCGCTTCCTTTGGCTCCCCCTCCGAGGCACTTCCCAGCCAGGTCGAGCCTCCCTTTTAAAATTATTTGCTGCTTTCAAAGGTCGCCTTAAAAGGGTATTGAAGTTGTACGTAAAGAGCCCAGCGTCTGTGAGGACCAAGGGGTAGAGAAATGGCACAAATAAAAGATAAACATGTTGCTTTTTTAATAGGAAACTTGGAGTAACATTGGAGTAAAATTTAGAATCACACAAATGTAGAGTAACATGCACATATTAAGATGTCGCTTTTATTGATTACAAAGGTCCTTTAAGCGTCTCTCTCTCAGCTACACCGCAAGCCACACAGAGGCAGGGATTCTCATCCGTGGCACCCGGAAGATGCGTGGACACCCGAATTTTCTGGCCCAGAGGCCACAGCCAGTCGAAGCCCCCCAGGCCATCGGCAGCCCAGAACTGCTTGGTAGCCCCCAAGCAGCCTGGACTAATCATGGCAACTAGAAGACCTCTGAGGTACCTTCCTGTTTTGTTCTAATTCTATTCTATTTTCTATTCTATTATAATCCGTAGGCGTCCCACGCAGATGAACTTGGATGTCCCTCACACTGAAAGGCAGACCCACTGCTGGCCCAGATAGAAAAAAGGCCGGACCCTCTCCCCAAGGAAGGGCCCCGTCTGGAAGGTGTAGAGGGAAGCCTCAGTCTCCCCATCTAGGAACTCCACCTTTTCTGCCTCGTAGTCCAGCCGCACCCGCAGCCTCCTCAGGGGCCACCGCAAGTACAACTTCTCTTGAACCTTGGAGAAAGCGACCGTCTCCCCCTTCACACTCTTCCCCACAGCCCAGATTCCCTCCCGGGGGCTCAGCTGGAGGCTCCCCTTCCTGCGGACGGACTCCTTGGACACACCAATGGCCCAGCATGCTCTGCCGTACACTGGGGTGTTGTTTGGATCCTGCACGGACACTTCCCAAAAGTGGCAGCCTGCAGTGAATTCCTCGCAGCCCAGCGCACAAAATTCCTGGTCGAACCTCCCTGGCAGATCCGGCAGATTCTGGTATTGGTGGGCCCAAGTCAGAGAGGAGTTTGAGCATTGGAGCCGCGGGTGGGCGGTTGAGCTGTCGATCTTGACGTAAACTGAAGAGGAGGGGGAAGAGAAGGTCTTAGGCGGGCTGGGAACAGGGGAGGGCAAGGCAGGGCAGGGCTGGCTCCCCGAGGAGGCGGCTTCCACAGCTCAGGGGGAGGAAACTGGGCCCTTCTGTCATCTCTGGAGCCCCCTGAGACGCGGTGCCTGGGGAGCTTCCCAAAAGGACCAATTCCCAAATACGGCGGGTAAGTGGGGCTGCCTCTGGAGGGCGGGGAGGGCCCTGGGCAGGTGGTGGGTCACTGGGATGACAGGACCAGGCGGGCCAGGGGGTCCGACCGAGGGAAGGCACTGCGCTTACTATTATTGCCTAGGAGGGCCCCTGGAGATAGCAGAGATAGTCCTCAACTTACGACAATTCCTTGAGTGACGGTTCAAAGTTACAACGGCACTGAAAAGGTTACTCATGACCGTTTTTCACACATACGACCGTTGAAGCGATCCCCATGGTCATGTGATCAAAATCTGGACGCTTGGCAACTGCCACTGTATTTCTCACGGGATCCCTTGGGCGACCTTTGTGTCCCCTTTTGCAATGTCAGTGGGGAAACCAGAGTCACCTAATGACCGTGTTGGTAACAACTGCAGTGACTCGACAACTGTGCCACGAACGGTCATAAAACGGGGCAAAACTCACTTAACAACTGCCTCACTCGGCAGTGGAAACTCTGGGGTCAGTTGTGGGGGTAAGTTGAGGACTCCCTGTGTTCCTGCTTCTCCTGCGCTGCCACTCGTGTCGGTCCAGGGTTTAGCGCTCCTCCCAGAGAGCCGCGGAGCGATGCGGCAGCTCTGCCATCTGGGACCTTCCTGGGGCAGCTTGTAAGCTGGCCAGATCCTCCCCCTCCCCAAATAGCCGTCTGCCATTGCCCCAGGCCCACCCATCACGTTTGGGCGGCTGCTTTGGGGTCCTCCCGTTTATAGGCAGTGCGAGGCTCGCGTGCTGACCTGTTCAGGTGCCTGGAGGGCTGAGGGTTCGGGTTAGGGCAAGGGATGCCAAACGTCTGCCCCAGAGCACTGCAGATGAACCCCACCCACCCCTACGAAAAGGACCCTCTTCCTCAGTGGGCCGTTACCTTTAGGCAACCTTGGCTTTTGTGGAGCAGGTGCTGGGGAGGAAAGGGGAATCAGTTTAAAATCAGGCTGAGGTGTGTGTGTGTGTGTGTGTGTGTCTGAAGAAGCTCCTCCTGCGCTTCTCACAAAGCACAACTCAAAACCGAGCCCCTCGCTGGACTCTTCCAGGCCCTGAAAGACCTACCCAGCGCCCTCCACTGTGGCTCCTTTCTGGAACGGCCAAGACGTGGCAGGGAAGGGCTGGCTCCGTGTGGCTGCTGAGGGACCCCTGCCCCCCCTCCCCCAGTGGCTGATTTGGGGACCCTCCAGACTCTTGGCATCCCTCGGGGTTTCCCATCCCTGGAGAAAGCCACTCCCGGCAGGCGTCACTCCTGGCGATTTACGGAAAACATTGTGTGGCGCCAGGCGAGGACGGCAGGTTTGCAAGCCTTCCCCCCCAAACTGCCCCCTTCCTCCCCAGCCCCATGAGGTTACCCGTGGCCAGAAGTTGCTCCAGGTTCTCCCTGGTCAGTGTCTTCTGCAGAGAGGCTGAGATTCGGATGAGAAGGAAAAAAAGAGACTAGAAACAGCCAGCCGTACGTGATGCCCACGCAGAAGCTACCATGTTGTTTGGAGCAGCGTTTCGGTCCCTGCCAGGCGCCCAGTGACACCCCCCAAGTATCATGGTTCAGGGGGAGATGGCAGATAGAGTGGGGGAGGCTCCTCCTGAGAAGGCTCCAGACCCCCCCCAGCCCCACCTCAAAGGGGCCCCCCGCACCTTTGTAACTGTCCAGCATCTGCCTTACGGAAGCGTTTTTCTCCAGGACGGTCCTGCCTTGCAACCTGGGGGAGACTCTCTCTACGCGCCCCACCACGTAACTCCGGCACCTGCAACACAAGGAGGGTGGCCTCACGCACTACCCAGCTCTCTCCCCACAACATGGGGGGCTGATGGAAGGTTAGTATTGGCCGGTTCCGTGGTGTGTGTGTAAGAAGCCGGCACATTCCAGCATCTTGCCACATAAATATAGGGTGTGGTACAAATCCTGGCTTCTTTGTTATGCAAGCATGTTCATTGCTTTGATCGCAACCGACTCTGTGCACTGAACCAGGGTAGAGTTCAGTAAAGAAGTCAGGAAAGACAAACTAAACACAAATGTCAAATGTGATTCTGATCCTACTACGCCAAGGATGAAGGTGTCCCACACAAGGAAACCCAGTTTCCTGCAACAACTGAGCTTACACCGCTTCCCTCAGCCCCAACCGGACGCTCTGCCCAGGAACCGGCCCGAAGGGCTGTGGAGGAAATCGAGGTCCAAGAAGAGAAGGTCTGCAGCTGAGGGTCCTCGGCTCGTGCAGACGTTTCATTACCCAAGTGAGTAACGTCACCAGTGCTACAGGCGAGTGGGGTTCGCTCTCATTTAATGCCCACGTAGTCCTTGACTTACAACTCTTCATTTAGTGACCATTGAAAGTTACAACGGCACCGAACAAATGTGACCTATGATTGTTTTTGCAGCTACGACTGTTGCAGCATCCCCCCGTGGTCACATGATCAAAATTCAGACGCTTGGCAACCGACGCATGTTTACGGCGGTCAGTGTCCCAAGGTCACGTGATCCCCTTTGTACGACTTTCCGACAACAAAGTCAATGGGGAAGCCAGATTCACTTAACAACCATGTTACTAACTTACCAACTGAGGGGATTCAACTATCTCACTTAGCAGCAAAATTTTAGGCTCCACTGTGGCTGTAAGTCAAGGACCGCCAGTGCTACCGGCTTCCCCTGTTGAGTGTTGCTGGGACGGTTGTCACCTTCTCAGTGGTTCCGTGATCAGGCTGTTGTTTACTGTTGGATTGTTTGTCTGTGTTGGTGGTTCCTAATCTGTGTCGTTTACGGCTTAACACTGGACCTGCAAACAAGCCGTAAACAGCAGCCCAACTAAGGGCAGCCCATCTGCACGTAAAGGGAGAGCGAACCCCACACCCTCCCGGCACTGACGACGTTACCCAATCGGGAAGGAATCGGCCGAGCCCAGAGAGCACCCAGGACCCCACAACTAGCATCACTCGGTGACAAAGGGATCCTCGGT
This sequence comes from Protobothrops flavoviridis, assembly GCA_003402635.1. NCBI lineage: Eukaryota > Metazoa > Chordata > Lepidosauria > Squamata > Viperidae > Protobothrops > Protobothrops flavoviridis. The sequence goes on along the minus strand of BFFQ01007987.1, from coordinate 44,608 downwards.
GATCCAGCTGCACAAGGAATTCTGAGGACAAACTGACCCACAAGGACAGCGGCGGGGAAGGGCAAGATGGCGCCTTACCTGTCCACGGTGCCCTGGATGTCCTGAAAGAGGAGAGCAGAGAAATGGGTCCCAGCCCTCACAAGGGTGGCCAGTGTCCCCCCGGGGGAACCTCTGTTTCTCCCCCCCATTGAGGCCAGTGAGAGCCCCGTGAGAGCCCCACCCACCTGCAGGAATTCCCCGTCCGGCTGGCAGCACTTTCTGTCCGTCTGGGCAATCAGCTGCTGCAGGCGGGAGGCCTCCCCGGAGAGCTGGGACAGAGGGCCCACCCACTCGGCCATCATCTTCTTCTCCTGCTCGGCCAGCCAGGCGACCCAGACCGACTGCCTCTTCTTGAGCAGCTGCTGCACGGATCCCAGCGCCAGGCCAACCTTCTGCTTCTCGGTGGCAAATTCCTCCTGGGAAGGGCAGAAGACGGAGGACTCAGAGGGAGGGGGGAGAGTTCCTAGCTGCAGAACCAGCATCCCTGGAGCTGCCTCATGTGCCCCTCTCCCCCCCAAGAGACCCACCTGGCACTCCTGCCGGCTCTGCTCTTCCGCCCGCCTCTGCTCCAACAGCTGCTTCTCCTCCTTCCTCAGGGGCTCCAGGAGAGCAGCCAGCAAGCTCTACATGGGGAGGAGACGGTGCCATTCCCAAGTCCCCGATGGCAGTGCTCCCACCCAGGGAGGCTGGCAAGGGGCCAGAGGGACCCCCGTGCTACCATCCAGGGCACCCAGAGCTTCCAGCAGAGAATCCGTCCAGGGAGAGGCCCGGGGCAGGCAGAGGCTCACGAGGAGGGAAGCAGCTGAGAGTCTGCCTGTCTCTGGTCTTCTCTCTCGCTGCTGAAAAGTAGCCTGGCTCTCCTCCGCCATTTTCCAGATGTAGTCTTGGGGGGGCCTTTAACTGCTCCCACGATCATCTTTCCATCTTTCTGGGGACCCCTCTGCTTGACACCCCTGCACGAGCTGATGGAGTGCCCCATCTAGCTGGGGCTGCTCATCTGCCCTCTTTTGGAAAGCCTGCCTCCACAGTGCCCGCCCCCTACCTTGTATTCCCGGGCAGCCTCGGGCAGGGAGAGGAGGGGGTGGCCCTGGTGCCCCCCCAGGCAGCCAGTGCAGAGGAGGTGCTTCTCGCTGGAGCAGAAGGTCTGCAGGGGCTGCTGGTGTTCCCGGCACAGCTGGGGGCCGCTGCTCCCCTCCTGGGCTCCCCCCGACAGCCGAAGCCCCTTCACCAGGCTGACGATGTTGGCCAGGGCCCGGTTGGGGGAGGCGCTGCCGGGCTCCACCCTGGCTCTGCACTGGGGGCAGGAAGCCTCAGCGCCCAGCCGGGCCAGGCAGTCGCGGCAGAAGTTGTGCCCACAGGGCAGGACCATCGGCTGCTGGAAGAAGTCCAGGCAGAGCGGGCAGGTGGCCTCCTGGCCCAGTTGCCCCAAGGCTTTCTCCTGCCCTGAGGCCGCCATGGGGCTCTTCGCTTCCCCCTCGCTGGGCCTGGAAGGAGGAGATGCTGATTTGTTGGCTCCTTCTGGGGGTCATCCAGGAGCTCTGGGG
>BFFQ01007987.1:664-12515 GCA_003402635.1 Protobothrops flavoviridis | reverse complement strand
TTCTTTCTGGGTGCGTTGAAAGAGGCACCCACCCAGAGAGAAGCCTCACAATATGGAGAGCGGAGGGGTGTGTTTTGATTTCATTTTTTTTAAAGTTGGCTAGTTGGGTCTTTTGAGTCAAGAAATTATCTTATTTTTCAGGGAGCGAGAGATTGAGTCAACGGGGATGGGAGAGCCGTGTCTCCAGGAAGGACTCTGGCCTTGGGCAAAGGGGCTGGACTAGATGACCTCCCAGGTCCCTTCCAGCCAACCCGAGGATTCTGTGATTCTATCTTCTCGCCGCCTTTTTTTTGAATGCTGGTGAGGAGGAATCTTCTCAAACGTTCCCAAACTGGACAAATAATAATAATAATAATAATAAAGTTGGAGGGGACCTTGGAGGTCATCTAGTCCAACACCCTGCTCAGGCAGGAAACCCTAGACCATTTCGGACAAATGGCTGTCCAGTCTCTTCTTAAAAACTTCCAGTGTTGGGAGCACTTAAAAGGTGGATCGCAAAGGTGCTTTTCCAAAAAGGCAACTGATTTTCCTTGAGGAAGCAGAATCTTCATTGGTTGCGATGGAAGGATTTAGAGTCCAGACAGTTGAGACTGAAGGGTGTGTGTGTGTGTTGTGGTGTGTGAAGCTCTATTGGCAAGACAGGGTTTTCACCTGTGTTTGAACCCGGGGGTCCTTCTTCCGTCTGGTTCCACTAGAGGATATTGTGCCACAGATTGCACGACGCTTTGGGCTGGAATTAGGTGAATCAGGAGAGTGCTGGAAGGGACCCTGGAGGTCTTCTAGTCCAGCCCTCCGCTCCAGCAGGAGACCCTTTACCATTTGAGACATTTATGTTGTATATATAAATGTGTATATAATATACATTTATGTTGTATCTAAAATAGTTTTGAAGATACGAGTCTCGGGTATATTCATATTCAAAAACTAACACAGATCACCGATATCTTGTATATATGTTGTATATCTATAAATGTGTGTGTATATAATATACATTTATGTTGTATCTGTAAATGGATGTGTATACAATTTGAAGCTGATGTCTTTCCTTCCATGCCAACCCTTCCCCCCTCCCCCGAATCTGTGGCAGCCTCTTCCTTGGATGGAAGATCCAAGCTCTGCCGGATTCTGGCAAAAATAATTGAGCAGCAGCCCCGTCCACAGTGCGGCCTTGCTGGGAGGGAGCCGTGTGAGAGGCCTTCTCCTCAGCCAGGGTGATGGGAGTTGTAGTTCCATCTGTGTGGTGAGCACCCAGCCGCCGACACCCGGCCTCCGAGACTCAAGATGGAGACTTTGGTCAGGCAGCTGAGGGGGCTCCCTTCCAAGGCCTCCTCCTCCTCCCCCCCCCCAAGAGCCCTGCGGCTGCCTGGCAAGAGCCTCCTCCTGGGGAGAGGCTCCTCTTCTTCCCTCAGACACCGAGACCCCCCCAGAAGAAAAAAGGCGGGAAAACCTCCTAGCTGGTTCTGAGGGGGAGGAGAAACCTAAAAGGAGGGAAAATCCTCACGCCAAACAGGCCTGTTGAGCTGGAGGGGGAGGAGCCTAAAAGGAGGGAAAATCCTCACACAAGAGCCAGTTGAGCCTGAGGGAAGGAGCCTTAAAAAGGCGGGAAAACCTCCCAGCCGCTTGAGGGGGGGAGGAACCTAAAAGGAGGGGAAATCCTCATGCCACAGGAGCCAGTTGAGCCTGAGGGGAAGGAGTCTTAAAAAGGCGGGAAAATGCGCCTGAGCAGCAGCTCCTCTTCCCTGCCTCGGAAGAAGCTTCTGGAAACTGCCTCCTGCTGGCCTTATTTAGCACCCTTAGCAGAATTTAGCAAGGGGGACGGGAAACAGCAGACACCACGGCTACCGCTGATGGTCGGGTGGTTCATTCGTGTCTGATTCTTGGATCGCCTGCAGTTTCCTTGCCAGAGTTTCCCCCAAGTAGTTTGCCATTGCTTCCTTCCTGAGGTCGAGCGACCGGCCCAAAGGTCACCTAGCCAGCTTCGTGCCCGAGGCAGACTAGAACTAAGGGGAGCTTCAGTTTCTGGCCTGCGGCCTTCGCCACAGCACCAAACCGGCTCTCATTTATTCGTTATTTCATAAAATTTGTTCAGTCACCTATTCCACAGTCTCTAGGCAGTTTACAACACCTAAAACGGAATTAAGGTAAAAAATACAGACCAGCATCGCCGGCGGGGGAATTCTAGGAGTGGAAGTTGCCCAGTTTGGAGACCCCCGAAGTAGACTTCAGCAAAAAGCCCCAACTAAAAGCATGACCGCACCTCTCAATGCACAAACCTCAGGCCTGGAGCCAAAATTAGATTTTAAGGAAAGGGGTTGTTAAGTGAGTCACGCCCCATTCTACAACCATTTTTGTCGCAGTTGCTAAGTGAATCACTGCAGTGAACTAAATCATGCACTTAAGAGAATCTGGCTTATTGCCAAATTTTAATCCCGTGATCATCAGGATGTGACTGTTAAGTATGAGAGCCTGTTGTCCCTTTTTTCAACGTCATTCTGATATTGGAGTCACTAAATGAAGCCCGCAAGTCACATAGCAGCTCTATAGAAGCCCAGCCTTCAAAACCTGCGCAACCCCCACTAAAGCCCTCCAGACACTGGGTTTGTACCATTTTCTTTTTTTTATTATTATTATTATTTACATGTTAAAGAACCAGAAGATTTAAACATACAGTTAAGATGAAACAAGAGCCCTAAAAGATGGAACAAGTGGGAAATAAAAGAAACGGTAGAAAAAATATACAGTCAACGTAAAAAACTCGATGGGGGGGCCGCCTCTCCTCTTCTGGCGGCCACCCCGGGTGGGGCGAAGAACATGCGATTGTGGCGGTTGTGCCAAGGACATAACACGGCTGCACTCACTCCGGGTCCCAAGGAAGCCAACGAGGGGGGGGGAGGGAAGGGGAGAAGGGGGAATAAATAAAGAACCTCGAGTGCCGGGGGAGGGGCAAGAGAGGAGGTGGCAACTTTTCTCCCCTCCCCCCACCCAAGGGGAGGGGGGGCTCCAAGCTGGAGCACAGGGGGAGGGCACACACCTCCCGCCCCACCCAGGCCGTCTTCTGTCCCTCCAGAGAAGGAGCGTCACCAAACTCAAAACTCGCTAAATGCCGGATAAAAACTACACAAGGCTTTGGAGTTCCAGGCGACCACTCCCCTTCCGGAGCAACCCTGTACACACATAGTCCCGCTGCGCCCCCCCCAAACCGAAGCCACAAACGGGGTGGGGTGGGGGGAGGAACCCAACAGCTCTCACCCCGCCACGGTCCGGTGGGGGGAGAAGAGGGGGCAGCCGGCGGCCGAGCCTTCCCGCGCTGACCCGGAGGGGGGAGCCCCCTCGCTCGCCTCGCTCTTCCGGGTTCCGATCCCGCGGAACCGCCTCCTCTTCCGGCCTCCCTTGCAGGGCCTCCCCTCCCGACCCGCCCGTCTCTCCTCGTTTGCCCCCGGGGTCGCCTAGCTGGAGTCCGAGTCGCTTGTGTCCGAGGAGGAGGAAGAGGAGCTGGAGCTGCTGGAGTCGGAGCTGGAGCTGCTGGCGCTCAGGCGGGAGACGGGCACCTGCTGGGCGGACTCCGGCTTCTCATTGGCTGTGGGGGGGGGAAGAGAGAGAGGGGTCAGCCTCGGACCACCAGGCCCCCCAGAGAGCCCACGGCGGCGGCCGGAGGCCAACTGACCTTTCTTGGGCGGCTTCTTGGCCGAATTCAGCTGCCCACTGACGTCCTGCAGGCGCCTCTCCAGCTCCCGCTTCTTCTCCAGGGTCAGCTCCTCCTTCGTCTTGCCCACTGGCTTCTTCAGGTCTGCGGGGAGAATCCTGGTCAGGGGGGGCTCCCACCAAAAGGAGGGGGCGCTTGCCACCCACACACGAGGCCTGCTGCTTCCACTCCCCACCCGGCGACAAGAGGGACCCCCAGCAAAGCCCCTGTAGCCCCTACTTCTACTCTTGTGATACGTATTTTAGGCTGTGTGGGCTACAAACCCACCCACCATCTCTAGGTTTATACCTTAAACCGTGGCTAAGCAACCCTGAAATGCGAGTCCACCCCTGCAACGTTCACAGTTGGAGGTTCTTCAGCCCCGAAAGGGTGTCGTGGGAGCCAAACCTTGCAGCCACCCACCCACCCAGCCTCCCTGCTGACAAAACCTGCCACGCTAGAGAAAAACGGAAGCAAGGACCACGGCACCAGGGGGGCCACGAGATGCATGGTGGAGGAAGAGGGTGGGAAGAGACCGACCGGGGCCCTCTGAAGGAACCCAAGCTGAGTCCTCGTTTTTAAACTAAGGCTGCCTCCTCTAGTCTTGCTAGGGGGTTTTCTGTCCCCCGGGCTGGACGACAGGGTGGGCGCCCATCTAAGTGACCCACTTAAGAGACATGGGTGGGCAGCCCAGGTAGGTGGGGTGTTTGTGGAAAAGCTTCCCAGACAAATCCAGCCGGCCAGAGAAGGAGTTCAAAGACAAGAGCACCCACCCAGAGGAGGAGAAAAGAGCGGGAAGAGCCAAACAAAATGCAAGGTTGTGTGGCAGCAGCTGCAGCTGCTTTTCCTAAAGCATCTGGCAGAATCCCCCAGAAAGGCTGCATCTTCCCCTCCCCGCCCAGGTCACAACCATTATCCACAGCTAATTGTGGATCCTGGGATTTCTCCCCCTCCCCAGAGAAAAAAGCCTAACCAGCAATTTTCCTATCCGTGACATCGTTCGTAAACAAGGCCGGGGAAACCCTCCGTGGGGGGATCAGGCCCCCACTCCTACTCGGTGGTCGGGATAATCTAAGCACTCAAAAGACTCTCTTGGAGATCCCCCCCCGCCCCCAGTGCCAACGTGGAGCCCTCTCCGGAGTACAATTTCAGATTGTTTTTCACAACTAAAGGCACTGTGGGAGAAACAACAAAACCGGGCGTGACGAGACACACAGTCTACCTTGCGCTCCTCGGAATAAAAACGGGGGCAAGGGGAGATCGCCAGCCGAGCCCCTTCTGCCATGTCGCCTCCCCTCCCTCCCTGTGGCAGAGATGGCCCCACAGACTCCCCACAGAGCCAGGCCAGTTTGGGGAAACCACACACACCACCGCACTCACTCTCGCTGTAGGGCTTCCGGGGCTTCTTGCGCAGGCAGGAGAGGACGTAGTGCTCCAGCTCCCGCAGGGTGGAGGCCTTGAGCGTCTCGAAGTCGATCTCGATCTCCTCCGGGTTCGAGTCCCTCAGCGAGGGCTCCCGCGACTGGATGATGTGCACCACCCGGCCCAGCTTCTCCCCCGGCAGCTTGTTGATGTCCAGGCTGAGCTGGCGCTTCTCGTCGTAGCTCATGGGCTTGCTCTCCTCCTCCTCCTCCGAGTCGAAGAGCAGGGGGGGCGGGGGAGGAGGGGGAGGAGGGGGCGCTGCCCCCTTGGAGCCCCCGGACTTCTTCGAGTTCCTGGCAGGAGAGAGGGGAGACGGTTCAAGTGGCGTGCAGTCCCGCTGGCCCTCGCCCCGAGGAACCCGGCTGAGAGGGGGGAACATCAGCTGTCAGACTTGTCTTGGCTTGTTTCCACACACACAGAGCTCGCCACGGTCGATCCGCCGGGGAAAGAGAGTCATCACCCAGCTGGCCCCCATCACCTGGCCCCACCTCAAGCACTCACTTGCCGCCGCTGCCGCCTCCCCCGCCGGCCTTCTTGGGCTTCTTGGGCTGGGCCGGGTGGTGAGCGCGGCCGTCCTCCTCCCCCGCTCTGGCCTTGCGCTTGTCCAGCTTCCTCCTCTTCTTCCTCTCCTTCTTGTCGCGCTTCCTCTTGGGCTTGGAGACGGGCCCCTGCGAGAGGGCGGCCAGCTGCTCGTGCACGGCCCGCAGCTGGGGGGGGAAGGCGGGGGGAGGTCACCAAGAAGGGCTCCCTGTCTCTCTCCCCCCACCACGGAGGCCGTGGGGCCCCCTGCCTCGTTCCCCACCCACCCCCTATATCTCCAACTGGGCAAAGTGACCCCCCAACTCACCTGTTCCTGCAGCTCAGCCAGCCGATTGGCCCGCTCCTCCTCGGAGTCCGAACTCTCCTCCTCGCTGTCCGAGGAGCTCTCGCTGCTGCTCTCGTCTTCGTCCCCCTCCTCTTCGTCGTCCTCCTCTTCTTCCTCCTCCTCCTCCTCCTCCTCGCTGGAGGAGTCATCGTCCGTGGAGGACTTCATCAGGAGCCCCGGCTGCGGGAGCGACGTCGAGGGGGGCCCGATGTGGAGGGGCTCGTCCGGCATCTTGGCGTAGCTGAACTCGAAGACGTCCTGCCGGAGGAAGGAGCCTCGTTATTGCTCTGGCACAGAAACAGGGAAGGGGGCGAGGAGACCCCTCCCCTCCCGCCGGGACCCACCCCCAGGCGTCCCACCTGCAGCTTGCGCGCCATGGCCACCACGTCGTGGTCGGGAGGGTTGTACTTGTAGCAGTTGGAGAACATCAGCCGCACGTCGGAAGCGAATTGCTGTGCATCGCGGTACTCCCGGTTCTCCATCTTGCGCTGGGGGAAACGAGGGCAGGAGAATGCAGTAAGGTCACAAAATCAGAGCTTTCGACAGACACACACACACACACACACACACAATCTCTGGCCACAAAATCTCCCCACGGGACCAATTTCATTCCCAAATGAGACCGCGGCAGGTTGTTCCTAACCGCGGCACCCGTGAAGTGGGACCCCCCCCGGGGAGCCAAGCCCTTCTCTTCCCACCCCAATGTCCGGCAACTACCAAACCCATCTCTTCCAGGCCTGGTGCACAACCCCTGGAGGTACGTGCGGCAGTGCCTGGATTTGTCATCCTTTCCCACAAAGCCAGGTCAGCAAAGCAGAACCGCAAAGGTTTTCAGAAATGCTCTTTTTATTGCTGAGAAAATTATTTTGCTGGGGGAGGGGGCCCTACTACACCAAGCCAAACAATTGCCCTTTTTCCCAGGAGGGCTGGATAATGTCTCCGGACCACGCATCCTTCATTCATCCCTTTCCCATTCTCTCTCTCTCTCCTTTCCCTCTCTTTGCCCTCTTACGACAGAGGAAGCAGAAAATGCCCAACCAAGCCGGATGCGGCTACTGGGCCAACAAGGCCACCTCTCTCTCCCTAGAAAGCCGGCTTGATCTAGCAGGTCAAGGCAACCACCAGGCTAGGAAGCAGGAGACTGCGAGTTCAAATCCCACCACCTTAGCCGTGAAAGCGACTTTGGGTGAAAGTGACTCTTTGGGTGGGGCCCCCTCCCACCCAGCAAGGCGGTTGTTACGGGGAAAATTAATGAGAGTAGTGACTTGATGCGTTCAATTTATAAAAACCACCAAAGCAGGCGATCACAAGGGAAAGTGCGATGCAGTGAGGGAAAAGGGGCCATCAGGAGAACCGGGCTTGTTGGCGCAAGGCCTGGATGGGCCCCCTACGCCCTACCCAAGGAGAGAGGGAGACTCCTTGTTGCCATCCCACGACTCCCCTCTCCGAGACTCCCCCCCCCAGGCTCCCACCTTAATGCTGCTGAGGTCCATGGGGTGCTTGATGATGTCGTGGTAGTCGTGGAGGCCCAGGGCGGAGGCGTCCACGGGCTTGTAGAAGGGCCAGGCGTAGGCCGCGTGCCTCTTGGAGACGAGCTCCTTCAGGATGCCGTTGCAGTACTTGAGCTGCTCCGACAGCTTCCCCCGCTTGGAGGTCTGGTGCTGCTGCGAGTCCGGCAGGTCCTTCCGGGGGGGCTTGATGGGGCGCCCGCTCTCCCGCCGGGCGGGGATCTTGGCCGCCTTGGACTCCAGCACGGAGGGGGCGGAAGGGGAGGACTCCCCGCCGCTGGTGGCGATGATGGCCGTGGGCGTGGGGGTCGTGGTATCCGCTTTCCGCTTGACGCCCTTTTTCTGCGCGGGGCAACCAAGAGCTCTCGGTAAGTTGTCAGGAGCGTGCCACAACTGGGGGTGCTGGTGGGACACCACCACCCCGCACTGCTGCTCTTCCCCGGCCCCGACGGCAGGGTCCCCCCCAGCCACCCACCGGACTTCCTACCTTGGTCACCGGCTGCGTGGGCGCGGGCACGGCCAGCAGCGGCTGGGAGGCGGCGGTGGTGGAGTGCAGGGGCTTGAGGAGAGGGGCGGAGATGACGGAGGGGTGGGGGATGCTGATGATGGTGGTGGGGATGTCTGTGGTGCCGCTGGAGAAGAGCCCCGTGTGGGAGACCGAGGAGATGGCCGGAACTTGCTGGGCGGCCACGTTGGCTGCTGCCAGGATGGCTGGGGAGGAGGAATCACCAGAGAGGTTGGCGGAAGCGACTTAAGGAGGTGGACAAGCTCACCACCACCACCACCCCCGTGGCCCGTTCCCAAACCAGGAAGCCCCACGCCCCCAGCAGCCTGGGCTGATCACGGCGACATTATAGAAGGTTGGATGTGGATGGGGAGGGGAGACCACCAAGAAACCCTGGCAGACTAGACAGGGCAGTTGGAAGGACACCCCGGAGGACAGTAGGGCAACATCTGGTCCTCTTGCCAGATGTGGTCTGGAAGGCACCAGGAGGGGCCGTCCTCATGAGGCACAGGGTTCGACCTCCCCCCCTCGGCCGTTCTGCCCCCCCAAGCCCCGCCCAGTGCCTGGAGCTCGGCCCCTCCCCCTCTTGGTTACCTGCTGCCCGAGAGGCTCCCTTCTTGTGGCTGTTTTTGGCCACGGTGAGGACGATCTCCTGCTCATCCTGGGGCATCTGGGCCACTTTCTGCAGGAAGATCTTCTCCAGCGTCTGGGCCATCAGCACAATGTCGTCTGTGGGCTGCAACGAGGCGACAATCAGCAAAAAGAGAAAAAAAAAAAGGCTGGGGACAACACGCCTGGAGCTTTGCAGACCCTTTCGGCATCGCTTTCCCGTACGCCCTCCGTAAAAGCTGGAAGTTAAAATCGAACACGCTAAAACTGCGCAATCGAAGGTCGCCTGAAACTCCGGTGGCCAACAGAGGTTTTCCAAAATCCACACATCTCATTCTCAATAAGATTCCCAAATTGTTGTGTGAAAATCCAGATTTTCACACAACAGAAAAACAAAAGCTCCAGCAGGCTGATCTGCACTAGAACAGAAAGCCATTTCCTGCAGATCTGACCAGCTGGACGCAAACACGGCGGGGAAAGGTAACCATTTAGGTGACCAATGGATAAAGTCCGGTTGAACCAAGCCACGGACCGGAAAAGCACCCAGATGCGTATTAAGTGCTACTCCGAACGGGACTTCCATCAGGTGCCTCCCTCCAGCCCAGCCCAGCCGGGCCTCACCTTGTTGTAGATGTAACAGTTGGTGAACATGGTGTTGAAATCCTGCATGCACTCGCCCGAACTCCAGTAGTAGCCGTTCTCCAGGCGCCGCTTGATGGTGCCCATGTCCATCGGCTGCTTGATGATTTTGTGGTAGTCCTGGAGACGAGAGAGGGGTGAGCCGTCAGGGACCCTGGAAGCAGCCGCTTCTCACACGCGAGACACCCAGGTTCCCCGGGGGAGGAGCAGGCCATGCAAGCCACAGCAGCAGCAACATCCTGGAGTGTGTGGGGGGTCCACCTCACTGTCTAGGCAACCCTGCCACTAAGCAGCCCAGCTGCACAAACACAGGGGGACAGGGACCCTAGCCAGCCTGGCTCTTCCAAAGTTGATGAGAATCCAGCAAAAAACGCAAGGGAGCCCCCCCTCCCCTTGGGGAGATCTACAGCCTATACTTGAAACCTCCCCCAAGAACCACCCTAACCGGACGTAAACAAGCATATAACCCTGGACAGATTTGTTTCTTTTTCTTTTTTTTTACCTCCGGGCTTTAAATCCTTGGGTGCCGACCGTTAATTTGGGGGGCCCGCTTGATGTCTTCTACAAAGTCATGGATGGGAATCTGCAAAACGCATTCAGGTCACAAGAGATTAGACGGGGGGAACGGTGCAAAAAGCAGCTGCATCCTCTCATCCATGCCTTTGTAGGGACATGAGGGAGGAGGAGGAGGAGGAGACCCTTCCCCGGTGGGAGAGAGACCCTAACCACTCGAAATGGACCCTGACTGACTGTTGGGGAGGAAACGGCATCCCTGAGACGGAGCCCGAGAGAGAGAGAGAAAAAAGCCGGCACAGGAGCAGCAACAGCCGGGAAAAACCAGAGATGATGGGACACCCGAGCAGCAGCGCCATTCCCGATCATCACCCCCTTCAACTCTGCCCCAGCCGCACAACCCCGGAGGGAGCGAGGGAGGCGGTCGGTCCCCGGAAGAGCCAGGAAGCCCCTCGATGTCCTGCCACCACGACCCACCCCGCCGTTTACCGGGAGCCCCAGCTTGACGGCGTCCACCGGCTGGCGGAAGGGCCAGGCGAACTGGTGCTTCCAGAGGGCCTTCATCACCACTTTGTGCAGGTACTGGAGCTGGTTGGTCACCCGGCCGGGCTTCTTGGGGTTGGAGACCTCGGGCGGGGGCGGGTTGGCGGCCGAGGAGAGCTGCAGGGCCGGCACCGACGCCATGGTGGGGCTCTCGAAGCCCTCGTAGAGCAGCGACGGCTTGCGGATCCGCTTGCCCGGCGCCGCCGACTCCGCCGCCAGGCCCAGCAGGCCGGCATTGCCCTCGCCCAGCAGCCTGCAAGACGGCGGGGAAGCGGGGCTCAGCCGGTCGCGCCCTTCCTTGCCTGCTTGCACCGAGGCTCCGGGGAGGCTTGACGGAAGAGGCGCCCGGTTGCTAGGCAATCCCGCCGCCCCTCCCTCCTTCCTCCCCTGCCGGGCCGGGCCTGGCCGCCGGTACCTACTTGCCGTTGGGGTTCACGTTCTGCAGCATGCCCGCCGCCACCGCCGCGCCGCCCTGGCCTCTCCGCCGGGAGGGTCCCGCTGCAGCAGCCGCAGCCGGCGCCTCCGTGGCCTCGGGCGGGCCCCCCACCTTGCTGGGCGCGCGGCTCACGGGCGCATCGCGGGGAGGGAAGGCGGCTGCATGGCGGGCCGGCGGGGTGGCTTCTCTTCCTCCTCGGCCGGCCGAGCGGCGCAAAAGCTCAGAAAATGGCGGCCTCCGCAGCTGCGCGGCGCTGCAGGCAGCTTCCCGCTCGCGAGGCCTCGGGGGAGGCCGGCCCGCCGCCGGGCACGAAATACGGGGCGTCGCGGAGTCCCCGGAGCCGCCGCGTCCGGAAGGGCCGGGAGCCGGGCTGGTCGTCGCGGGCGGAGCCACGGATGGCGGCGGATTGTCAAAGGGGGACTGGGAGCCGCGCTCCGCCTGGGCCGGCCGGCTCTGCCTGGAAGGCGGGACGGGCGGGGGCGGCCACCGCTACGGAAGCCGGGAGGAGGAGGAGGATCCGAGCGGTGGCTGCAGCAGCGGCGACGATGTCTCCGGATAGAGTCCGCCCCCTCTTCGCCGCACTCGCGCTGGCTCCAACGCGAGCAGAGCAGACTCCTTCCTTCGCTACAACGAAATGGCGCCTGTCGGCCTGCCCCCGATCGGCCTTATATAGACGGCCGCCGCCTCCCGATTGGCCGAGAGCGGGGCTGACATCACCGTCCCGCCCAGCCACGCCCATTCCCAGCCTCGACAGATCGCACGGGGAGGGACGCCGGACACCGGTGCCCGGCGATTGGGCGACACCCGGGTCCATCACTCTTCCACCTTCCGCCCCCTACTCCGGCTGCCGGCTCGCGCATTGGGCCTGGCTGCCATTCGTTCGCTCCCGATTGGCCCGCGCCCCGCGCGGGGGCGGGGCGCCGACAGGAGAGCGGCCGTTGGCTGTTGCTGTTGTCTGCTCACCGCGGGGGGAAGGGAGGGGAGACGGGAGAAGCGCCATTTTGGACAGCGGAGAAGCAGGGCGGCGGGAGGGCGACGGTGGCCAAGTACCGTTCCGTTCCCCGCCGCCGTCCTCTTTTCCTCCCTTCGAAATAGTCCCTACCCGGGGAAAACCGAAGCCCCGGATGGG
>BFFQ01007986.1:32934-51411 GCA_003402635.1 Protobothrops flavoviridis | reverse complement strand
AAAGGTCCATGTTTCCTAGTTAGCTCCGTCTGTTAAAAGTACTCACAATTTAATTCAAAAAAAATCAGAGGTGGAGACGGCGTCTGTCTTCGCTAGCAGCGAAGACGTTCCGATCTGCGGAGGAACTCTGAGCTCCGGAGGAGTTCTCACCTTCACCTCGCTGGGAGCCCCCAGGGAGGCTAGGGAACTCGACTCCTACTCACGAGTAAGCTCTCCTTCTCTCCTTTGCCCGGAGAGAAGTTTCAAATCGCCAAACAGCTGATACGCGCTGTTTCGGCGATTCTTACGCAGGCCAGGACGGGAGGCTGTCAAACAACCCCCTTCGGCAGCCGCCGAGCCACCGGAAGTTCGAATAATTCTTGATGTATTAGAGTACTATGAAATTCATCCAGGGAAACAGATGGCTTTAATATTCCTTGATGCACAGAAAGCGTTTGACAATGTAAACTGGCAATTTATGTTCCAGCAATTTGCAGAAATGGACTTTGGAAAAAACTTTATAAATGTAATCAAAACAATTTATTGTAAACAAACAGCCAAAATAATTGTAAATGGAGATCTTACAGAAAACTTCATTAGTAAAAAGGGCACAAGACAGGGATGCCCACTATCTCCATTACTATTTATACTAACATTGGAATTACTGAATAGAAACATTAGACAAGATACAGATATTAAAGGACTGGAGATAAAAGATGAAAAATATAAACTACAAGCATTTGCAGATGATTTGGTTTTCATATTGGAAGATCCATTGGAAACAAGCACTAAACTTATGGAGAAAATAGAAAAATTCGGAGAAGTGGCAGGGTTGACAATAAACAGAGAAAAGACTAAAGTGCTAACAAAGAATCTAACAGAAAAACAAAAAAAACCAACTAACAAAAAAACAAATCTTCAACTAGTTAAAAGTTAAATATTTGGGAATTTATCTAACAGCAAGATGTGTAACAATAAAAGAAGGTAACTATGTAAGACTGCTAAAACAAATAAAATTGGATTTGGAAAAGTGGAAAAACTTCCAACTTTCTATGTTTGGGAGAATAGCAACAATGAAAATGAGTATCTTACCAAAAATACTCTTTTTATTTCAAACGATTCCTGTAAGGCTGGGAAAAGCCTTTTTTGGTGAACTGAATACAACAATATTGAAATTTATCTGGCAAGGAAAAAAAGCTAGAATTAGAGTGAAAATGCTACAAGAAGCAAAAGAAAGTGGAGGATTTGGACTGCCAGACTGGATGTTATACTACCAAGCAACTATTTTAACATGGCTTAGCCTTAAAGAATGGATAATGCTTAGAGACAAAAGACTATTATACCTAGAGGGGCATGACCTACAAATTGGTTGGCATGCCTTTCTGTGGTATGGGAAGAATAAAATACATAGATACTTTCAAAACCATTTTATAAGGAATGCACTTCTTTCAGAATGGGAAAAAATAAAAGAAAAAAATTATATTAAGATACCTGAATGGCTTTCAACAATGGAAGCTTTTGCTTACCCAAATTTAATTAACTACGCTAAAGATGTGACTTATAAAGATATTTTGGACAATGAAGGAAAATTGAAAGACAGACAAGATTTACAAGAACAAGGTATTGATCTAGCATGGTGACCATATCTGCAAATTCAAAGGAGATATGAAAAAGATGTTAAAACAATGGGATTTTATAAAGAACAGACAGAATTTGATCAGATACTGCTAAAAACAGATGAAAAGTTGATTAAGAAACTCTATAGATTTCTGTTAAACTTAAAGATGGAGGAAGAACAAGTAAAAGAAACAATGATAACATGGACAGAGAACTTTGGATATAATATAGAATTAGAAGATTGGCAAATGTTATGGGAAAGAAATATTAAATTAACTAAAGCAGTGGCATATAAAGAAAACTTATATAAAATGTTTTACAGATGGCATATGACACCAGTGAGATTAGCAAAAATGTTTAAAAATACTTCAAACAACTGTTGGAAATGCAAACAAAGACCAGGTACTTATTATCATATCTGGTGGACATGCCCTAAAGCAAAAAGATTTTGGGTTAAATTACATTTATGGCTGGAGAAAATGACTAAAAAACAAATAGACTTTAAACCAGAATTATTTTTGTTAGGAATTATAGGAGCAAATAATGAGAAAGATTGCAGATATTTAATACTACACGTACTAATGGCAGCAAGAATTGTATTTGCCCAACATTGGAAAAATGAAAATTTACCAACTGAAGAAGTACTAATTAAGAAAATTTTAGAGTGTGCAGAAATGGATAGATTGACTTTAAAGATAAAAGAGAAAGAAGACTCAGTGTATTTTAGAACATGGGATAATTTCTATCAATGGCTAGAAAAACAAGTTAGAGAGAAAGGAATTTGATATGTAATTTTGAATATATATTAGCAAGAAGAAGGCTATTGAGTGATTAATTAACATAATGTTTATGATAATTAACTATCTATTATTGTTTGTTAAACACATGAACCCAGACATTATTCTGTTTGCTAAATATTGAGAATGTTATTTGGAAAAACTCCAACCCCAACCCTAATCCTAACCCTAATCCAAATCCCAACCCCAACCCCAACCCCAACCCCAACCCCACCTTATTCCTAACCCTATAAAAACTAATAAAATCTATAAAAAAAGACAAAATATTTTGAAATCCCTTGCAACAAGATTTGATAGCTAACAATAGCAGAGTGATAGAATTAGAACCAGCAACCCCTTACCCAAAAATCCAACACAGGACATAGCCATCAGCCACAGTCCCAGAGCAGCAAGACATGACCTTTAGGACATAATATGATTAACTCACCACCATCAGAATACCAAAAGGACACACTCAAAAGCTCAGGTCAAAGTTCATGCCACAGGAACAGGAACAACTCCAAACACAAAAGCCCAAGAAGGTATAAAAACCCACCACTCCCAGCTCCATGTGGTCAGCTGCCTCAGAGCCACATGCTGTTGTGGTTCTGCTCTTCAATAAACAAGAACCTTCTTTCTAAAGCAGTCTCCATTTTGTTTATTCCTGGCTTGGACTGGACCCTGATGAAGATTTTTTTTCAACAGTGGTATCCAAAATCAAATTGTTAGGATATTTTTTGGGGGGTGGGGGAAGAGTCACAACAAGAACTATGTCAAACTGCACTGAAAATATAAAATATCCACCCTCCCCTCCTTCTTGTTATTCCTCTGTTTCCACCCTCCCCTTCCCCATTTCTCTGGATTTGACCAAATGGGGAATGATGAATCCCTTCCCTGATTCAGTGAGATTGCTGCAAAAGGACTTGTGCTTTGTGAGGATTTATAACTCTAAAGAAATGTAGACGTCACATCCAGCACTCATCATCTTCACATGCTCCATGTTGTGAACCAGCCCCCAAACTTTGCAGGGAAACCTCTCCTCATAAAGGAGAAAGAAAAATGGAGCATTTCTGCAAGTGAGGGGGGATAAATCCACCCCACGCCGTTCAAATTTTGCCGCTTCCCTGCTTTCCTTTTGCCAGCACATCTCCAGGTGATTTTTCTTCTGGTGGGGCGCTATTTCTGCAAGTGGGGGGGATAAATCCACCCAGCCCCCCTTCCCTTCTCTTCCAAACTTTGCAGGGAAACCAAACAGATCATGCCAAACCAATCTTATTTCATTATTTGATAAAGTGACTAAACTAGTAGACCAGTGAAATGCTGTGGACGTAGTATACTTAGATTTCAGTAAGGCATTTGATAAAGTAGACCACAACTTACTCCTTGGTAAGCTAGAAAAAGGTGGAATATACAACATCACCACCAGATGGATCTGTAGCTGGCTGACAAACCATACTCAACGAGTAGTCCTCAATGGCACTACATCCACATGGAGAGAAGTAAGCAGTGGGGTACCACAAGGTTCCGTCTTAGGCCCAGTACTCTTCAATATCTTCATAAATGACTTAGATGAGGGAATTGAAGGGGAACTCATCAAATTAGCAGATGACACCAAACTGACAGGAGTAGCCAAAACCCCAGTGTCAGAAATCCTCACCACACCCCTGGCAAGAAGACACGAGTCGAGTTCACAGGTGGTTGGATTTAATCAGGAACTTCTGGCATGTGTTCAGGCAATAAACCACAAGCAAAGTCAGCACTGGGAGCAACCACCTCCCAGTGCCTTAAATAACACGCCCCGCGGCCGGCCCACCCCCCTCCCACCAAACCAGCATCCAGTTGGCGTGGTTTGAAAGTGTTCCAGCGCTGCCGCCTCGCTTCCTGCGGCCATTATGCCGGCTGTCTGCGCGTCGGGCCGCGCTTTGGGCTCCCCGCCGCAATCCTGCGTCACTCAGCTGTCCGGCGCCGCTCAGCTGTCCTGCGCCACTCAGCTGTCAGGCGGGGAGGTACCCCTTCCACCGCACCAGGTACTGTACACGTCCCCGGTGGGTGCGGGAGTCGAGCAGTTCCTGAACCTCGTAGTGTTCCCCCTCCATAGGACCCGGTGGCTGTTCTACACGTCTGAAGGAGGACCCCATCACCGGTTTCAACAGGCTGCTATGGAATACCGGGTGCACCTTCCCTAAAAGGGCGGGAAGGTGCAGCCATACCACAACTGGGTTAATGACCTGCGTCACCTGGAATGGACCTATGAACTTAGGCCCTAACTTCTTACACGGTAGTTTCAGGTGCAAGTATTTGGTTGAGAGATATACCAAGTCCCCCACCCGAAAGGGTTTTTGTGGTGCCCGTTTGCTATCGACCTTTGACGCCTCCTCTGCCTTTAGCAGAGCTTTCTTTACGGTATCCCACACCTCCCATATGCGGACCATCCATTCCTGGGGATGACAAGGGGAGGGGTCCCCCTGCAGGCATTCGGGAATCGGGACGAATTCCACCCCATGTACCACCTGAAAAGGGGTGAACCCGGTGCTGCTGTGGACTGCATTGTTATATGCCACCTCGGCAAATGGCAGTAAGTCAGCCCAGTCTGACTGCTGGTAGGAGACATAGCATCTCAGGTACCGCTCCACCATCGCATTGGCCCGTTCGGCTGCCCCATTGGTACTGGGATGGAAGACTGAGCTAAGCCCTTGGGACGATCCGATGGACCGGATGAACTCTCGCCAGAAGCGAGCAGTAAACTGTACACCCCGATCGGATATGATCCGTCGGGGCACCCCATGCAGGCGGTACACCTGCTGTATGAACAGGTTGGCCAGTTTATGTGCAGACGGCAGCCCCTTGCCCGGGATGAAGTGGGCCTGCTTCAAAAAGAGATCGATGACCGTCCATATCACCATACAACCACAGCTTTCCGGTAACTCTACGACAAAGTCCATGGCTATGTCCTCCCATGGCCAGGTTGGATCTGCTACCCATTGCAACAGGCCAGGCGGCCTCCCCGTACGGGGCTTGGTGGTGGTGCACACGGGACAGGCCCGTATGTATGCCTCCACGTCCGCTTTCATCCCTGGCCACCAAAAATGGCGTTTTACCAGGTGCAGGGTTTTCAGGAAGCCGAAATGGCCAGCCTGTTTACCGTCATGGCACTGTCAGAGCACCTTAGCCCTTGTCACCTGTGGGACGTAAATCTTGCCCCCCTTCCATGCCAACCCCTCTCTCTTGGTCAGCAAGGCTGGATGCCCCAACAACCAGGGGTCACCTTGGTTCACGCTTTGTAACTCCTGCACCAGGTCCTCTGCCAGTTTGCACGCAACCACTTTGGCGGCCGACTGCTGGACAGGGGCCATAATGGCTTGTACCACCTCCTCCCTCCTACTGTTATACTGTGGCATTCGTGATAAAGCGTCCGCCAAGAAATTCCTTCCCCCAGGCACGTATTTGAGTCGAAAGTTAAACCGCTGGAAATACTGTGCCCAGCGTACGTGTTTTGGAGAGAGGCGTCTGGGTGTCTGGAGGGCCTTGAGGTTCTTGTGGTCTGTCCACACCTCGAATGGTTCTTTGGCCCCCTCCAGAAAATGCCGCCACGTCGCCAACGCCCACCGGACAGCAAATGCCTCCTTCTCCCAGATTGCCCATGCTTGTTCGGTTTCTGTCAGTTTGCAGGAGGTATACGCACAGGGTTGCAAGACAGGTTTGCCCATTCTTCTGGAGCAAAACCGCCCCCACCGCTACATCGCTTGCATCTGCCTGTATGATGAACTGTTCATCAGGGTTGGGATGTAGTAGGACCGGCTCACGTGCAAAAAGGGCTTTAAGGTCCTCAAAATTTGCGAACCCGCAAAAGCTTTGCAGCTGTCGGCAGGTCTGTGGTGCTTGCCACTCAAGCACGGCTTTGACCTTGGCAGGATCCATCTCCACTCCGTCCCCCGAGATCCGGTAACCGAGATAGTCCAACTGGGTTTGGTGGAACTCACACTTGGACAACTTCACGTACAGGTGCGCTCGCAGTAGTTTCTCTAACACCTGTCTCACTAAGCTGACGTGTTCTGTCATATCAGTGGAGTATATCAGGATGTTGTCCAGGTATACAAGGACCCCGCGATACAAATGTTCATGGAGCACTTCGTTGACCAGCTGCATGAACACAGCAGGGGCCCCCTGCAACCTGAACGGCATCACCCGGAATTGGTAACTCCCCAACGGGCAGTTGAACGCGGTTTTCCACCCGTCCCGTTTTACTCAGACCCTGTAGTAAGCCTCACGTAGGTCGAGCTTCATGAACACCTTCCCCTTTGCCAAATGGGCCAATAAATCCTTCATAAGTGGTAGGGGGTACAGGTTCTCAACGCACATTCCATTGATGCCCCGAAAGCCCATGCACAGGCGCAGGGTGCCATCCTTTTTCTCCTTGAAAAGCACTGGGGCCGCAACCCGTGACCGTGCAGGCTGGATGAATCCCCGTGCCAGGTTCTTATCAATATATCGCCGTAGCTCCAAGGAGATCCTTGGGTGTCATTGCATACATCCGGGGCTTCGGGAGTTTGGCACCCGGTAGTATGTCAATGGCGCAATCAGTTGGACGATGGGGAGGCAGCACATCGCTGTGATGACCCAGGGCCCCGAACGGAGGCAAAGCAATCAGCTGTCTTTTTAATCACTGCCAAAGTTCACCCAAAAGCCCCCACATATGCTGGCAGGAGTTCAAACAAAACAGCCAGGGAAGTTTACACTGTTCTTAAAGCAAGACAGATAACAAGCAAACGTATAATCCTTTTAACTCCCAGCTTGCCTGTGAACTGCGAACTGCAAACTGCAGACTGCAGACTGCAAGGAGAGATCAGCAGGAAGCAAACTGGTCCAGAATACAAAGTGTCCAGGTTACAGAGCACACTATCTCAAGATTTCACATTTGTTCCCGGCAAATGCCCCACCCCACAGCATCTCCTTAAATCCTACTCCCCAAGTGTGCCTTGCGGAGTGGGGCGGGATGCTCTCCTCCCGAGCAAGTGAGCCTGCCTCTGTTGTTCCCTCCTCCTCTCAGCTCTCCTTGCTCTAGGATCAGGTGGGGAGGGGCCTTGCTCCTCACCTGAACTCTGCCTTCCCTGTTCCAAACCTGAAGGGTCCTGGCCTGCCTCAGCCTGCTCCTCCCCACAGTCCTCCAAAGCCACAGACACCCCCTCCTGGGCCTCAACAGGGAACTCAATGTCTTCCTCAGAGTCAGGCTCGGATGGAGGCATGACAGTTGCTCTCCTGCTCACTGAATACCTTAGCAAGGTCAGCATACACCAACAGGAAGGGGGATTCAGGCACCACAGCCCCCTTAGTATGCTCTATGCCCAAATGTGCGTGCTCATGAGGAGGCGGCTGAGGACCGATCCCTATTCGTATCTTCCGCTACCCCCCTTCCCACCAAATCGTGGGGCTCCACTTGTCCAACCATGCTAGCCTCTGTCATCGAGGGGACCACTATAAAGCGGAGGACCCCCCAGTGGGCCCCCATCTCCTTGCGGACCGGCTCTGTTATATGGGTGGCCGGAGCCCCCCCCAGAAGGGAGCAATCCACCTGCTCAAAACGCACCAGCTTCAGCAACTGCCTCACCCTAATCCCCACCTTCTTTACCACTGCTCTACTAATGAGGCAACGGGTGCAGCCTGAATCTATCAGGGCACTATACTCCCCGTGTTGGCCTGTCTGCGGGGCCGTCAGCACAATGGGAAGGGCTAACGGTTGTATAGGCTCGCTTACCATAGGGTCCTCCGCTGCCTCCTTCTCGCTGTCGACGGGGACCAGCTGGTATCTTGTTGCAGCGGTAGTATCCTCCTCCTCCGGACCCCCTCCTCGGGGGGTGGGACCCTCTGCCTGGTGCGCAGCCCTCGACCTCTCTGGGGTCTTCTTGGGGGTAGCTCTCCCGGGAGTGTCGTGATTCCATGCCAGCCTGTGTTCCCAACAGCTGAGTCCAGGGAATCTGAGGAGGAGGTGGAGGAGGCATTTGGAGGGCCATCAGGGTCAGAGGGAGGCTCTGATGAATTACAAGACTCACGGTTTGATGAAGAGCCTGGGCCCTCCAGTCGTGTTCCGGATGAAGCTCAGCTGTGTGGGGAGAATGAGTCAGACTTGGAGGATTCACACCTGATGGACATGATAGATGCTTGTAGACGCAGGCAATTAGCTAGAGCAGATCAGCAGCAGTCAATACGACAACTCCAGGGGAGGAGAAGAAGACATTGAGAAGCCACGCCTTGGGACTGCTTTATAAAAAGGGAAGGTGTGGGCAGTGCTGGTTGCTGAAGGCAACCGTTTGTAAAGAACTTCCAAGGATCATGGTCTGTTTTGTTTTATCAGTGAATTTCTTGTTTTAACGTCTGCTCTGTTTGCTTTTGTAACCAATTATCTGTTAGGAAAGTATTCTGTGTTTTTGTTTTGGAGAAAAACTTATCAGGACTGTTTTGAAAATAAAAAGAGGTTGGTTTTCCCAGCCTACTGTTTAAGAGGGGTTTGTTCTTGTGACGTAACAAGGACGGACGTAGGCTGGGACAGAACAGTTTGCCTTCAGCCTAAACTCCTACTATTATGGAGTAGCTACGTGCTGAGAATGCCCAGGTCTCCCAGCAGCTGGCTTTGTTATCAGCCCAAGTGGCTCAGTTCCAAGCACATGTCCCTGCTGCTCCACCCCCCAGGAGAAAATGCCAAGTTACGATGCCGGACAAATTTGATGGCAATCCAGACATGTTTCCTGTTTTCATGGGACAATGCCAGCTATTTATCAGTGTGAGAGCGGCTGATTTCCCCACTGACCGGGATAAAGTGGGGTTATGATAAGCCTGCTCTCTGGTGCTGCAGCTCGTTGGGTCACACCCCTGCTAGCCCAACCTAGTCCATTGGTGGACAACTTTGTGGGGTTTTGTGATTACATGCAGATGATGTATGAGGACCCCATCAAGACCCAGACAGCTACCCGACGTTTGAAAGTTCTGAGGCAGGGCCGATGCCCCCTGCAGGGCTATATCAGCGAATTTCGGCTGCTTAGCCAGGATTGAGCCTGGAACGAGGCTGCGCTCGTGGATGCTTTCCAGGATGGATTGTCGGAGGAGATGTTGGATGAGCTGGCCCGTGTTGATGTTCCCCCGGACCTCAATGGGCTCATTCATCTCTGTCTGCAGATCGACGCTCAGATGCAGCAGCGAAGGAGTCGCCGTGCCACCCCAGAGACCCGTGCTGCCCCCGTTGTGCGTGAGACCTCGGTCCAGAGGGAGGAGACAATGGAGTTAGGTGCTGCCAGACCTCGCCTATCAGTGGCAGAGATGAACAGGCGCAGTTCGGGGGGGGGTTGTGTTTTTACTGTGGGGACCCTGGGCATTTGGCCGGTTTCTGCCCCAAGAAGCGACGAAGGGCGTCTGTGACCGAGCCTGACCCGAGACTGCCACCTGCTCCTCTGTTGGGAAATGGCCCAAGCCCAACATGAAGGGCATTTTGGGTCGGGCATCCCGCAACACCGAGCGACACCCTTCAGATGCTGCTCACGGACCCCCAAGGCATCTGATATTGGAGGCGCGCCTGATTCTCCCCGGGTTGCCCAAGGCGATTCCAGTCCATGCGTTGATTGACTCTGGGGCCACTACGAACTTTATGGATGCAGTATTTGTGGCCAAATTGGTGATTCTCAATGCCCGGTGGAACCGCCGATGTTAGTGGAGACCATTGATGGTCGAGTGCTCCTGTCTGGGCCAATTAAGGCCGCCACGCAACCATTATGTATGGCCATCAGTTCACATGAGGAGGCCATCCAGTTCTATATCACATCAGACCTGCATTTCCCCGTGGTCATGGGATTGGCGTGGCTCCGGGCGCATGACCCACAGATTTATTGGTCACAGAACTTGGTCATCTTTCCAAGCTTACAGTGCGTGGACCACACCCACCAAATCTGTGCCGGCCAGGTAGAGGGGCCCACGGGGGGTCTCCTTACCCTCTGAACTGGCAGATTATGCTGATGTTTTCAGCGAGACTGAGGCGGATCAATTGCCCCCGCACAGGCCCTATGACTGCCCCATTGACTTAGTCCCTGACGCGCCTCTCCCAGTGGGGCGTTTGTATTCCATGTCAGACCCCGAGTTGGCCGTGTTGCAGGACTTTTTGGACAAGAATTCGGCCCTCGTCCTCGCCAGTGTCTGCACCCGTGCTCTTTGTCAAGAAGTAGTCCGGTGAATTGCGGCTTTGCTGTGATTACAGAAAATTAAATACCATCACGGTGCGCAACCGATACCTGCTGCCCCTCATCCCCGAACTCTTGGACTGGCTCTGGGAGGCAAAGATCTTCACGAAACTGGACTTGCGTGGAGCTTACAACTTTGTCAGAGTTCGGTCGGGTGATGAGTGGAAGACGGCATTTGGTACTTGGTATGGGCACTTTGAGTACACGGTGATGCCATTTGGCCTGACCAACGCCCCTGCCGTTTCAGCATTTTATGAACGACATTTTCCGGGACTTGTTAGATCAGTTTGTCGTGATTTACTTGGACAACATCCTGATCTACTCCCCGTCGCGAGAGGTGCACCATCAGCATCTCCGACAGGTCCTGCAGCGGCTCCGAGAACATCGGCGGTACGCCAAACTGGAGAAGTGCCAGTTCTACCAGATGACTATCGAGTTCCTGGGTCACTGCATTTCTCCTGAGGGCATCGCCATGGAGCCGAGTAAGGTCGAGTCTCTGCAGAGTTGGCAACCCCCACGTCGTGAGAAGGATGTCCAGCGACTTCTTGGGTTCGCCTCAGCCTGCTCCTCCCCACAGTCCTCCAAAGCCACAGACACCCCCTCCTGGGCCTCAACAGGGAACTCAATGTCTTCCTCAGAGTCAGGCTCGGATGGAGGCATGACAGTCGCTTTCCTGCTCACTGAATACCTTAGCAAGGTCAGCATACACCAACAGGAAGGGGGATTCAGGCACCACAGCCCCCTTAGTATGCTCTATACCCAAATGTGCGTGCTCGTGAGGAGGCGGCTGAGGACCGATCCCTATTCGTATCTTCTGCTACCCCCCTTCCCACCAAATCGTGGGGCTCCACTTGTCCAACCATGCTAGCCTCTGTCATCGAGGGGACCACTATAAAGCGGAGGACCCCCCAGTGGGCCCCCATCTCCATGCGGACCGGCTCTGTTATATGGGTGACCGCAGCCCCCCCCCAGAAGGGAGAAATCCACCTGCTCAAAACGCACCAGCTTCAGCAACTGCCTCACCCTAATCCCCACCTTCTTTACCACTGCTCTACTAATGAGGCAACGGGTGCAGCCTGAATCGATTAGGGCACTATACTCCCCGTGTTGGCCTGTCTGCGGGGCCGTCAGCACAATGGGAAGGGCTAACGGTTGTATAGGCTCGCTTACCATAGGGTCCTCCGCTGCCTCCTTCTCGCTGTCGATGGGGACCAGCTGGTATCTTGTCGCAGCGGTAGTATCCTCCTCCTCCGGACC
The DNA here is from genome assembly GCA_003402635.1 of Protobothrops flavoviridis. Lineage (NCBI taxonomy): Eukaryota > Metazoa > Chordata > Lepidosauria > Squamata > Viperidae > Protobothrops > Protobothrops flavoviridis. The sequence continues at coordinate 39,563 of BFFQ01007986.1, read as the reverse complement.
CCCTCCTCGGGGGGTGGGACCCTCTGCCTGGTGCGCAGCCCTCGACCTCTCTGGGGTCTTCTTGGGGGTAGCTCTCCCGGGAGTGTCGTGATTCCATGCCAGCCTGTGTTCCCAACAGCTGAGTCCAGGGAATCTGAGGAGGAGGTGGAGGAGGCATTTGGAGGGCCATCAGGGTCAGAGGGAGGCTCTGATGAATTACAAGACTCACGGTTTGATGAAGAGCCTGGGCCCTCCAGTCGTGTTCCGGATGAAGCTCAGCTGTGTGGGGAGAATGAGTCAGACTTGGAGGATTCACACCTGATGGACATGATAGATGCTTGTAGACGCAGGCAATTAGCTAGAGCAGATCAGCAGCAGTCAATACGACAACTCCAGGGGAGGAGAAGAAGACATTGAGAAGCCACGCCTTGGGACTGCTTTATAAAAAGGGAAGGTGTGGGCGGTGCTGGTTGCTGAAGGCAACCGTTTGTAAAGAACTTCCAAGGATCATGGTCTGTTTTGTTTTATCAGTGAATTTCTTGTTTTAACGTCTGCTCTGTTTGCTTTTGTAACCAATTATCTGTTAGGAAAGTATTCTGTGTTTCTGTTTTGGAGAAAAACTTATCAGGACTGTTTTGAAAATAAAAAGAGGTTGGTTTTCCCAGCCTACTGTTTAAGAGGGGTTTGTTCTTGTGACGTAACAAGGACGGATGTAGGCTGGGACAGAACAGTGAGTTCCTGGCTTCCCTTGGGGAACAAGAACTGGACATTCCGCAAAACGGTGTCCCGGCTGGTTGCAGTGAAAGCAACGAAGCGGCATCCGGGGCGGCGTACCTGTAGAAGGACCTGGCCCCAGACCTGGGGTCCTGGGCTTCTCCGTGGGTCTCCGTGGTCCTGTTGGCCCGTCCCCTTTAGACCGGAACTCCTGGAGTCCTGCATCTAGTTCCGCCACCATGCAAAACCAGTCCTGCAACCTACTTGGAACTCCACGGTACATACAGGCCTGGCGTAGGTCACGGTCCAACCCCCCCTGGAACAGGTGGACCAGTAGGCGCTCCGGCCACGCCCGTAGTCTGCCGGCCACTTGCCAAAACTCCCGCACATATTCGGCTGCTGGTCGGCCTCGCTGCTTGAGTGCCAGCAGCTCCCCCTCTGCAGGTTGGACTCGAGAGACGTCCTCGAAGTGGGACCGCAGAGCCTCCAGGAACAACCCAACATCCACTAGCTCCCTAGCATGGTCGCTATGAAGATCAGCCACCCATTCTGCTGCCTCCCCCTGCAACGCTGCTGTAACTGCTCCCACCATAGCCCACTGGGATGGGTAAAGGCGGGCATACTGGTCCAGGTGGCTGACAACCTGGCGGAGGAATAAAGCCAAATGGTCTGGGTTCCCGTCAAATATTACCTGAAGCGGTGGGGGACCCCAGACCATGCCCTGGGGCCAAGGGCCCAGGGCCCATCCTGGCCCATGCATGGCATCAGCAACAGGCACAGGACATGGCTCCCCAGCGTCCACATCCCTCTGGGTCAATATCCCAATGCCTGGAACTGGACGCCTAGGGGCGACCCCAGCTGAGTCCGACAGCGGTCTGCTGCCCCACGTGGCCTGCGGGCATCCCACTGGTATGGGCAAGGACGTGCTTTGGGTGGGGCCTCTCACCTGCGGCATGTCAAAGCCATGGCTGGCATCCAACTTCAGCTTTGGACTGGCCATCCGAAACTGGGCCTGCCCTGACTTGATTTGAGGCGGGCCTTTCCATGACCATGACGTCATCTCAGGTCCCGTCTCCCAACGCGGCCACAAGGGAGGATCCTGGAAACCTGCCTCTCCAAAATGCTCCCGCAAAATGTCCATGGTGGTCCGTCCCGGGGCCGTGGAATAACTCCAGTCCCCCTCGTCAACGTCCGTGAGGCGTCTCTCCCTCCACTGTGACAAAGGGTGAGCCGGGGCTCCTGGTGTGTGTGGTTGGCTGGTTGCCGGGCTGGTAACAGCCGAACTATGACACCATTTTCCCAAAACTCCTGCCTCCGGAGCTGACCCTGTGGGACTGCTTGTACATCACGTGCTCGGTCCGCTGGCCGGGCCTCAATCACTTTAGGGCATACTACTGGCTGGGCGTCGTCCTCCGGGGCTGGCACCACCATCCCAGCCTCAGCTACTTCTGGCCCTTCTCCTGCAGGGCCCATCTCCTGTGTACCCTCTGCCATTCCCCCAGCACCAATATAGGGTACTGGCAGGCCACCAAGGGAAATGGTTAGGGATACAAAGAAAAGGAAAAATGGGAGTGCTGACTTTCTGTCAGAAATCCTCACCACACCCCTGGCAAGAAGACACGAGTCGAGTTCACAGGTGGTTGGATTTAATCAGGAACTTCTGGCGTGTGTTCAGGCAATAAACCACAAGCAAAGTCAGCGCTGGGAGCAACCGCCTCCCAGCACCTTAAATAATGCCCCGCAGCTGGCCCACCCCCCTCCCACCAAACCAGCATCCGGTTGGTGCAGTTTGAAAGTGTTCCAGCGCTGCCGCCTCACTTCCTGCGGCCATTATGCCGGCTGTCTGCGCGTCAGGCCGCGCTTTGGGCTCCCCGCCGCAATCCTGCGTCACTCAGATGTCCGGCGCCGCTCAGCTGTCCTGCGCCACTCAGCTGTCGGGTGGGGAGGCCGCAACGCTGTCACCGATGTCCCTGCAGCTGCGCTCCACCAGGTAACCATTGGGGCATGCCACTGGTCTCTGCTGCCACCCACACACCGTTCCCGGCCCCCTCCCACTGCCCGTTTATGTTGAGCCCACAGGGGCTTGACACCTAGAAGACAAACTCAGGATCAAAAAAGATCTAGACAAACTTGAACAATGGGCCCTATCCAACAAAATGAGTTTCAATGTGGAGAAAAGCAAAGTTTTTAGGCAGGAAAAACCAAAGGTACAAGTACAGATTGGGCAAGACCTGGCTTAAAAACAGTAACTGTGAGAGGGACCTTGGAGTCCTAGTGGACGATCACTTGACTATGAGCCATCAGTGTGCAGCAGCAACCAAAAATCCTGGGTTGTATAAACAGAGGCATAGAATCAAGATCACACAAAGTATTAGTACCGCTTTATAAAACCCTAGTAAGACCACACCTGGAATACTGCAGCCAATTTTGGTCACCATATCACAAAAAAGATGTTGAGAGTTTGGAAAAAATTCAGAGAAGAACAACTAAGATGATCAAAGGCCTGGAGACTAAAACATACGAAGAACGGCTGCGGGACTTGGGTTTGGCTAGTCTAAAGAAAAGAAGAAATAGGGGAGACATGATAGCAGTATTCCAGTATCTGAGGGGCTGCCTCAAGGAAGAGGGGGTCACGTTGTTCACCAGAGCACCAGAGGGATGGATGTGTTGTGGCTCCGTCTTGTGAGCCCCTCTTATCGGAGGAAGAAGGCTCCGAACATGAAGGAGAGGAGATGGCCAGGCCTCCCTCTCCAGGACCCTCCTCTTTGGCAATGCCTCAGGTGTCTCCCGACGGAGAAGAGATTGACCAGGAGCCGGGTGGTTCTGAGACTGTCCAAGAGCCAGGTGTTTCTGAGATTGGCCAGGAGCCAGGTGTGTCGGATAATGAGGAAGAGGAAAAGGAGACGTGCCAGAGATTAAGCTGAGTCACTGGACCACACCCCACAGGCTATAAAAGGGTGGTGGTGGCCATTTGGACCTCTGTGACGGACAAAAGCTGAATCTCTGGCGAAGTAGTTTGCTGTGGCTTTAAACTGTGTGTATTGTTTTTTGTTTCTGTGTGCTTGGAGTAAAAGGTCTTGGCAGGCAGCTACGGAGCTGCTGCCAAGTTTCTTATCGGTGAAGTGGTGTCTGGAGAAGTCTTTAACCCTCAGCTGGCTGTTTGGGGGTGTGGGTCAGACGGGGACAGAACAGGATGAGAAACAATGGTTGGAAACTAATCAAAGAGAGAAGCAACCTGGATTTAAGGAGAAACTTCCTGACAGTGAGGACAATCAACCAGAGGAACAGCTTGCCTCCAGAAATCGTGGGCGCTCCATCACTGGAGATTTTTAAGAAGAGACTAGACAATCACTTGTTTGAGATGGTATAGGTTCTCTTGCTTGAGCAGGGGGCTGGACTAGAAGACCTCCAAGGTCCCTTCCAGTTCTATTCTATTCTATTCTATTCTATTCTATTCTATTCTATTCTATTCTATTCTATTCTATTCTATTCTATTCTTCCACCAAAATTGGGAAACAGACACATCTCTGTTCTTCTGTATGCAGATGCTGCTGCCTTGCTTTCCCAAACAGATTGGCCTGAAATGGGCACTCCAAATACTAGCTGAGCACTGCCAAGAAGAACACCTAGAAGTTATTTACTCTAAAACCAAGGTCTTGGTCTTTGCTAAGTACCCTAAGATGCATGTCTGGCGACTAAATAACCACCTAATAAAGCAAGTCAAGACCTTTAAATATATGGGGGTTGTCGTCTTCCAAGCTACAGGTAACGGCACATCTCATGCTCATTACATCACTTTAAACGTACAAAAAACAGTGTCAGCCTTACAATCCTTTTACTTCTCCAAAGGAGCTCAGCATATACCTGCCACGATTAAAGCTTTCTCAGCTAAGACTCAAGCCCAGCTCCTTTTTGGAGCTCAGTTGGGCCTCTACAGTTAATTCCTTCCCTTGGAAAGAGTTAAGTCAAAATTTCTGAGAACCATATTTCAAGCACCTCGCTGTGTTTTGAACACAGTCCTTAGTCGTAAAACTGTCCTTCTCAAAATTGAAATATCTATCTGGATTCACAGATCAAGCATCTGTTTGAACCATAAATCTCCTTGATGGGTCTGGATGCTAAAGGAGGAGCTGGTGGGCAACAAGCTGCTTTAAGTCTTCAAATGCTGTCTGGTCTATAGCAGTCCAAGCAAACATAGCCCCTTTCTTTGTCAATTAGGTAAGGGGTTTGACTTTGTGAGCAAAGCCGGGTATAAACTTTCTGTAGAAGTTAGCAAAGCCCAGGAGCTTTGGATGTCTTTGCTTGTCTCTCAGTCTACTTAGAACTGCATGCAGTGGTGGGATTCAGCCAGTTCACACCATTTCGGCAGAACCGGTAGCTAATTTTTTGTTGCCCAGGCCCAGAATGGACTTTCGGAAGCGGCATCCACATAGAGAACCAGTTGTTCACATATTTGAATCCCACCACTGACTGTATGTACATGGTCTGTGTGCTGGGCTTCATCCTTGGAGTAGATCAAAATGTCATCAGGTAAAGAACTATGAATTTATCAATGAGATCAGAAAAAAACGTGGTTCATAAATCTGGAAAATACTGCTCCTGCATTTACTAACAGTGTATTCAAACTTGCCATACTTGGTGTCAAAGGCGGTTAAGTATTTGTGGCCCTCCTTGATTTTAATGCGGTTGTAAGCATTCCAGAAGTCTAGTCTTATAAAAATGTCTACCTTTTGGAGTCTATCTAGAATTAAAGGCAGTGGGTAATGGTCCCTCATTGTGACTAAAAGCATTTTAGTCTTTATTTTCTATTACTTTCGCTATTTTATGGTCCCACCAGTTCTTGCTTGAAGGCAAATGGTAATTCTTGCAGATCTACCAATGCACCACTGTTGCTACTTTGTCATGCCATTGTTTGTAATCAGTCTGGGTGATCTTCTTGCAGCAGCTGATCAGATGATCCACTGTTTCTTCAGCTTCATTGCAGAGGTGGCACTTGCCATCTGTTGCTGTCTTCTCAATTCTGGCTTTGTATGCATTTGTTCTTAAGGCTTGGTTGTCAACGCTGTGACAATGGATGTCCACGCTCTGACAACTGAGATTCAGCAGCCATTTTACCTTTGCCTTTAATGTGCCTTTTCTGTTCTTTTAGAGCAGGCATGTCAAACTCGCGACATCACGTGACGTCGCGCAACGTATCGGAGCTTTTTCGCCATTGCCGGCAATGGGGTGGGCGCGGCTCCGGTATAATAAAACCAGCCCATGGGCCGGCAGTTTGACACCCCTGTTTTAGAGTTCAGATGTAGAAGGGGGGATGGGGTAAATGCTTGAGGGTTTAGCTAGCCATAACAATGCAGAAGTGTGGGAACTCAAGGACATTGTCTGATAAGCTTTTGGCTGGCTGAGGAGCCGGAGAGAAGAGCCCGTGTTTTGCTCTAATTGGGGAATGTGATTTATGACAGCTTTTGTGGGGTGGGAATTGGAACTTGTTACTTTGTATCTGGGGGGAGGGAATCTCAGTCTTGGGTTCAACTATGTAAGTGCTGATACTTTATTTCCTGAATAAAATGTTCTTTGAGGAAGAAACTCTTGCCTTGAAGTTATTTTAATTGGTTTCATCTATCTATTGGTCTTATGCGGCCAGAATTAGCCCCTCTGTCTCTTTCTTCAACTTTCCTGCTTTTAGCCATTGCCAGGTCTTGTTATTATCTGCTTGCCCTGCTATTTTCCCAAGAACGTATTTATTATGATTAAAGCCTTCTCAGCTAAGACTAAAGCCCAGCTCCTTTTTGGAGCTCAGTTGGGCCTCTACAGCAGGGCTTTTCAACCTTTTTACTGATTGTACCACTTTTAGGATATGGCAATATTCGAGTACCACCTAGCAAGGTGTCAAAAACTTGATGACCAAAAAAAAAACCTGTTCAAAGTTGCAATTGCAC
>BFFQ01007986.1:21826-32350 GCA_003402635.1 Protobothrops flavoviridis | reverse complement strand
CAGCAGTTGTAGATCGGCTCATGGCCAGCCTGCTTGATCTCCTCTCCTCTCCCCCACCCTCCCCCACCTTCTTCCCCTTCGGTGCAGCTGACTCTGCCTCCTCCCAAGGCTGCTGCTTTTTTTCTCTCTCCTTCTCCTGCCCAAACTGCCTCCTTTTATAGGCTCTCCTGCCTCCCCCCCTCCTCCTTTCTCATGGGGGAGGGTGAGCCAGAAGTGAGCCTGGGGCCTTTGCAGCTCCAGAGGACTCTCTCACTGCAAGTCCTTGCCTGTGCTGGCTCTTTCCCTCCCCCACTACACTTGGCTAGGCAGGGCTGCGTACCACCTGCCACTCATTAATGTACCACAAGTGGTACGCGTACCACCGCTTGAAAAGCCCTGCACAGTTAATTCCTTCCCTTGGAAAGAGTTAAGTCAAAATTTCTGAGAACCTGGCTGTCAATGCTGCTAATATTGAATATTCTTGCTTTGACAAAATATGCAGAACTGTCTGGTATTTTTAGAGTTAATTCAGATGAGACGGGAGAGGAGGAACAAGCGCGCAGAAGGGAACGGAAGTGAATCTTTGCCCTCCAGGTTAATTGGAAGATGTGAATCATGACCCCAAAATAGGGGAGGGGAAATGCCTGGAATGTTATGTGCAAAGGAAGGGAAATTCAGATCTTGGCATCATCCATGCCGTGCTGACACACTGTTACACAGCTAATAAAGGCTTTTTAGGTTAAACAATGCCTGAAAGTTCTTTGAAGTGTTTCATTAGTCAGAACCTTGACAACATGCCAAGATCTACAAATTTTTTAAAACATTTAAGGGGTCCCGGGCTCCGGTCACTATTCCTAAACTAAAGGACTGAAAAAGATTCGGGGAAGATCTCATTATGGAAGAAGAAAGATTGCCTGAAGCCAGCACCGCTGCAGCAACAGCTTCCCCAGGGGGTGGGGAGCGACAGCCGGCAAGCCGGGGGAGGGAGAACTCTGGCAAATCTCCCAGCTGGAAGCAGAGACTTCAAAAGCACAATGGTGGACAGCTAACGAATCGCCTGCCACTCAAGCCTTGGGTGAGTCACTGGAAAGATTTCAAAACCCAGAGGTGAAAAGCAGATATCAATTCCTGCAGAGAGGAGCCTACAGCCCTTCCATTGCAGATCAGAAAGCCTTTCAGATCCTGTCTTCCCCTGCCAGGGACTCCAGCCCTGAAGAGAGAGGGAATCCTAGTCTGAGGCCTCTGCAGCAATGGGGAGATTGGCAAACCCAGCAGGTAGATAGCCCACGACCTCTGAGCTTGCCAGAGCTAATAGAGGCCTTGCAAAAGCTTGGAGTGGTACAGAAGCCAGGAGATCAGCAGCTGGTGGGAGAACGATCACAGCAAGGAGATTGGCCACAGTCCCCAAACGTGCAACCCCTGGGCATAAATCTGCAGCCAGGATGGGGCCAGCAGCAACAGCCACCGTGGGGGCCCCAACAGCCTATAATTGCACCACGTTTCAGAGCAACCTTCAATGGGGACCCAGAAAAGCTGGTTTTTTCCTCAACCAAGTGCATTCTCATTTGAATTGCTGCGCCTATCTCTACCCAGACCCGGGGGCCATGGTGGATGTGATTGCGTCCAGCCTAGAGGGAGAAGCATCCAAATGGCTGAACAATTTATAAAATGAGCAAGCCCCTGAATTGGAGGACCCCCACCTTTTCCTCCTAGGGCTGAGAGAAAGATTTGAGGACCCATCTATTGCTCTTAAAGCAGGAGAACAAATCCACAAAATAAAACAAGCCAGCAGGCCTGCCCTGGATTACATGTGAGAATTTCACAAGATAGCAGGTCGAATAGAGGGGTGGCCTGAGCAATCCCTAACCATTACTTCATTGAGGGATTAGACGATCACCTCTCTCAGGCCTGCATCTTTTGAGCAGTACCTGATCAGCTGCAAGAATGGTACCAGGCAGCAGTGAAGCTAGACGTTCAACTCGCCCGCTATAAGAAGTCTCCCCCACCTGAATCCGAGCAGCCGCCAGAGCAACCCGGACAGCAATCACCCCCATGAAAACCTCCAACTACTGCGATGGCTGAGACCCAGACCACCTGCAGGCCCATCAATTAAGTGTTTTCGGTGCGGACAAGAGGGACATCGAGCAGCAACCTGTCCAGTCTCCTATCCCCGACTGCAGAGCAGACCGGAACCAGCGACGAGACGGACACCTGCCCAGAGCCTAACGAGAGAAAAATCCAACCGGGTCACGCAAGAACCTGTTGCCCAGATTACACCCCACACACAGGAGGACGCCAGGACTCCGGGGGGACCCACCCCTGCTCTACCCTCCTTTGACAGCGATGATGAAGGAGAGAACGACCCGATGGTGAGTCAACAAATCCCGCCTTTTTCACTGGCGGCCAAATTTATAATCCCTAAGTCTGGGGCACAAATGGACTTAAATGTGCTAATTGGTTCTGGATGCACCCGTTGCATTATTAGTCTGCCGTTTGCCATGAAAATGGGCATACAGGCAAAACAGCTCTCCAAACCTGTGAGGTTTGAGCAAGCCAATGGCTCCCTGATGGGAGGGACTCTTGTCACGCAATTAACCGAGCCCCTGTGCCTAGAAACAGGTGAGCACTGGGAGTTTATTCATTTCCTAGTGGCTCCAAAAATGACTGAGACTGTGATCCTAGGGCTAGCCTGGTTGGACAAATGGAAGCCGTTTATCTGGTGGGAGAAAGGAATGAGAACTGTGAGACTACCTATTGGGCCTAAACCTCCCGCTGATTCAACCGACATTGCGGGACACCTTAGGCCACCCAATGAGTGAGCGCACATGGCTGCCTCACCGCCGCCAGGCGAACCACTCATTCCCAACGAATACCGGGACCTAGCGGAAGCATTTAGTGAAAAAGAATGCGATGCCCTACCTCCTCACAGACCCAATGACTGTTCTATCAAACTGGTGCCAGGAGCCAAACTCCCACACCCGAGAATGTACGCTATGCCCCCCCTCAAAATGGAGGAGATGCAGTGATACGTGAACAAAAACCTAGAGAGGGGGTTCATCGAACGGGCCAAATCCACCGTGGGAGACCCTGTGTTGTTCAAAGAAAAAAAAGATGGGTCTCTTCATCTCTACATAGACTATAAAGGTCTCAACGCTGTGAGTGTGGAAAACAAATACCCCCTCCCCCTCCTAAAGGACTTATTAACCCATCTGGTCTTAACAGTTAATTTTGCCATCTCTGTTAACTCCACCAGTTTTTTCATCCATTTTTCCATTGTGGGGATTGATGTATCTTTCCACTGTTGTGCATAAAGAATTCTTGCTGCAGTCAACATATACCATAATAAAGTTCTATTTTTTTTTCAAGTTACTTGTTCAGTAGTCCTAAAAGGAAAACCTCTGGTTTTAATGTTATATTCATTTTAAGAATCTTCTCCCTTACAAATATGGATCTGACCTCAATATTTCTTCATCAGAAGTCCACCAAAGATGACAAAAAAAATTCCTTCTTTACATTTATATTTCCAGCATAGACGTAGGAGATGACTACAGTAGGCTGAGGAGGGAGGGGTCAAGCATGTCATCAGTTTGGAATCTCTTCACACCCACAAGAGATCTAAGTCCAGCTCGCCTTGAATTCCTTTCACTCTTATCTACTACCAATTTGCCTAGACCATTAGTAGTTCACATTCTTATTTAGAGGTAGCATGGAATAAACTTGTATTCATTTAAATAACCCTGGTTTCTGATTTCTTGTGCCTGAAAATACATTTGAGATACGTTTATACATCTTTGACAAATTTATCAGATGTTAGGTACCAATGATACATCATTTTGTAAAAGTTTTCTTTTAAATTATAATTCAGTGAAAAATTTAAACCATTCATCCACAAGTTTTCCCATTGCTCAAGCATTTTATTATAATCAAGATCCTTGCCCATTTGATTTATACAATGTTTCATATTGTTAACCAACATATTTTTTATTTTGAAACCAGCTTAGCTTCTTCATCAGATATTGCATATCACTTTTGGGGTTATGTAGAAATATAATTAAATCATCAGCAAATGCTCTCAATTTATAGATTTCATTTTTAATTTTTACACCTATTATTTTTTGTCATGTCTAATATCTCTATTCAAAACTTCCAGCACTAAAATAAACAACAATGGAGACAAAGCACATCCTTGTTTCATGTCCTTTTGGATTTCACATGGCTTTAATAAGTCTCCATTAACAATTAACAATTAACGTTGGGCGAGAGTGACCACGTCATATTGAAATTTAATATAATGCAAACACAAGCAATAAAATATAATCCAACCATTGCATTAAACTTTAAAAGAGCTAATTTAAAAAAAACTCAGAGAGACCCTAAGAAAAATTCCATGGACAAAAATCCTAAAGGGGAAAACAACTCAAGAAGCATGGGAAACTCTGAAAAAATATGACCATAAAAGCCCAGTCCAACACAATACCACTGAAAAAGAAAAACATGAAATCCAAGAAGAAACCAGCACGGTTGCACAAAGATCTCTCTGTTAAACTGAAAGACAAAAAAAGACAAGTACAAAAAATGGAAAAAGGGACACGTGACTAAGGCAGAATATCAGCAGATAGCCCGAATCTACAAAGATGAAGTCAGGAAAGCAAAGGCTCAGAATGAACAAAGACTTGCAACAAAAGTCAAAGATAATTAAAAAAAAGTTTCTTTCAACATATAAATAACAAGAAAAAAGTCAAGGAAACAATCTGTCCACTAAAGAGAGAAGATGGCAAGGAAGTAACAGGCAGTAGAGAGAAAGCAGAGCTGCTTAACTCATTCTTTACATCAATCTTCACACAAAAAGAAACTATAGTCCAACCTACCAAAAACATAACTGTAAAAGACAGACTAGAAATAAAAATTAAAATAAGCAAGAAAATGGTAAGAGAACACCTGTCTGATATTGACAAGTTTAAATCACTGGGACCTGAAAGATTACATCCCAGAGTTCTGAAGGAGATGACAGATATTTTCTCATAACCATTGTACCATACCTTTCAAAGGTCCTGGAGCACCGGGGAACTACCAGAGGATTGGAAAAGAGCTGATGTGGTTCCCATCTTCAAAAAAGGGAAAAAAAACAGACCCAGGAGACTACAGACCAATCAGTCTAACATCAATACCTGGGAAGATACTGGGAAAAATAATCAAAAAACAGATCTGTGAACATCTAGAAACAAATAAAGTTATAACTAGTAGCCAGCACAAGTTTGTTAAAAACAGATCATGCCAAACCAATCTTATTTCATTCTTTGACAAAGTGACTAAATTAGTAGACCAGCAAAATGCTGTGGACATAGTATACTTAGACTTCAGCAAGGCATTTGACAGCGTAGACCACAACCTACTTCTTGGTAAGCTAGAAAAATGTGGGATAGACAGCATCACCACCAGATGGATCTGTAACTGGCTGACAAAAATGTACTCAACGAGTAGTCCTTAATAGTACTACATTTTCATGGATCAAAGTAAGCAGTGGGGTATCACAAGGCTCCGTCTTAGGCCCAGTACTCTTCAATATCTTCATAAATAACTTACGGTAGATGAGGGAATAGAAGGGGAAGTAATCAAATTTGTAGATGACACTAAGCTGGCAGGAACAGCCAACACCCCAGAAAACAAGCTCAAAAGATCTTGAAAGACTTGAAGAATGGGCCCTATCCAACAACATGAAATTTGATGTGGAGAAAAGCAAGGTTTTACACCTAGGCAGGAAAAACCAAAGTTACAAGTACATATTAGGCAAAACCTGGCTAAAAACAATAACTGCGAGAGGGACCTTGGAGTCCTAGTGGACGATCACTTAAACATGAGCCAGCAGTGTGCAGCAGCAGCCAAAAAAGCGAATACAATCCTTGGTTGTATAAACAGAGGCATAGAATCAAAATCATGTGAAGTGAATACTGCATTCAGTTTTGGTCACCACATTACAAAAAAAGAAGTTGAGACTTTGGAAAAAGTGCAAAGAAGAGCAACTAAGATGATTAAAGGGCTGGAGACAAAAACATATGAAGATTGGTTGCAGGAATTGGGTATGGCTAGTCTAGAGAAAAGAAGGTCTAGGGGTGACATAATAGCAGTATTCCAAAGCACCAGAAGGCAAGACAAGAAACAATGGATGGAAACTAATCAAGGAGAGAAGCAACTTGGAATTAAAGAGAAACTTCCTAACAGTGAGAACAATTAACCAGTGGAACAGCTAGCCTTCAGAAGTTGTAGGTGTTTCATCACTGGAGGTTTTTAAGAAAATACTGGACAGCCACCTGTCTGAAATGATATAGGGTCTCCTGCTTGAGCAGGGGGTTGGACTAGAAGACCTCCAAGGTCCCTTCCAGCTCTATTCTGATTGAATAATGTTTGCCTGCTGTGATATGGAAATCAATTTAACCCCCTTGAATAAAGTTCTCTCTAAAGTCCATATATTCCAAAACTTTAAATGTAAAGACCTAGTTTAAATTATCAAAACCTTTCTCTGGGTCCCAAAAAAGTTAAATCTGGTTGTTTCACATTATGGTATTGTAGGTATCCAATAACATTTAAGATTGTTCTCACATTGTCTCTCAATTGCTCTCAAAAGCCAGATTGGTCTTCATGGGGAAAAAAAACTGTTAAAACCTTCTTAACTCTTTCAGCCAATATTGCGTTAAAAAGTTTATAGTCATTGTTTAATAATGAAATTGCTCTATAATTTTTTTGTCAAAGAGGCATTCTGACCTTCCTTTGGCAATATAGCAATATTCGCTTTTTTCTAAGATTGAGGCATCTTAGCTCCCTGTAGTATGGAATTCTTTATATCTTTGTGAAAGTTGATCTTCAAAACATTTATAATATTGGCCTGAGAGACCATCTGGACTTGGAGCTTTGCCTGTTTTCATCTTTTTAATAGCATCTGATATTTCAAGGGTGGTTATCAGTTCGTTTATAAGTTGTCTTTGGGCTTGTGAGACCTTTGGTAAATGTTATTTTTGTAGATAATCGTATACTTTTTGCATATCCACTTCTTCCCTCTTGTAGAGGTTGGAGTAAAAATTGTAGAAAGACTTTTTAATGGACTCATTGTTTATTGATACAGTATCCTCTTCTTGGATTTTCTCTATTATTTTCTTTTCTCTTTCTTTTCTCAGTTTATATGCTATCCATCTTCCTGGTTTATTTGCAAATTCAAAATGTCACATTCAAAAGTTTCACATAATTCAAAAATCCTGGCGGGAGTTTCCAGTGTCATCGCTGAAGAATAGACCTGGGGAAGAGATTCTCCTCCCCCCGGGTCCGATTTTCGCTTGCCGGTGGGTCCGTTCGGGCTGAAAGCCGCCCCGGAGAGGTGGCTACCAAGGGGTGAAGCTTTGGGGACCACGGGTCGGCGGTAGCCGGCTCGTTGGAGCCAAAGGAGCCCCCGGAATCGGCAGAAGAAAGGCGGACCGCATTTATGCGATCCACCATTACCAGCTGATCGTCGGAGACGGAGAAGAAGCTCAGAATGACAGCAAACAGCTGAGCCGGGTGAGAATGCCGTCTTCTTTCTCATGCTGATTGTTGGCAAATAGCTCCTTTACAGCTCGGATCGAAGCCTTTCACCTTTAGGGAGGGGGTGGAGTTTTTTTTCCTCCCCCCTCCTGAACTTAAGCGGTGGTTTAAGCTTCTGTGCAACTTAAAAACTTTTTATATAGTAAAGCTGTCTGAGACTCAAGAGAAATTTGGGAAGGTCCTGTTCTCATAGAGGCTTTTTGCCTTTGTTTTTTGTTGGAAACCCACTGTAGCCTTTACTTTTTACCTTTTAAATTCTATAAACTCTTTTTTTTCTCTTGACTATTTTTTCCCCCTTTTAAACGCGCTGGGAATGGATCCTTTGTGTCGCCTGGTGGCTACACTGAGAACTTTTTTCACTTTCACTTTCTTTTGCTTGGAGCTGAGTTAGACTAGAAGTTTGGCTGCATGCCCAGACATTTTTTTTATCTAAGACCTTGAAATTTTGCTGAGAAAAGATTTGCCTTTGGTTTATTTGGCCTCACAAGACAGACTATATTGATAAATAAAGGGTACTTGGAGCCATCTGCATCCTTGGATTATAATTATTGTCTTTTGGAACTATAACAAGCTGTCTTAGAAGAACTGTAAATTAAGAATTTTTTTCTGAACAGAATTTGGTGGACTATAATTTTGATACTTTTGCTTTTTTCTTTTTATCCTTTTTATTCTGGGAGTTTTTTCTCTCTCCTTTTTATTATTTTTATTTTTATTATTTCCTCCTTTTTTTCCTGTGGCTAGTTTTTTACCTTTTTCTTTTCTTTTTATTTTTAACTATTTTTGTGGATTTTCCCTCCTAGCAATAGGAGCCTATTGGATTATAAAAGCTGGCCATTTGGCTACCTAGTGGATTACAATATAAGATATAAAGACAACGATGAGCACTTCAAACCTATCTAAACTTGGGAAAAAAGGATCTTCTGCCTCTGCCTTGACTTCTGCAAGTTCAGTATATCAAAAATCAATCACGACAGTGCTGCAGCAAGAAAAAATGGATGTTCAACAAAGAGACACTCAGGCAATTTTGCAGGCAATTGCAGCTCAGGCGGCATCCTCGACAAAAAACTATGAAGACTTGAAAAATGATCTTGATAAAATGAACCAAAAAATTACTAACATAGATTCTCAAACTGAAAATTTTAAACAAATGATTACAGATAATCAACAAAGGATCCAAAAAATAAAAGACAAATCAATGGAAGTTGACTAGAAATTAGAATCCTTAAAAGATGAAAATGAAAAATTGGTCCAAATAAATGGAGAACTGGAAGACTCATTGGCGGTGATAGAGCTTCATATTTTTTAAGATTTCAAAATATAATAGAAGACAAGGAAGAGGACCTCCTAGACCTGATAATTGAGTTACTTGCAGATGTTCTAGGAATGGGGAAGACCCAAATGGAAGGAGAATTGGACCAGGTCTATAGAGATAACTCAAACTATGCTAGAAGAAATAAAGTGCCCAGGGAAGTCCATGTTAGATTTCTTAAAAGATCCATAAGGTATGAGATTTTGAGAAAAGTAAGAGATCAACCGTTAAAATATAAAGACAAAGAAGTAGTAGTGCTCAAGCAAATTCCTAGAAGGATAAGAGAGGCTCGAAGAGATTACCAGTTTTTAACCAGGAAATTGGTTGAAAAAGGAGTGAATTTTAGATGGTTGATCCCAGAAGGGATCCTAATCTACTGGGACACGAAAAGATATAGACTGGATACACCGCTTAAAGCAATGGAATTTTTTGACAATCACAGAGCATTCTTGGAAAAAGGCAATCCTGAACCCAAGAAGCAAGAGGAAATGGTAGCTGAAGGAGCGACTAAACAAACAGAGGAGGAAGAAGTTAAAAACACATATTCAGAAGAAGGAGCAAGACCGAGAGACCAGAGACAGATACAATCGACTAGAAGACTGAGACCTAGATATAACTGAAAGATATGGAGGAGATTCGAATTTTATCAATAAATATAAATGTACTGAATTCTCCTTTAAAAAGGAGAAATTTTTTTACAAGACTACAAAAATTAAAAATGGACATAATTTGCCTCCAAGAGACACATATCAAGAGACAACATTTTAAAATTTTAGAACAACTGAAAATGGGCAAACTTTATTTTACACTTGCATCTCAAAAGAAAAGAGGAATAGCTCTTTATATTAAAGAAAAGATGAACCCCAAACAAATGTATGCAGATGAAGAGGGGAGAATACTAATGGTAGAAATCATGGTGGATCAAAAACAGATATTGATGGTAGCAATATATGCACCTAATGATAAGCAAGAGCAATTCTATCAACAACTACACAAGAAAATAATGGACTTAAATTACCAAAATCTTTGTATAATGGGAGACTTCAATGCAATAGTAGATGCGACTCTGGACTACAAAAGCCATAAACAAGGAAGAAAAGGAGGAAATATACTACCTAAAGCGTTTTCAAAAATGAAAGAAGAATTGTGTATCCAAGACATATGGAGAGAGAGAAACCCAGAAAAACCACAATATACATTCTATTAAATTAGACATAAACCATGGTCTAGCATTGATATGATATGGACATCCTTTGACTTGAAAATGATAATACAAAGGTGGAGATAGAAACTAATGTTTGGGCAGATCACAACCCAATAAAAATGATTTGGAAAGGAACCAAGAAAAAACTAAGATGGTCTTTGAATAAATCCATATTGAAAGAAAAAGAATTCTTACAATTAGCAACAAAGGAAATGGATTTTTTTAAAAAAATAAATAGGAAAGAAGAAACATCCCTCCAAAATGTATGGGATATGGCTAAAGCATATTTTAGAGCAGCGGTTCTCAACCTGTGGGTCGCGACCCCATTTGGGGTCGCACGACCATTTCACAGGGGTCGCCAAACAACGCCGTCCGCCATTTTTTTTTACCCTTTTCCTTAGCTGTGCTACTCCCTGTGCTTGGCGGCAGCCTGCATGCAGGAACTTTACCAAACATGCCCTGC
>BFFQ01007986.1:0-20213 GCA_003402635.1 Protobothrops flavoviridis | reverse complement strand
TGGCCACGCCCACTTGGTGGCCACACCCACTTGGTGGCCACACCCACTTGGTGGCCACACCCACTTGGCCACGCCCCTGGCACCCGGCGATGTATAAGTGGTTGGGGGTCACCACAACATGGGGAACTGTATTATGGGGTCACGGCATTAGAAAGGTTGAGAACCACTGTTTTAGAGGGTTGGCCATAACTTACACCTCTAAAAAGAATAAAGAAAAGAAATGATTACAGTTAAAGCTGAGAGAAGAACTTAAAAAATTGGAACTAGAGTTACAAGTAGACCCACAAAAGAAAATCCTCAAGAAACAAATGGAAATAATAAAACATAAACTAAACCTGGCTGAGATGGATATAACGGCACAACAGATTAAATGGTCTAAACAGAATTTTTTTGAAAATACCAATAAGCTGGGGAGATGGCTAGCATATAGACTGAAGAAAGAGAAAGAAAAAAGAATGATAAATAAGCTACAAGATTCAAAAGGAGAATTACAGTTCCACAATGTTGCAATGAAAAAAATCATTAAAGATTACTATGAGACACTTTATAAGGCAGAGGAAGTTCCTAAAGAGAAAATACAGTCGTACTTAAAAGAAACAGATTTGCCAAAAATCCCGGAGAATATTCGAAATATACTAAATGAGAAAATATCAATGATGGAGATTACAGAAGCTATAAAAGGAGAAAAAAAAGATAAGACTCTGGGTCCAGATGGACTTCCTGCAGAATTCTATGTAGCATTACAAGATGTATTAAGTCCAAGGTTGAAAGAACTGTGTAATGAAATCTTTTTGGAGACTAAAATACCAAAGTCGTGGACTGAAGCTAACGTTACTTTGATACCCAAAGAAGATACCGACCTTACAAAAATAAAAAACTACAGACCAATATCGCTATTAAATGCAGACTATAAAATTTTTGCTTCGATAATGGCAGAAAGAATTAAGAAATTCTTGACTGAATTTATACATACAGATCAAAATGGCTTTTTACCTAAAAGACAGATAAAAAATAACTTAAGAATGATTTTGGATGTTTTAGAGTACTATGAAAATCACCCAGGGAAACAGATGGCATTAATATTTCTTGATGCGCAAAAAGCTTTTGACAACTTAAATTGGCAATTTATGTTCCAGCAGTTGATGGAAATGGACTTCGGGAAAAACTTTATAAATGCAATTCAAGCAATCTACCATAAACAAACGGCTAGAATAATTCTAAATGGAGATTATACAGAAAACTTTGATATCAAAAAAGGTACAAGACAGGGATGTCCACTATCCCCACTGTTGTTTATATTAACATTGGAAGTATTGACCAGAAATATTAGACAAGACATAGAAATTAAAGGACTGGAGATAAAAGAACAAAAATATAAACTACAAGCCTTTGCGGATGACTTGGTTTTTATCTTGGAAGAGCCCCTTGAAACAGCTACTAAACTGTTGGAGAAAATAGAAAAGTTTGGAGAAGTGGCAGGTTTGAAAATAAATAGAGAAAAGACTAAAGTATTAACAAAAAACGTAACAGATAAACAGAAAACTCAACTTACAAAAAAGACAAATTTACAAATAGTTAAAAAAGTTAAGTATCTAGGAATCTACTTAACAGCAAGATGTATACCATTAAAAGAAGATAACTATGAAAGATTGTTGAAACAAATAAAATTGGACTTGGAAAAGTGGAAAAATCTTCAATTGTCACTCTTAGGAACAATAGCCACAGTGAAAATGAAAATTTTACCGAAAATACTCTTCTTATTCCAAAGGATCCCTGTGAAATTGGGAAGGTCTTTTTTGATGATCTAAATGCAACAATATTGAGATTTATTTGGCAAGGGAAGAAAGCACGAATTAAAGTGAAAATGTTACAAGAAGCTAAAAATAGTGGAGGATTTGGACTCCTGGACTGGAGACTATATTATCAAGCAGCCATCTTACCATGGCTTAAAGAATGGATAACGCTGAGAAATAAAAGACTATTGTACCTAGAGGGGCATGACCTACAAATTGGTTGGCATGCCTTCCTATGGTACGAGAAAAATAAAACACATAGATACTTCCAAAACCACTTTATAAGGAATGTACTCCTTTCAGAATGGGAAAGAATAAAGCAGAAAATTTATATTAAACTACCTGAGTGGCTTTCAACAATGGAAGCTTTTGCTTACCCAAATTTAATTAACTATGACAAAGTCGTCACCTACAAAGATAGCCTGGATAAGGAAGGAAAATTGAAAGACAGACAAGATCTACAACGACAATGTATTGACTTAGCATGGTGGCCATATTTGCAAATTCAAACAAGATACAAAAAAGATGCAAAGACAATGGGATTTTATAAAGAACAGACAGAATTTGATCAAATATTATTAAAAACAGATGAAAACCTGATCAAGAAACTTTACAGATTTCTACTAAACTTGAAGATAGAAGAAGAACAAGTAAAAGAAACAATGATAACATGGGCAAAAAACTTTGGATATTCTATAGATTTGGAAGACTGGCAAAAATTATGGGATAGAAATATCAAATTGACTAAAGCAGATTCATATAAAGAAAATTTGTATAAAATGTTTTATAGATGGCATACGACACCAGTAAGATTAGCTAAAATGTTTAAAAATACTTCGAATAATTGCTGGAAATGTAAACAAAGGCCAGGTACTTATTACCATATCTGGTGGGTATGCCCTAAAGTGAAAAAGTTCTGGCTTAAGATACATACATGGCTGGAAAAGATGACTAAAATACAGATAGAATTTAAACCAGAACTGTTTTTGTTAGGAATATTAGGAGCTAAGTACGAGAAGGAGAATGAGTATTTAATACTACATGTATTGACAGCAGCGAGAATAGTATTTGCCCAATACTGGAAAAATGAAAACTTACCAACTGAAGAGATCTTAATTAAGAAAATTTTAGAATGTGCAGAAATGGATAGACTAACCTTTTTTCAAGAGGCAACTGGACTTTCTTGTTTTTCTTTGAAGACATTTCGTTTCTCATCCAAGAAGCTTCTTCAGCTTCTTGGATGAGAAGCAAAATGTCTTGAAAGAAATGCAAGAAAGTCCAATTGCCTCTTGAAAAAGCACCTTTGGGACAACTGTTATGTCCTGGGCCTGCTGAGTGACTCAGCAGGTGCAGGAAGCTGCAGAGAGGCCCGGGCAGACCACGTGGATGCCCGGGACCAGACAGGCTGTCTCCAGCCTATTGCGCATGTGCAAGGTGGGAGAATCCGTTGCATTGATTGGTTGACACTGCCCCTGCAAAGGGGTATAAAAGGAATCCGCGCCATTTTTGTGTTGGTTCTATTGGAGATTTAATAAAGAAGGACTGTGTTACTCCTGCCTCGCTTCAATGTCTTCACAACAAACAAAACAGAACATTGGCGACGAAGGTGGGATCGTGCTGCAAGGGAAAGAACAAAATAAGATAGGCTGAATCACCACGGAAGGCCTGAAGCGCTGGGAAGTTCAGTGTTCGAAGAGTGCGACTCTGCCTGCCACTATGAGAACGCTGGAGGAGAGCTCAGCAAAAGGGACCCCTTCTCAATCCATTGCAGCACGAGGCGTTGACGAGGCCGCCGGGAAGTAACGATGTCCAAGGTAGGCCATCTGTCAGAATTCGACACAGCTCATCCGGAACGTTGGAGTTCTTACGTGGCCCAGGTAGAGAACTACTTTCGGGTAAATCAAGTTCGGGAGGACGGTCTTAAAGCTGCTACGCTACTGTGTGTCTGTGGGCAAGAGACTTTCGATATTGCTGAGAATCTGGTTGCCCCAGCACCACTTGAATCCATCGCTTATGCTGAGCTGAAGAGGATGTTGCGAGAACATTTTGAACCGAAACTTTCGGTGATTGCTTGGCAACACGCATTTGAGCAGAGGGACCAGTGTCTGGGAGAATCTGCTGCGGACTTTATTGCTGCGCTGCGACAAGCAGCTAGGCCATGCGAATTCAAGGACCTGGAAGAAAGACTTCGTGATCGGTTAGTCTGTGGACTGAGAAGTTGTGAGCTGCAGCAGCAGATCTTCGCAAAGGAAGACGTTTCTTTCCAGGATGCTTTGAGAGAGATTACGGCCAACGAAGCAGCGGGCAGAGCTGTGAAGGCCTTGAGGCTCTCCAAGAACCCTACAACATCGAGCTCAGTCCATCAAGAGGTCGCTCAAGAGGTATCCGAACAGGACTCAGAGAACGAGGTCGACCGATTACAGCAGCCAGCAGAGAAAAGGCCCCAAGAGCAAAACAACAAGGCAACTCTATTCCCTCAGTGTTTCGGATGTGGAGGACGCCACAAGCGCTCCGATTGCCGCTTCCGTTCTGCTGTTTGCCGGGCGTGTGGCCGGCAAGGCCACATTGCCGCCGTCTGTTTGGGTTGCAAGGAGGATCGTCCTGCGGGAGAATTGCCTCAGAAAGGTACCAGGGTCCCCAGCCAGAATAGGGTGGGTTTTTGTGCCTCCCGTAGAAGCATTTTTAAAACTAGGGCCCTTAGGCCACTAAGAAAGAAGCTTCACATTGACATCAAGTTGCAGGGGGTTCCCCTATCAATGGAGTTGGACACGGGGTCCGCTTTATCGATCATATCTCAGGACACTTTCAAGAAAATTTGTTGTAGAAGCGGCCAGCGAGTTAAACTCAGGCCGTCGAATTTAATTCTTACTGACTTTCAGAATTCCCGAGTCAGCGTGAAGGGGGAGGCCATGCTCAAAGTGCAGCGTAGGAACTTTGAAGGGTTGTTAGATGTAGTTGTGGTCGGGGGTGACCGCACGAGTCTCATTGGACTCGATTGGTTCGAGGCCCTTGGGATTCAAGTGACCGGACTTCACAGCTTGCAAACGACAGGCCTTGCAGCAGTTTGCAAGGAGTTTGCTGATGTGTTCAGTCCAGAACTTGAATCATACAAGGGGCCTCCCATTGCTTTATGGTTAGACCCATCCGTCGCCCCCATTAGGATTAAGCCCCGTCGGGTGCCCTTCGCGTTGAAGAACAAAATTAACACAGAGCTGGACAAGCTGATTCAGCAGGGAATTCTAGAACCTGTGGACAGTAGTCCATGGGAAACTCCCATAGTCACGCCACTGAAGGCCAATGGAGAAGTCCGCATTTGTGCGGACTATAAATGTACACTTAACAAAGCATTGCAGCAGCATTTGTACCCGGTGCCGGTGGTAAGCCACATTCTGGCCTCCCTCAAAGGAGGCCGAGTTTTCACCAAACTTGACTTGGCTCAGGCCTATCAACAACTACCAGTTGATGAGGCAATGGCAGAGGCCCAAACAATTGTAACGCACCAGGGAGCATTTAAAGTTAAAAGGCTGCAGTTCGGGGTTAACGTAGCCCCTGGCATTTTCCAAAGCGTGATGGAGCGAACGCTCCGCAATATTCCAGGAGTTTGCCCTTACTTCAATGATGTCCTCATCGCTGGGGAATCATCCGAAAATCTGGCTGACAGGCTTAGGGCCGTCTTGCTGCGTTTCCGCCAAGCAGGGCTGAAGCTCAAGCAAGACAAATGTAAAATTGGAATCATCTCCACAGAGTTTCTGGGGTTCCGTATTGATGCTGAAGGCATCCATCCTGCTGAATCTAAGCTCAAAGCAATTCAGCAGGCCCCAAGTCCCAAGTCAAAGAGCGAACTTCAGGCTTTTCTGAGACTGCTAAAGTTTTACCATTCATTCCTCCCTCACAAGGGTGCAGTGGCTGAGCCGTTACACCAGCTCTTGGATAAACAGGCTGCATGGCAGTGGACAAAAGTCCACGAAAGGAGTTTTGCAGAGGTCAAGGCCTTGCTGTCTTGAAATGCGGTTTTAGCGCATTTCAATGAGCAACTGCCTGTGTGCATAGCCTGTGATGCATCCCCTTATGGGATTGGGGCTGTTTTAAGTCACTTAAAGGCTGATGGGACACAAGTCGCTGTAGCTTACTATTCTAGGACTCTATCATCTGCTGAGCATAATTATGCGCAGATAGATAGAGAAGCCTTGGCCATAGTGGCTGGCATAAAAAAGTTCCATGACTTTTTATATGGTCGCCATTTCACGGTCTTTACAGACCATAAGCCACTGCTGGGGTTGTTTACAACCAACAAGCAAACCCCACACATAATCTCTCCTAGAATGCTGAGATGGTCAATTTTCCTTTCTGCATATGACTACACACTGGTTCACAAACCAGGTAAAGAAATGGGCCATGCAGATGGCCTCAGCAGACTACCTCTACAGCTAGTAGAGTCAGATCCTGCTCCAGCTAACCACATACTTTCCATTCAGGATTTGCCTGAGTCTCCCCTCAATGCTAGGGATGTGGCTGCAGAAACAGCCACTGATCACATGTTAACACGCATGTTGACATGGTTGCTGTCAGGATGGCCTGACACGTGTCCAGGCACAGAGTTCCAGAGCTTCTGGAAGAGGAAGCACGAGCTTTCCACCTTCAAGGGGTGTGTCCTATGGGGTAGCAGGGTAGTGATCCCAGCCTCATTGAGGACTAGAGTCTTGCAGTCTCTGCATGAGGGACATCCGGGAATAGTCTGGATGAAGGCGCTTGCACGCAGCCATCTTTGGTGGCCGGGGCTCGATAAGGAGATTGAGGCCCAGGTCCACGGGTGCAGTGTGTGCCAACAGTCTAGGCCTGAAATGCCTCAGGCTCCTGTCCATAGGTGGGAGGAGACACATGCCCCTTGGTCCATATCGACTACGCTGGCCCCTTTCAGGGGCAATTCTTCCTTCTCCTCGTGGACAGCCATTCCAAGTGGCTAGAGGTCATTCCAGTCTCCTCCACAACTGCTGCCAGGACCATCCAGGTGTTGAGAGGGATCTTTGCCTCTCATGGGCTTCCAGATGTCCTTGTCTCCAACAACAGACCCCAATTCACTTCTTCTGAGTTTCAGGCTTTTCTACAGGCCAACATGATCCATCATGCCACATCAGCAACGTTTCATCCAGCTTCCAACGGCCAAGCCGAGCGTATGGAATGCACAACCAAGGATGCTTTAAAGAGGATCACTCACGGAAGCTGGCATCACAGGTTAGCTGACTTTCTTCTTTGCCACCGCACCACACCTTGCACAGCCACAGGAAAGAGCCCAGCTGAACTCCGCTGGGGTCGCCGACTCATTACAAAACTGGACAGGTTGCACCCAGACCGGGTGGCTTCACAGGTGTCACAGCCGCGGGCACCTAGGAGACTACAGGTGGACGATCCGGTTTGGGCAAGAAATTATGGACCTGGACATCTCTGGGTGACAGCAGTGGTCTGCAAAGTAATTGGGCCATTGTCATACGAAGTGGCTTTGGAGGATGGTCGTGTGCTATGTCGACACATCGACCAACTGCGCTGGAGGCTTCCCAGCCACCCTTCCGCTCCTGACTCTGCTCTCGGGGGGGAGGAGGACCACGATTACGATTGTGGACCGCAGTCTCTCTGTGAAAGCGGAACTTCACATGCACCAGTAGGGGGTTGCGCCAATGAGGTGGCTCCTGACTCTGGCATCGGCACCGGGTCCATGGGACATTGCTCGCAACTGGCTGTTCAGGCCATTCCATCTGCTGGTCTTGGGCTCACGGGACAGTGCTCCCAAGAGGGGTCCATTGTGGACTTGGGGAATTCCACCCCACCAAGGAACTCTGGTCTGGGTTTACAGGATCCGGCCAGTCAGCATGATGCAGGGTCGCCTGAATATAGGGGGCATCAAAGTCCTGGTCTGCCGAGCCTGGCAGGCGAGCTGGCAAACCAGGCAAGCACACCTGTTCTAAGAAGATCAGAGCGGGCCAGGGGTCCACACAAACACTTAAAGGACTATGTGAGGTTCCTGTCAAGTTATGGGAAAGCCTAGTCTTTCTCTAGAAATCAGAACGTGCTCAAATGAGCAGAGTGTTAGATTTATAGTATTGTAAAATATTAAGTATTATTTTGTTGGGCACAAGGAAAAGAAAAGGTGTTAGATTTGTAGTAATCTAAAATAGTAAGTGTCTGCTTATGTTTCATCCAAGGGGGGAGGGTGTTATGTCTTGACCCTGCTGAGTGACTCAGCAGGTGCAGGAAGCTGCAGAGAGGCTCGGGCAGACCACGTGGATGCCCGGGACCAGACAGGCTGTCTCCAGCCTATTGCGCATGTGCAAGGCGGGAGAATCCATTGCATTGATTGGTTGACACTGCCCCTGCAAAGGGGTATAAAAGGAATCCGCGCCATTTTTGTGTTGGTTCTGTTGGAGATTTAATAAAGAAGGACTGTGTTACTCCTGCCTCGCTTCAATGTCTTCACAACGAACAAAACAGAACAACAACCATGACCTGGATGACGGAGAATCTCCATAAACATTTAGAATACATTGGTGTTTTCTGTAATTCAATTTCTTTGTTTTTAATTTTTTCCAATATCCTTTGCATCTTTTCTTGAAATTCCTTTTTCTCCAAACAATAGCCCCTCATAACAGCTTTGCTCGCATCTTAAACAGTAATTATGTCTATTCCTTTCTCCAAATTATTTTCAAAATATTCACTTAGTTTCTTTTTACAATCCTTTATAATTGTATCCTTCTGTAGAATATTTTTGTTTAGTCTTCATCTAAAATTCAAAGTCCTTTATTCTAAGTGTCAAAAGAACTGGGTTGTGATCTGAAAATGATTTAGGCAAAATGTCAACTTCTCTACATTTTATTTGACAAATTTTTGGAAACCTGTATAATATCAATTCTTGAAAATGATTTGTGTTGTTCTGAGAAAAACGTATATTAACTAGCCAATACATTTTTATGCCTCCAAGAGTCAACCAATACTAAATTGTCCATCAACTCAAAAAAGATCTTCAGTAATTTTCCTTGAGAAGGTTTAATCCCATTGGTAGATGTTCTATCAAAAGCTGGAGAAGTCACTCCATTTCAATCACCCAGGAGACAGCAATTTTCATAGGAAAAAGATGATAGTTGATCCATAATATACTTTTAAAAGTTACTTTTTCTCACTTGGTACATAAAGTCTGTGTAAGGACCCACCCCACTTTGCATCTTAAGAAGACAGAACTCTTGGAATATTTCTTCCAACAGGCATCTTTATTAAGAGAAAATGGTTGCAGGCGTTCTAGACAGGACCTGGGGCCAAAGCCCTATGGTTCAAGGTTTTAAGGGGTCCCCAGCAGCTCCACCCCACCTCACCATCCTTCCAGCGACAATCCCAGGCGTTACATTTCCCCCCCCTTTTCCCTCACTGCCAGAGGAAGGGAGACTTCAGAGGGGATTAGATGAAAGCTGATAGCCCCATTGTTATTGATGAGTCCTTTTGGTGGTATCCACATTCAGTCCCTTTGAAGTTGTACCGAAGGAAGTGAGGGCCATAAAATCCCTTTGTTCACCCCCCTTCCCTTCATCGTATGACAGAATCCAGAGAGGGCAGAAATGGGGTTTTCCATAGTCGATAACTAGAGATGAAATATAATTGGATTCTGACAGTCTGACAACTATTGATTTTATTCCATTCAGTTCCACCTCTACACAACAAACCTGCCACAATCACCTGATATTAATAACTTTGGTGTGAATTGGAGGTTTTTTATATAAAACAAATCCATTGGTCTTTTTTGCACCAGCTGAAATAAATTCTTCACCTACTGTAATGTTTTATTAGTTAAATATTTCTTGTCTTCTGTCTTGATATGTTTCCTGCCAACAAATTATACCAACATTTAATTTCCTCAAATAGTGAAATATCTTCATTTGCTCCATTTCTCTTCCATGTTATATATTTATTCTCCATCTTTAATAGTGTGTCAAAGTGTTACACAGTCACTCCTTCAATCTCCTCCTGTTTTTCTATATCTGATGTTTGAGGTTGGTCCAGGTCAGGTTGATTATCAGTATCCATCATCTGTTGCATTTGCTACATACTTAGTTTATGCTTAACCAATAAATCTTTGGCTTTTCATCTTTGGCAATTTGAAACTTTGATCCTGATAGGTAAAAACCATTCCTTTAAGTGTGTCCCAACAAAATGGAATCTTTCTGTTCTTCAAATATTTGTTAGAAAGGCATGAGCATTTCTTTTTCTCAAAATTCATGAATTTCTTTCAGGATCATAAGGTCCACATTGTTAATCTTCAGTTTAGATTTAAAATGGCAATCCAAAACTTGTTCTGTTCTCCTCCTCCTTATGAAATGGACTAATACATCCCCCAGAACCTTCTTGGTTGTGGTGTAGCAGGAATTTATTCTATATACCTTGTCTATTTCTAATTCAATTTTTCTACTTCTCAGCCTATTAACTGGGCCAGAGATTAGATCATCTTTTTTCTTATGTCTTCCTCAGCTCCTTCAGGGGCTGCTGAAAACCTTAACTGCAATTCTTTGTCTCATAATTCTTTCAATTATTTGATGTAAATACATTTTACTTTCACTTGGTCTCAGATAAAACCCAAGGGACCTATATCATTCTTAGGGATTTTACTATAAGTAATTTTAAATAGAAGTGCTAAATTTCCTTGGGAATAAAAAGAAAACAAGACGTCTTTTCAAAAGTACAAACATCTCTAATTCAGCAGATCAATTTATAAAAAAGCTTCTTTAGGATATCCATGTCAGTATAACTGCTTATAGGTATTATGTCTGTGACTCATGTTGTATCATTTGTTCATGTAAAATGAAGTGATCTTGTCAACCATCCCATTTGGCATATTCAACAAAAGAAACTCCCGGCTCTTTAGATTGACCAAGAGTATAGCTTTATTGAAAGATCCATCTAGGCACAGCAGAAACAAAGTCAGTTCTGGGATTTTCCCGTGAAAACCCACATAGGTAAAAACCCCTTTTTCCCCTCTGGGCCACACACAGTGAATAGTTCACCATGTGAGTTCAGTTCTTTTGTTTTGGGAAAAACTGCACCACTCAAATATTCTTCATAGTAGATAACATCTCTCTGTAAATAGAAGGAATAATGCCATTCAGGCTGCAAGGGGGCCCTGCTATATTCATACAACTGATAAATGAGGTCCTACACAAGCACCTGTACAAGGGAGTCTTGGTGTACTTGGGTGATATATTAATATACACTGAGACCACTGAAGAACATGTGAAGCTAGTCAGAGCCATACTCAGGAAACTGCAGGAAGCCCAACTCTACCTGAAACTGTCTAAGTGTGAATTCCACAAGACCTGCTTAGACTGCCTGGGATACTGGCTCTCCAGTGAGGGAGTGGAGATGGATCCCAGTAAGGTGAAGGCAATACTGGAGTGGGAGCCCCCTCAGACCAGGAGGCAACTACATAGCTTCCTGGGCTTCACAAACGTTTACTGACAATTGATCCCCACCTTTGCCTAGATAGCCCTACCAATCACCAATTTGCTGAAGACGGGGAGGGACGAAACCAAAACCCAACCAGCCCCTAGATTGGTCCCTTGACTGCCAAGCTGCTTTTGAAAAGTTGAAGCGCCTGTTTACTGTGGAGCCAGTCCTGAAACACCCCAACCCAGAGGAGCCATTTGTAATACAGGCAGATGCCAGCGATGTATCAGTGGGGGCAGTCTTACTCCAAAGGAATGCCAAAGGGGAATTACAACGCTGTGCCTACATGTCTCGAAAGTTGTCCGACACTGAAAGGCACTGGGCTATCTGGGAAAAGGAGGCTTACGCAGTCCGATGGGCTTTCCTAACATGGAGACAGTTCCTGGAGGGTAGCAAGATCCCTTTTGATGTCTGGACAATTCATAAGAACCTAGAAGCTCTGAAGACCCCACGGAAGCTATTCCTAAGCAGGTACGGTGGGCCCAATACTTTAACCAGTTAAACTTCACTCTCCAGTATCTGCCAGGGGGAAAAAAACTTCCTTGAAGATGCCCTCTCCCACATGCTGTAGTACAATAGCGCCCGAGAGGAAGTGGTGATGTCCACGCAGCACTGGCTCTCACCCAACAACAAGCGACACCCCGGCCAGAGCCAGCCCAAGACTTAGCACGTCCCTTAAAAGATGCCCTAATAAGAGATGAGTGGTTCCAGCAGCACAAAGACAACCTATCAGTGAGGGAGGGGCTGGCATGGAAAGGTGCCAAAATATATGTCCCAGCCAGCGGACTTGGATTTTACATAGGAGTCATGACGCAAGGGCAGCAGGACATTTTGGGTTCGTAAAGACCCTGCACCTAGTGAAGAGACAATTATGGTGGCCAAAAATGAAAAAGGACATAGAAGCTTATGTGGCCAGCTGCCCTGTGTGAGCTTCAATGAAACAAATGCCTGGGAAGCTCCCCGTGTTACTGCAGCTGGTAGCCAACCTGATGAACCCCTGGGAGGAAATCTCCATGGACTTTAGTGTGGACTTGCCAGAGAGCATGGGGAACACTGTAATTTGGACCATTACAGACTTATTCTCCAAGCAGGCACATTTCATGGCATGCCCAAAGATTCCCTCTGCCTGAACCCTGGCAAAGCTGTTCATACAACATATCTACTGGCTGCATGGAGTCCCAAAGCGCATCATCTCAGACCATGGGGTGCAGTTCACTGCAAAATTTTGGCAGGAATTCTTTAAGTTGATTGGCTCCTCACAGGCCCTTAGCTCTGCCTATCATCCCAGTACCAATGGAGCCTGTGAATGGACCAATTCAGTGTTAGAGCAGTACCTGAGGTGTTATGTCAATTACCAACAGACCAATTGGGCCAAACTCCTTCCTTTTGCAGAAGTGGCATATAATAACTCCATGCATAATAGCATGGGATTTACCCCTTTCAGGATAGCTAGTGGGATGGGGTTTGTGCCAATGCCAGAGATCCCTTAGGGATGACCGTCCTCAGTGTCATTGACTAAGTGGATGGAAACTTTCAAGGAAATGTGGGAGATACTGCACAGAGCATTACAGAAAGCTGGGGAAACACAAAAGAAACAAGCAGACAAAAAGAGGGCACCACAGTGGGAATTCAAGGTGGGAGATAAAGTGTACCTGTCTACAAAATTTTTCAACCAAGGCAGCTTTGTAAAAAGCTGGGTCCCAAGTATATAGGACCTTTCCAAATTATCCGGATTGTAAATCTGGTTTCTGTAGAGTTGCAGCTGCCAAAAAGCCTTAGGCAAGTCCACTCAGTATTTTACTGCAGCCTGCTGAAATCTTTCTGCAGTTCGGGATTACAACCTGCTGCGGAAGCACCTCCTCCTATTCTGGTCAAAGGAGAGGAACACTATGAAATTAAAGAAAGTCTTAACTCCCAGTACCATAGAGGGAAACTGCAGTATTTAGTACTATGGAGAGGCTACCCTCTAGCCGATGCAGAATGGGTGGCAGCGACAGATGTGAAGGCAGCTAGGTTAGTGTGCAGATTTCATGCAGAGCATCCAAGTTGGCCCAAGTGAGGGTGCTCTTGAAAGTGGATAGTAACGTCTAATGTGTGCACTGTTGTGTTTTACTTTTCAGGGCCATCATTCTTCTGGAGCATTGGCATGTCAAACCTGACTCGATTCCATAGTTGCCCACACCTGCTTTCTCTCGCAGTTTGCCAAACAGTGACGGGAGGAGGGTGGTGAATTCCTAAGCGGGGGAGGCTATGGAATACAAGAGAACCTTCTGTTTTCAGAGAGACATTATCTACAAAGGTCAAGTTATGAAGAATGTTTCAGCAGCAAAGACAGTTTTCCCCAAAATAAAGGAACTGAACTCAATTGCTGAACTATGAACTGTGGGTGGCCTGGGGTGTGTGTGTTTACCTATGTAGGTTTTCATGGGAAAATCCCAGAACTGACTTTGCTTCTGCTGTGCCTAGATGGATTGTTCGATAAAGCTACACTCTTGGTCAATCTAAAGAGCAGGGAGTTTCTTTTGTTGAATGTGCCAAATGGGACAGTTGACACCACCAAGTTTTGGTAAGTGGCAACTGTATCATACCTGACCTCATATACTAGTTCAAGTTCACCCTGTTTGTCCCTCAAACTTTGAGCATTAATGTATAGGCATCTGAGTCTTTTGTAGCTGACCCTGGGTATGCTGCCTAAATCTCCTGCTTTATGTCTGAGTTTTTCTTCCATCCCACCACTCCCTACCTCATTTGATTGGTTGTCTTGGTATCATGCTTGGTATTAGGTCCTAAAGATCCTAAATATTTGGTTACCCTCCCCCCTCAGTTTTATTTTAAAGCACTTTGGATAAGCTGAGTCAGACATTTTCTGAATACAGTCTCTTGATGCGGGTTTTGCATCATGGCTCCCCTGCAGGACCAAGGTTCTCTGGCTGGATGGGTTACAATTTACTTCCCTTCCATGCTAAGCCCTCTTTTGACATCAGGTCATCTTTATGTCTCTGGAACCATTCATCCGCCCCCAAGGCATCTTTTAATGGTTGCATCAATGACTCTTCCACCAGTTGCAGAGAGGCTGTTCTCTGCTGCCTCATAAGCGCTGGCGCTGCAAGCTGCCTGGATGGGATGATGGAGTTAACTACTTCCTCTTGGGCACTTCTGTACTGGGGCATGCAAGAGAGGGCACCTGCTAGAAAGTTCTCCCCCCCCTCCCGGCAAGTAGCAAACAGTGAAATTGAAGTGGTTAAAATACTGAGCCCATAAGACCTGCTTAGGGGACAGCTTCCTTGGGGTCCTTAACGCCTCCAGGTTCTTATGGTCCATCCACACCTTGAAGGGAATCTTACTACCCTCCAAAAACTGCTTCCAGGTCAGAAGGGCCCATCGGACAGCATAAGCCTCTTTCTCCCAGATGGCCCAATGCCTCTCAGCATCGGATAACTTGCGAGACGTGTAGGCACAGGGCTGCAGCTCCCCCTTTTTGTTCCTTTGTAGTAAAACTTGAGTAAAGCCTTGAAAACCCATCTATTCCATGCGGCCAGCCTGGCGTAGTTTTGATTGGGCTTTGCTAGGGGTTTTATATGGGGTATTTTAGAGCAGGCTTTTTATTCAATATTTATTGTGATTTTTATTATTGCCTGTTCACCGCCCTGAGTCCCGTAAGGGATATAGGGCGGTATATAAATCTAAATGATAAATAAATAAATAAATAAAACCACCCCTACTGCCACATCACTGGCATCTGCCTGGATTACAAAAGGCTCATCTGGGTTTGGGTGCTTCAAGAATGTCTCTGCAGTGAAGACCCGCTTTAGCTTATCAAAAGCCACTTGGCATTTGATGGACCAGTTTAGTGGTTGATTCAGTTTGGGCTTCAGCCCTCCCTCCCATCTTGAGCAAGTTGGTGATGGGCAGGGCTATCTAGGCAAATGGGATAAACTGCCAGTAAAAGTTCATGAATCCCAGGAAGCTCTGTAACTCTCTCCTAGTTCAAGGAGCCTCCCATTCCAGAATTGCCCTCAACTTACCTGGGTCTATTTCTACCCCATCTTTGGAGATGTGATACACCAGGTAGTCTAGGCTGTTCTTGTGGAAGTCGCATTTAGATAGGTTCATGTACAGTTGGGTTTTCCGCAATTTCTCAAGTACTGCTCTCACCAGTTTTACATGCTCTTCCATGGTCTCAGTAAAATTAGAATGACATCCAAATACACCAAATACAGGTGCTCATGCAGGACTTTGTTTATTAACTGCATGAATACTGCCGGCGCTCCTTGCAACCCAAATGGCATCACTCAAAACTGATAGCAACCCAGAGGGCAGTTAAATGCGGTTTTCCATTCATCTCCTTCTTTAATCCTCACTCAGTAATAGGCTTCCCTTAAGTCCAGTTTGGTGAAGATACAATTCAGTCCATGGTAATCCATGCACAGCCTAAGAGACCCATCTTTCTTCTCTTTGAAAAGCACAGGGGCAGCCATCCTTGATTTTGCTGGCTGGATACAGTAAATCCCCTAAGTTCTTGTCTACAGAACCCCCAAAGTTCCTCCATGTCCCTTGGGGTCATTGAATACATCTTCGGCTTTGGTAATTTTGCCCCTGGAAAGATCTCAATAACACAGTCTGTGGGGCGATCGGGCGGGAGCACATCTGATTCCCTTTCACTGAACTCTGCTAGGTCTCAGTATTCACTTGGAATGAGCAGCTTTTAATATAGCTATTTAATATAGTTAGAGTTGCAGTTCCAGCATAAATGGACAGTTCTGGGTTGTGGAAATCTTTTCCTTAGTCTTAATTCTGTCTTCTCCCTTGGCATCACTGGGGGATTTTCTGCTTTTGGTTGGGCCAGGGCTTGCAGTGCTGATACTGGGTGTGGCATGGGGCAATTGGCTACTCAGTGGCCTTCCTTCTCACATCGGAAACATGCTTCCAATCCCCAGTGCAGCTTTTCCTGTGGCAGTGGTTGCACCCCCTCTTCTTACACAGGGTGCTGGGTGTCTCTTGGGCGCCCAGTGGGGCCATTTCTCATGCACTGCGTGCTCATGATACTTCATCAGGTCGAGCTCCATGTTTGTGGCCAACTGATACCACGATCGAAGGTCTCATGGCACTCCCTGGAGCAGGCAGTTGCGATACAGCTCCTTGTTCAGCCCTTCCCAGAATTGGTAGACCAGCATATGCTGTGGCCAATCTCTCAGTCAAGCTGCTAGGCTGCAGAAGTCTTGGATGTACTCTGTCACTGGCAGTCAAGCTGCTATGCCATAGGGAGTGGATGTGAATCGCTGCATGCTGGGCCGCTGCAGGGTCTTCAAACCTGTCTTGCAATGCCTGCATGAAAGCATCCAAGTCTTACAGTTCTGGAACCCCTTTGTCGTGGTGAGACACCTGCTACCTGGGATGTCTGAACGGGGAGGCCGGCTGCCACTAGGGTTGCGTGTGCTGGCCCCTGCATCCTGGCTTCAGCTTGGGCTGCCACCCTAGTTTCTGGAGAGGAGGCGCACTCTGGTCTCACCCCTCCATCCACTCCTCTGTCAACTGCTGACATCTTTAAGCTGCCAACCTTTTGGTGGGGTCCAGGTAGGCTGCTACAATGGAGAGCTGGTTTAATGCCAACTGTCCAGTTGGCATTTCCAGAAAAAGAAACTCCTGGGACATGATTTTACCAAGAGTATAATACTTTACTGAAAATTTACATTGGCACAGAAGAAGCGAAACCAGCTCTGATTTTCCCCTTGAGAAAGCTTACTTAATTAAACAATAGATTCCCTCGTCCCCACCCACTGGGTGTTCACATTGTCCAATAGTAATACTTCTTGTTATGGGAAAAGTTCACTTCTCCATCGAGCACCTGCCTTAGTGACGTTGGCATTCTTGCAGGCTCTCAAAGATGCCTCGGTTGCCTAGATACCATCCCTCCCACCTTTGCATTCCATTCCACAATCTTTACTCTGTTATTTTGTCAAGCTATGAGTGAGGGAGAAAATGTAGGTGAAAGGGTGAATCAGTCTTGACAATAGCCACTACTTTTTCAGCGCTGTCATAAATTTGAACAGTCACTGGACCAGTGATTGTTAACTGAGAACTACTGAGAACTGAGTATTTCTATTACTCTCTATATTTCCATGATTCACTCCTGAAATGAGTTTCCTCACTCTTAAGTCAGACCTAGATGTCCAGGCCATGTGCTTTTTGTTTGCTTCAGTTAAGTAGTTAACTCATGCATTCACTTTTTATTGTTTATTACAAATATTCATATACTGCTTATTTTAAAAAGCCAAATGGTTTAAGATGTCAACCTGTTAACTGACTGCAATTCATAAAGCAACCATACCTTTTCTTAGGTTTGACAGCCTGCTCAAAAGAGCCTCCAACTGTGAATTCAGTCAGAACGCTGGAACCACTAGATCCATGAGTATTTGGCCAGCACTGCCTATCCATGTGATATTTGGTGGCTTCAAAGACTGCATTAGCAATATTAAGATAATCCAGTATAGTGAGATGATTATTCCCCTCTCTATTTCTGGACATCTTTGTAAGACATAGATCCATAACAGAATGCTTTTACCTCAGGTGGAGGCCAGTTGGTTTGTTTCTTCAGGAACCTTCACTTTTAGAAGTATCTTCTGTACTTCTAGTGCCCCTATCAAAGTATTTGGCTTGTAACTCAAAGGTTGTTGGGTCCCCCAAGGCTGCAACTCAAGAGTATAATAGGCTGGGTTTAAGTGGCATGGGCTGCACAAGTGTACTAATAGGTCCATCACAGCTTTACTGTAAGAAAAAAAATGCTGAAGGTTATCTGGGAAAAGGCCAACTATAAACTAGGATTAACTATAAGCTTTTCTTGAAGATTTTACAATAAATACCTATACAATAAACATGACAACAAAGAATACCCAATTAAATCATTATTTTGAAAAGCCTTAAAAAACTCTTCAAAAAAGAAATCATGGAAAAATATAAATGCCCAAATACTTTTATACATTTATATTTTACAGGCAGCAGGCAAACAATACTTCTTTTATTTATAATGGTCATACCAACTTTTCATTACAAGGCTATTAATCCCTGTGCATTATAAAATTAAGTCATAAAATTAAATTATTTCAGAAGTTCTTAATATCATACACATACAATGTATTAAACAAAAACATTATAACACAGCAAAAAGCACAGAGCATAGAATCAATCATTCATTTTCATATAGAGCAGAACAGAATAGAATAACAGAGGAGGTCTTCTAGTTCAACCCCCTGCTCAAGCTGGAGACCCTATACCATTCTAGATGAATGACTGTCCAATCTCTTAAAAACCTTCAGTGAGGGAGCACCAACAACTTCTGAAGGCATGCCGTTCCACTGGTTGTTTTCACTGTCAAGAAATTTCTCCTTCGTTCTAGGTTATTGAAAGCTCTTGCAAACTGTATGCCAGTCATATCTAAAGAAACATAAATGTTTAAATTTAGGACTCCTGTATCTAGAACACCCTGTCTTACGCTGCAGCCTAGTAGATTCCTAGTAAATGCAACATAGTCAAGATAGCATCCCACCAGAGTTTAATGATCAGGCTTGTAAATGAAGGAGAAGATGATCCATTAGTAAGCATGTATGAAAGTCTGCTGGGTGTTACATGTTAACATAAGTACTGTACTTTGAACATGTGCATTACATAGATTTAACCACAGTTTTTAAAAATCACCACTACAAATCTGAACACATACATTTTTAAGCCTTGTTAATTACTGAAAAGCCTTTCTTTCTATAAATCATGAAATATTGATCAAAAGTTTCAGGTAAACTGGAATGGATGGAAAAAAGCTTTAGAATTATAATGAATCAAGACTGGGAGCAACATCTTGTAAGACTGAAATTTTTTCCAGAGAGTTTTCAATGCAAAATGGAATGCATGAGGGGTGCTTGCTTTATTTCCTTTTTGTAAGACGGTAAGAAAAAGACTCAGGCATATCTTGAGCAGAGATTTGAAGCTGCTGCAGAGCTGCTTGTCACAGCTTGAGACAGCTTGAGAGTCTCTCTGTGTTTATTGGTTTGTATATACTTTTTACATACATAGGCTTAACCATTAAATGCTGACATTTTACATTCATAAGTTTAACCATTAGATGCTGACATAAAGTTTCTTCATTAGAAAATTCCTTCATATAAGCAACTATTTTCTAATAACACATTACATGATCAAAGACCAGGTAAAGAACAAATACAGGTAGATCAAAAGGAGAAAGAACTAACAAAGATAGGAAGAGATTTAAGCATATTATCTGTTTAGGTAGGTGAGGCATTAAGTCAAAAGGGGATGACCTTCTGGCTGCTTCATTGGGACAAAGGGTATCAAAAGGTTATGAGGTTTGTGGTGGGGGGGTGAAGCACGGCAGTTTGCTGCGCATGCATTTTTCCCCACATCTCACTCTTCTTTATTTTATTAGTGAGGACATTATCCTAAGCTGGAGTAGTTAGTGGGTCTTAGCTTAGTATGGAAAATTGCAAGACATCTTATTAAGTAAAGAGAAAAGACATTGAATTAAACAACAACAGCTGATAAGGATAGCAACTATTATAATGAAATATTGAACAATCTTTCCAAGAAGGCCAATGGGAAGCCATGACCATAGAGCACTCCACCAATTTCCTAAGGTATCAATTTTTAAATCAGAAGCCAAGTTATGTAAAACATTAATTTGCTTTTGAATAACGCCAGATTGATCAGAAAGATTGAAACAACACATTCCTTCGAGTACTTCACATCCCAGATGTTGCCGGAGCAACAGATAATCAATTGCAGCACGATTTTGTAAAATACCTTTACGAAGTTCTATTAGCTCTTGATTAATAGCAGATAAAGCTAGGGACCAACCAAGCCCGAGGCCTGTGCAGGGAGAAGACCCAAATGTGAATGTTCCACGAGAGTTAATTCAACAGCTGCATGACCTGTTGG
>BFFQ01007985.1:75601-88150 GCA_003402635.1 Protobothrops flavoviridis | reverse complement strand
GGAAGAAACAGCTGCGATCACACACACTACTCCCAGAAGCACGAAGCTGAAGACACCAGCCTGAAGATGACGAATGTGACTTCGTCCAAACATCGCCAGGATACTTCTAATTCTACGCGGGAGAAAACCCGAATAACTAAAGACCTGCATACAAACACCCGCGAAAACCTCAGAAAACACACACACACACACACACACATATATATATATATATATTGTCTTGAGGATGGGTGCGATGGGTCCACTTACCAGGGTTTCGCCCTCCAAGCTGTCGTCTGAGGCGTCCACTGGCCCTGCGGTGTAGGCTGGAGTTTCTTCCCCACGATGGACTGAGGTAGGGGGTTCCACAGCCTCCATCACTTTCATGGCAGGTTCTTTTGGCTTAGCTGGAGACTTCCCAGATCTGCTGGCCGGTGATCTATCTGGGTTGTGCTGGGGGGCTTTTGAGCAGCATTCTACAGCCCGATGCCCCTCTCTCCCACACCTGAAACACCCCATTTGCTTCTTGGCCGTAGCCGATGGTTTCACTGGTTCACGTGTCAACTCAGGCGGTGAGCGGCTTCATTGTTTTCCTCGGCAGTGCCTCTTCAGTAGGTTGATCTCTCCTTCCTCTGCCAGGACGTACCATTCATCAAGTTGGTGTGGGTCCCCTCGGGGCAGGCAAGCGTCATATAGGTCGTAGTTTAGCCCGTCTTTGAAGTGGCTAAGGAGGATGCTGGCAATGGCCCGGAGTTTGCTGGCAATGGCCCGGAATTCTTGCGTATATTTGGCTACCGGGCGTTTGCCTTGCCTCATTGTTTTTATTGTTTCGCGGGCTTTGCGATCAACCAGGGGGTGCTCAAATTGCCTTCTCAGAGAGGACATGAAATGGTTGAAGCTGTTGAGTTCTGGGGCATTGGAGTTGTGCAAGTTCACCACCCAATCTGAGGCCGGCCCGTCCCGCACAGATTGCACGATCCGGATACGGGCTTTGTTGCTGGGGATGTGCCGCCCATATTCCTCCATGTAGCTGAGAACTTGGGTTAGGAAAAACCCCAAGCGTGTCAGCTCCCCCTTGAATCTCATGTCCAGCGGCGGGAGTCTTTGAATGGATCGGTGCCTTCATTGTCGGTGCCTTCATCTCCTGCTTCCATTCTGGTTGGTTGGCCCCCCGTCTCAGGGTCACCTTTCTTGATTTCTTTTCCCACTCGCCTTTCTTTCCAACGCCCATTGACCACCGAGGTTTGTGGTTACGTGTTTCCACCACCTCTTTTCCTGAGGAATCTGACCTCTCAGATCCCGACATCTGGCAGGGTTTCAGTCTGGGCAGCGGCTCCCTTTCTGGGGAGTTTTCTCCCTTCTCTGCTCCATCGTCTGACATGGTAATTTTTGCAAAGTCCCCCAGCAAGGTTCTCTCTTCCAGGTGGACTAATTTTGCAGATCCTGTCTAATGTAAGGACCCACCTCACTCTACATCTTAAGAAGACAGAACTCTTGGAATATCTCTTCCAACAGGCATCTTTATTAAGATAAGATGGTTGCAGGCGTTCTAGACAGGATCTGAGAGGCCAACCCCTACCATTCAAGGTTTTAAGTGTTCCCAAGCAGCCCCCACCCCACCATCTTTCCAGCGACAATCCCAGGCATCACATTTCCACCCCTTTTCCTCTCGACCGGCAGAAGGGAGACTTCAGAGAGTAGTAGATGAAAGCTGATGGGCCATATTGTTATGGTCAGTTCTCTTGGTGAGATCCACATTCAGTCCCTTTGAAGTTTTAAT
Organism: Protobothrops flavoviridis; assembly: GCA_003402635.1. NCBI lineage: Eukaryota > Metazoa > Chordata > Lepidosauria > Squamata > Viperidae > Protobothrops > Protobothrops flavoviridis. The sequence goes on along the minus strand of BFFQ01007985.1, from coordinate 86,391 downwards.
GAAGGTAGTGAGAGCCATAAAACCCCTTTGCTCATCCCCCTTCTCCTTCATAGTATGACAGAATCCAGAGAGGGCAGAAATGGGGTTTTCCATAGTCGATATATAGTTGGATTCTGACAATTACCAGGGGCCAAGCTGCCTAAACGAAAAAATGTACACTATGTCTCCCCTCGAAATGGAGGAGCTGCAGCAGTATGTGAATAGAAATCTAGCCAGAGGCTTCATTGAGCCAGCCAAATCCCAGGTGGGGCCCCAGGTTTTATTTAAGGGGAAAAAAGATGGGTCGCTGAGGATCTGCGTGGATTATAAGGGGTTAAATGCTGTGAGTATGGAGAATAAGTACCCCCTCCTGCTCCTGAAAGATCTACTAACCCATCTAGCGCAGGGCCGCATCTTCACCAAGTTAGATCTAAGAGAAGCGTACTACCGAGTAAGGATAAAAGGAGATGAATGGAAGACTGCTTTTAACTGTCCTATGGGCACCTATCAATTCAAAATTATGCCATTTGGACTACAAGGAGCTCCAGCTGTTTTCATGCAGCTGATTAACCAGGTGCTGCATGATCATCTATACAAAAGGGTTTTGTTGTATCTTGATGACATCTTAATCTATAGCCAGAATATGACTGACCATGTGAATTTGATGCGAGAGATACTAAAGAGACTACTAGATGCTAAACTGTATGTTAAATTGCCAAAGTGTGAATTCCACCAAACCCGACTAGATTACTTAGGATACTGGATCTCCAGGGAAGGCATAGAAATGGAACCTGGCAAAGTGAAAGCTGTAATTGAATGGCAACCCCCAACGATTTGAAAGCAGCTTCAAAGCTTTCTGGGATTTGCAAACATCTATTATCAATTCCTTCCTTCCTTTGCTGAAATTGCTTTACCTCTAACAGACTTATTAAAATTGGTAAAAGGGGGGAAAGTTATGACCGGGACAACCACTAACATGGACTATGAGCTGTCAAATCGCTTTTTAGAATTTAAAAAGACTTTTTGCAGCCAAACTGAGCTTAAAACACCCCTGCCCGGGGGAACCATTTGTGATTCAAGCTGGTGCTAGCAATGTAGCAGTCAGAGCAGTACTTTTGCAAAAGAATAATATGGGGGTCTTACAACCCTGCACCTACACATCAAAAAAAATCACTGATTGCAAGAGGAGGTGGGCAGTTTGGGAGAAAGAAGCCTTTGCAATTCATTGGGCTCTGTTGATCTGGCAGCAGTACCTGGAAGAGAGCAACGTGCCTTTTGAAGTTTGGACTGATCACAAAAACCTAGAGGCACTGAAAACTCCTCGCAAACTTTTCCCCAAACAAGTACAATGGGCGCAATACTTCAATCGATTTAACTTCACCCTAAAGTACATACTGGGGGGGGGACTTTTTAGCTGATGCTTTGTCCAGACTGCCCCAGTATAAAAGCCAACATGAGCAAGTAAATGATTCAATCATGCCAATGGCGCAGATTGTTTCTCAATTAACACCGCAGAAAACCCTGTCTACGGCAGATCCGGTCCCAGATGATCCCATTGTGAGGAAGCTGAAACACGAACTCCTCCATGATCAATGGTTTAAAGACCATCAACCCACCCTAATCTGCAGAGATGGACTAGCTTACAAGGGGGGGAAATTATATCTGCCTGAAACCCTCCGCCTCCAAGCGATTCAATGCAGCCATGATGTAAAACAAGCCAGACACTTTGGCTATTTGAAAACGCTACATTTAATTCTCTGGCAGTTTTGGTGGCTGTGTTTGAAGAAGGACATGGAAAACTATGTCAAAAGTTGTGCGGTATGTGCCACTATGAAAAAACTTCCAGGGAAGCCTTCTGGACTGTTACAGCCCATCGCAGACCCTTCCCAGCCATGGGAACAGATTGCTATGGATTTCATAGTTGAGTTATCCGAAAGCAGAGGAAATATGGTAATTTGGATTGGGATTGATCTTTTTTCAAAGCAGGCTCATTTCACTGCCTGCAAGAGACTCCTGTCAGCCCAGAAACTAGTCAAAATGTTCCTTAAACATATTTACAGGCTGCACGGCGCACCAAAATGGATAATCTCTGACGGGGGTGCAATTCACAGCCACGTTTTGGAGCAATTCCCTGAAAATAATTGGATTGTCACAAGGACTGTCATCAGCTTTTCACCCGTCTATGAATGGGGTGGTTGAAAAAGCGAACTCAATGGTGAAGCAGTATCTTAGGTGCTATGTGGACTACTAACAAACGAACTGGACTGACCTTCCTTTTGCTGAGGTGGCTTACAATAATACCATTCATAGCAGCACTGGTTTCACTCCTTTTAAGATTGCCACAGGAAAAGAATTCAACCTAATACCTGAGTATCCACAAGGACCTTCTACCTCCCAGACTCCTGACCAATGGATGTCAAAATGGGGAGAGGTTTGGGACAAAACAAAAACAGTGCTGAAGAAAGCCTCAGAGACATATAAAAAACAAGCTGATAAAAAACGATCTCCCCAGAGATCTTTCCATGTTGGGGAAAAAGTTTATTTATCCACAAAATATCTATGACTTAGGTTGCTTAGTAAGAAGTTGGGACCGCAATATCTAGGTCCCTTCCCTGTTGTCAGAATCATAAATCCAGTTATGGTGGAGGTGAAACTCCCACAACTTTTAGGAAAGATTCACCCTGTATTTCATTGCAGTTTATTAAAACCATTCAGGGGTTCTACTTTATGACCTCCTCCCAAGAAAGCACCTGGTCCCCTAGTGGTAGCTGGACAAATGCATTATGAAGTAAAACCATCCTTGATTCTAGGATTTTTAAAGGAAAATTACAATATCTAGTTCAGTGGAAGGGATATCCATTATCAGAAGCCACATGGCTGAAATGTGATGATATGAAAGCTGATAGGCTTATCCGTAAATTCTATGACAAAGACCCCAACTAGCCAAGGGGCAACCCTTAACCAATGCTTCTGTTTAAATTGCAGAATTACACCTTTCTGTTAAGGGAGCCCGGATGTCAACGCTGTGACAATGGATGTTGTCGCTCTGACACCTGAGAATCAGCAACCATTTTTACTTTTGCTTCTAATATACCTTTTCTATTCTTTTAGAGTTCAGATGTAGAAGGGGGGATGGGATGAATGCTTGAGGGTTTAGCTAGCCATAACAATGTAGAAGTGTGGGAACTCAAGGACATGGTCTGATAAGATTTGGTGGGCTGAGAGGCCGGTGAGAAAAGCCCGTATCTTGTGTTAATTGGGGAATGTGATTTATGACAGCGTTTGTGGGATAGGAATTGCAACTTGTTACTTTGTATCTGGGTGGAGGGAATCTCATTTTTGGGTTCAACTATGTAAGTGCCGATATTTTGTTTCTGAATAAAATGTTCTCTAAGGAAGAATTCTTGCCTTGAAGTTCTTTGACTGGTTTCATCTATTGGAACCGTGACAGTGTAACATTTTCACGAATCCAAAGTGCCCAGATGCTTTGGAGTCATGGCAGGTTTGCATAATCCTTAGTCTCTGGCTGGTTGGCACATACAATTTTCCCCCCACCTATGCAAGCCTTCTTGCATGGAACAGAGGTTTTGGTGGTTAAGGAATCAGTCATCTTTGTCCAATGCTTGTTTGAATTCAGATCTGACAGTGGTGTCTAGCAGGGGTTTACCCTTTGACTGCACTCTCATGGTCACTGATGCTGCTAGCTGCTGTATTGGAAGCATGGGTTTGACTATTTCTGTCTTTAAACTGTTATATTATGGTAACCTTGATAAGGCATCTGCTAGGAAGATTTCCTCCTCTGGCAGATAGCGTAGAGTAAAATGGAACTGTTCAAAGTACTGTGCCCATCGGGCCTGTTTGGGGGACAGTTTTCTTGGGTTTTTCAGTGCTTCCAGGTTTTTATGATCTGTCCAGACCTGGCAGGGAATTTTGCTCCCCTCTAGGAAATGCCTCCAGGGGAGAAGAACCTACCTTACCACATAAGCCTCCTTCTCCCACACTGCCCAGCATTGTTCTGTCACAGTTAGCTTTCTTGAGTTTTGTAGTTTTCCTTGTTCGTTTTCTTGAAGTAAAACTGCCCCCACTGTCACATCGCTCACGTCAGCCTGAATAACAAATGGCCTCTCTGGGTCTGGGTGCTTCAGAACTGGCTCTGCAGAAAAAAGTCTTTATAATTTCTCGAATGCGGCTTGGCATTCCATGGTCCACTTTAGTGGCTGGCTGGGTTTCAGCTTATCCCCTCCCTTCATTCTCAGTAAGTTTGTGATGGGTGTGAAGGAGGGGATGAATTGCCTATAGAAGTTAGCAAAGCCCAGGAAGCTTTGCAGTTGTTTTCTGATGTGTGGGACCTCCCATGTAGCACAACCCGTACTTTTTCTGGATCCATCTCCACCCCTTCATGCGAAGTACAATAACCCAAATAATCAATCTTCTCTCGGTGAAATTCACTCTTTGAGAGCTTAGCATACAGCTTAGCCACTCAGAGTTTGTTTAAGACCTCTCTGACCAACTTCACGTGTTCCGCTTTAGTTTCAGTATAAATCAAGATATCATCCAGGTACAACTAAACTCCCTTATATAGGTGTTCATGTAGCACCTCATTTATCAACTGCGTGAACATGGCAGGGGCTCCTTGTAATCCAAAGGGGAGTACTTTAAACTGGAAACAGCCAAGGGGGCAGTTAAAAGCAGTCTTCCATTCATCCCCTTCTTTAATCCTGACCTGGTAGTGAGCCTCCCACAAGTCTAGTTTAGAAAACACCTTTATCCCTTTGAGAGGTGGGCCAGCATGTCCTTCATGAGGGGCAGGGGGTACATTTTCCATGCACAAAGCATTGAGACCTCTATAGTCCATGCAGAGACAAAGAGACACATCTTTCTTTTCCTGACACAGTGCTGGGGCTGCTACTCAGGATCTTGCTGGCTGGCTGAAGCCCCGAGCCATTTATCTATAAATTACAGCAATTCCTCCAACTCCCTATGGGTCATGAAGTATATCTTGGGCTTAAGGAGTTTGACTCTGGGGACGATTTCAATGGTGCAATCTGTGGGCTGGTGAGGGGATGTTCATCCAATCCCTTCTTGATGAACACCTCAGTGAGATCAAGGTATTCCCTGGATATGCCTTTCACCTCATCACTTCTTACCACTGCTGCCACTTCTCAATCTGGGCTTTTAGATGGGTTTTGGGGTTCTTTTGGGAACTTTAACATCCCTTCCCACCAGTTTATTCTCAGGTTCCATTTTTTCAGCCACATCAACCCTAGGATGAGGGGCTACTCCATACCAGGTGCCAATAAATGACAAAGTCTCTGAGTAGTATTCTAAGGTTAACTCCAGGGGTTCACTGGCAAAGTTGGCTGGGGCACCTCCCACAATGGACCCATCAAGTTGGCAAAATGCAATGGTTTTTTTTACTCTCCATAACTAAGGTGGGGTTGATCATGCACCTGGTGCAGCCTGAGTGTTAGGACCCACCTCAATTTACATCTTAAGAAAACAGAACTCTTGGACTGTCTCTTCCAACAGGAATCTTTATTAAGAGAAACTGATTGCAGGCATGCTAGACAGGATTTGAGGGATCCTCCCCACCATTCAATGTTTTAAAGTGTTCCCAAGCAGCCCCCACCCCACAGTTCTTCCGGGCGATTCAATCCATCTGTCCGCTCCATCGGCACGATCACTCATTCTCTCTTTTCCCAGATCCCAGGCATTGCATTTTCCTCCCCTTTTCCCTCACTGCCGGCAAAGGGGAGAATTTCAGAGGGAGTAGGATGAAAGGCGATGGCCGCATTGTTATGGTTAGTACTCTCGAAGAGAATCAACAAACGGTTACTTTATAGTTAATGGAGGAAGTGAGAGTCATAAAGCCCCCATGCTTACCCTCCTCCCCTTCTGTAATATGACAGAATCCAGAAGAGAGTAAGAATTGGTTTTATATCAGAGTAGGTAGATAGAAATGAAATATAATTGGATTCTGACACTGAGTCTAATAGGGTGTTCAGGGCCACCTTCTCTTCCTTGCCTGAAATTAACAGTTTTATGGGCATGGTGATTGGCGTGATCGGCCCACTTACCAGGGGATCATTGTCGTAGTTGCTCTCAGGCATCCCTGCTTCATCCTCCTGTGTGGTCGGAGTTCCCCCTGTTGGTTTTGGGGCTGGGTGGAACTCCAAGACCTCTGGGCTTTTCAGGGCTGAGTCTTTCAGGCACTGAGTGACTCTTGTTGGCTTCCCTCTGGGGAGACGTTCTCCCTTCTTTGAGGGGATTTTCACATGGCACTCCAGGGCACAATGACCTTCCTTGCCACATTTGAAGCAGGCAGTCAAGCATAGCTGAGTTATTGTGGGTCTGGATGCCTCTGCTTTCTTTTCTGGGGGCAACCATTTCCAAATTTTCCCCGATCTATATGGATGGTGGTTCTGGTCGATCTCTGCTTCTTCGGCAAGGATGCACCAGATGTGTAGGTGAACTGGGGCCCTGTGGGCAATGCAGATGTTGTATAGGTCATTGTTAAGCCCATCCTGGAAGCAGCTCACTAGGATGTCCTCCAGCCAACTGAGGCAACACGTCAGGTCCCAGAATTCCTCCATGTACTCGAATCTCGCAAAGGAGTGGAGATAAGGCAGATGGCCCCGGCACATTCCTTTCCCCCTTTTCACACCCAAAGAGATACATCAAAGTTTAGAAAGAACAAAGTAGAGGGAATACATCCATAAGCCCCCCTCCCAGCACAGCAAAGCTTCTCCCCCTCCCACTAGAATGGGAGAAAAGAAACATTGAAGGGGATTCTGACAGTCCTTCTTCATCCTTGGCCACCAAAATTGCCTTTTTATAAGGTACAGGGTCTTTACAAATCCCAAGTGCCCCACTGGCTTTGCATCATGACTCCTTTGTAGGACCATGGTTCTCTGGCTGGCTGGGATATACACTTTACTCCCCTTCCACGCTAAGTCTTGTTTCAGCATCAAGTCTCTCTTATGCTTTTGGAACCACTCGTCCCCTCCCAGGGCTTCTCTTAATTGCTGGATCAGTGAGCCTCCTCCTGATCGAGGGGGTTCCTTCTGTGGCTGTCTCACGTGTGTCTGTGCTGCAAGTTGCTTAGATGGGATGATAGACTTAACTGTCTCTTCCCTAGTGCTCTTATGAGGAAGGTGCAAGAGGGCATCAGTGAGGAAGCTTCCCCCCCCGGCAAATAATGTATTCTTTCAATGTTTCATATCAGTGTTTTTATTGATTGTAAGGATATAGAGGATATAAAGAACATAGGTTTATAAATAAATAAAGTTATTTCCAATGATATTAACCTCTGTAACAGGCAGTGAAGTTTCTCAATGCTCCATTTTCTGAACTTGTAAAGAGAATGACATGAAAAATTCTAGAGCATACTAATATATAAAGTGCAAACAGTCAAATTTGCTGTTAGGAGTCTCACAGAGTATGTGGCTTCTTATCTTTCTTGGGTTCTAAGTATTAAACCATCCAAGAGGTGCAGATTGATTAACTGCTGTCAAGTTCGCCTACTGCATCAATTTTTACAAGATTACCAGAGAATGTTGAACCAATGGAGAGGGGGAGGAGGAATTTTGCCACTTTCTCTTTCTAGCCCATGATAGATCCTATCCTTGTGTTCACTCCTAGAATGACACTTAGATGCTCTATCACAATTGTATTACATGGGGAAACTTAGCAATATCTGCCATTAAGAGTAAGAGTGCAAATGTTTGGATTCTGAAATTGAGACATGGACTCTTGAAACGCTTGGTCTATTATTCTTGGAGGATGGAGCTAATCTCTCTTTCAATCATAAATCATTTGGACTGCTTCAAATAGTCATCATTTTACTGTTCATGCTCAATAGCAAACTGAAGGGAATGGAATAAATGGGTCTAGATTTAGTCATGTTTAAGGGCTGAATTTAATATAATGGATTTTTTATTTTTCCTTAATTTCTGTTACCATTGATATTTTTCTTTTCATGTATTTCTTTTATGTGTGTTTGCATTTTTAATATTTAATGTCTTTACATAATTATGATGATGAATGATTTGTCACATAATGCTTTGGAAAATATGTCAACTCCCTCTTCTTTGTGACAGACCTTCAAGACAGTTATAATGTCCACACTAATCTTTCTCTTTGATAGGCTAGGCATACCTATCTCTCTCAGACTTTCATTATACAATATATAGTAGCCTACAGACCCTTTATCCCCTTTGCTGTTCTCTGCATACTTTCTAAGCCAGACATGTCAAACACAAGGCCTGGGGGCCAGATGCGGCCCGCGAAGCCATCCTGGAAACAGTGAGGGAACGGCCGCCTCTGCCTTGGCCCTGGCCAGCCGGGAACCAATGTACAATTTTGTGGTGGCCATCTATGCTGAAACGCATTCAGTCTTAGCTCCATAAGCTCCCCCCCCCGCATGGCCTGAGGGGAAAAGTGAGGCTCCTCCAGTGGACCATGCCTTGGCACTTGCCCTGGTCCCATCCCCTTCTGCCAGAGACCCTCAGATCTGTCCCACTCCTGCCCAGGCCCCCACAGGCACCCTTGACGTGAACGATGTAGAGCTGGCCACACCCACCTAGCAGGCCACACCCACTCCATCCACGCCCACCCAGTAGGCCACACCCACCCTGGCCACACCCACCTGGCCCCCTGAGGGCAACCGCAATGCTAATGCGGCCCTCAATGAAATTGAGTTTGACACCCCTGTTCTAAGCTAAGGTCTCAGAAACTTTTTTTGTGTCATAGTGATCCAAACTGTATGCAGTTGTCAGGTCCCCTTTTTGGCTGCCCTACCATTCTGGTCAAAGAGGGAGGAGGCTGCTTGGGGGAGCATTCTTTGCATACTTTCACTTTTGCTGTAACACTGTAGCTGCTTGGGAATTAGAGAGGGGGATTGTCTTCAGAAACTTCTCATGACCTTGATGTGCTCCCTCAGATGATACAGTCCAGGATTGCATTGGCTTTTTCGGTAGCTGCAGCACACTGCTGGATCATATTTAATTTGTGGTCTGCTATGATACCTACACTGCTCTCACAGTCACTACTTGTGAGCCATGTACCATCTATTCTATATCTGTGCATGTGATTTTTCCTGCCTACGTGCAGCGTCTTACTTATCTCACCCTGAACTTCATCTTGTTAGCTGGGCCAACAATACTCAAGTGTGTCAAGATTCTTCCAAAGTGTTAGCAATTCTGTCAATGTGCAAGAATTTATGAACTGGAATAGCCATAGCAATGAACCAGCCAATGGGAACTGTTATTTAATTGAGACACAGGATTGGCTGTGTGAGTCATGTGATCCAGCCTAGGTCTGGGCATGTCTTAGTCTCTCCCTATGTCCTGATCTCCTGAGTTAGTTGTTGTTGTTCTCTATCACGTTGCCAAGAACTGAATGAAACTGTATATATCATGTTTATATATTTTTTATAGATGAAGTTTTTCTAAACTATGCCTCCTGCTCATTTTGAATGTGTGCTTAATTTTTGGGCTTATTTTTGTGCTGGAAAGCAGTAAAACTCTAACAGGTTATGGGCCCAGATCCCAGCCAGCCTTTGCACACAGTTCAGACTGAAGAAAAAGATTGAGGCTCAACACGGAGCTGTAATTAAGCTGAAGAACTGTCTGAGTTAAATTAAGAAAGAAAAAGGCTGCTCAGCTGAAGGCTTGCAGGATGGCTGATTTAAAGGAGAGCTCTCTGCCTCAATTGGGACAAAAGAATTATCTTATTTGGCCTGCAAAAATGGAATGCTTTCTGAAGGCTAAGAAGCTCTGGGATATTGTGATTAATCCACCCCAGGGGCAATTAGCAGCTGCAGATCAATGGAGGCATGATAAGGCATTGGCCTACATCATCTTAAGTGTGGAAGAGGAACAATTCTTAAATGTAGCTGACTTAAAAACTGCAAAAGAAGTTTGGTTGAAGTTGAAAAGCGTGCACGTGAGTGCTTCAGCATGCAATATACAGTAGTGCAATTATCAAGGCAATTGTACAAAGCCCAGCTGCTGCCACATGAGAGTGTAGAAGAGCATTTGCTCTACATACAGAAACTGTTTGTTGAATTAGAACAGTGGGGAATGAAGATTCCTGAATCTCAGAAGATGCTGTTGGTACTAAATAGTCTTGATGAAATGTGGGCCATCATTTCAGCTGTTTTTGAATGCAGACCAGAACAGGAATTAAGTATGGAAGGACTTAAAGCCTGTTTAATTTCTGAAGAACAGAAACACCATTTTAGAACAAGCCACCAGGAGAAATTCCTGAGGTGGGGGTCTAAGGAGCAGAGAGAGCAGAGCAGCAGACTGCCTGTCTGCAGAGATTGGATTACATCTCAGCAGAGAATTACAGAGAGGAAAGAACAGGAGAAAAAGATATGCTTCATTTGTGGGGCTGAAACTCATTTCAAGAAAGATTGTGTACAAGGAAGAAAAACAAAAAAAGGACAAGCTGCTATTGTAATAGCAGAGACAAATGGTTAATAGACAGTGGGGCTGGTCCAGGGGTAGGCAACCCAAAATACTCAAAGAGCCACTTGGACCCATTTCCCACTGAAAACAAAACACAGGGAGCCGCAAAACCCTTTGGATATCTAAAATGAAGATAACACTGCATATATCCTTTTTTTCATTTTAGATGTCAAAAGGGTCTCTCTCTGTCCCTCCCTCCCTCTCCCTCTTTCTGCCCTTGGTCTGCCAGTCTTCTTCCCCCACTCAGTGTGTGTGTGTGTGTGTGTGTGTGTGTGTGTGTGAGAGAGAGAGAGAGAGAGAGAGAGGCACTTGCGCTTCCCCCTCTTTCTCTCTTTCCTC
>BFFQ01007985.1:47024-73510 GCA_003402635.1 Protobothrops flavoviridis | reverse complement strand
TCCCTTTCTCTCTTTCTCCCTTTCTCTTTCCTCTTTCTCCCTCTTTCCTCTTTCTCCTTCTTTCTTTCCTCTCCTCCTCTCCCCCCTTTCTTTCCTCTCCCTTTCTCTTTTCTCTTTCTCCCTCTTTCTCTCTTTCCTCTCTTTCCTTTCTCCCTTTCTTTCCTCTTTCTCCTTCTTTCTCTTTCTTTCCTCTCTCCCTCTCTCCCTCTTTCTTTCATCTCCCTTTTTTTCTCTTTCTTTCCTCTTTCTCCCTCTTTCCTCTCTCTCCCACTCTCCCTCTTTCTCTTTCGTCTCCCTTTCTTTTCTCTTTCTTCCTTTTCTCTCTTTCTCTTTCTTTCCTCTCTCTTTCTCTTTCCTCTGTCTCTCTTTCCTCTCTCTTTCGTCTCTTTTTCTCTTCACCTCCCCCCTTTTACTAACAGAACCAGTTCACCTACCAAATCGTTTAACTTCATCCTTTAGAGATGGGCAATGTGGATTCACCACATTCTGACAAAGAGATATGCCAGCACCTCTCATCGATTCTGCTGCAGGGACGGCAAACGCTTTATGTTAGCAATATCTGGAGAGCTACAGCTGTCCCATCCGTTGCAATGTCACGCTTTGAAAGGCCCCTCACCTCCTCCGCTTCAGGCAGACTGCGCCCAGGAGGGAGCCTCAGAAGCCGGCGCAGAAGGGAGGAGGGGAGGAAGAGAGACAGACCATCTCCTCGCAGCTCACTTCCAATCCCAATGTTGTGAATCCTGCTTGGGATTTGGGACTGAGAGGGGGAAGATCCTGGCTCCCAAGCTGCAGGGACTTCCAACCATAGAGCTTGCTTGGCTCTGTTCCCAGCCAGCACCGCGCGCGCGCAAAACAACAGCAGCAACAAAATGCTGCGGTCGAGACTTGTCCGCCTGCCTGTCTCCCGGGCCTCGGTAGCCAACCATTTGAAGCGAGCAGCCTCGTCTGTAGAGAGAGAAGAGGAGAGAGTGAGGGTGGATGAGCCGAGTCTGTGGCAGGGATAACAAGGGTTCGGGAGATGCTAGCACGAAGTGCTTTTGACTTACCTTGCCTTGTCCCCCCACTGGTTCTTTGCCCGAACAAATCACCCTCTCTTTCCTCTGCCCTCCCTCTCTCCAGATGAGGAGAGAGCGAGAGAGAGGGAATGAAAGGCAGACGGCACCGAAGGGGCAGGGAGGGGAGAGAGGCAGGAGGCAGTAGAAGGCGCTGAAAGGTGCCCAGGACACCACGTACCGGCCCGGGGAGATGTGTGGCGAGCTCAGCTGCCTAGGGACCGGCCTGGGGACGGCCCAGGAAGCGATGCCTCCCTGCTGCTGCCCGGCCCGGGGAAACATATGGCCGGGTCGGCGGCCCGGGGACGGTGCAGGAAGCAATGCCCCCCTGCCACCCAGCCCGGCCTGGGGAGACGGTAGCCGGCTCGGCAGCCCGGGGATGGCCCAGGGAGCGATGCCCCCGCCGCTGCCGCCACAGCAAGGACTGCTGCCCAGCCTGGCCCGCAGAGACACGTGGCCGTCAGCTGCCCAGGAACCGGCCCGGGGACGGCCCAGGAAGCGATGTCCCCAGCCCAGCTGGGGAGACGCGTAGCCGGCTTGGCGACCTGGGGACGGCCCAGGAAGCGATGCCCCCGTTGCTGCCGCTGCAGCCCCAGCCGGGACTGCTGCTCAGCCCGGCCCGCGGAGACACGTGGCCGTCGGCTGCCCGGGGAACGGCCCGGGGACGGCCCAGGAAGCGATGTCCCCAGCCCAGCAGGGGAAACGCGTGGCCGGCTTGGCGACGGCCCAGGGAGCGATGCCCCCGCTGCTGCCGCCACAGCCAGGACTGCTGCCCAGCCTGGCCCGCGGAGACACGTGGCTGTCGGCTTCCTGGGGAACGGCCCGGGGACAGCTCAGGAAGCGATGTCCCCAGCCCAGCCGGGGAGACGCATAGCCGGCTTGGTGACCTGGGGACGGCCCAGGAAGCGATGCCCCCGTTGCTGCCACCGCGGCCCCAGCCGGGACTGTTGCTCAGCCCGGCCCGCGGAAATGCGTGGCCAGCTCAGCTGCCCGGGGACGGCCCAGGAAGCAATGCCCTCCTGCCGCCGCCCCAGCTGGGACTGCCACCCGGCCCAGCCTGGGGAGATGCATAGCCGGCTCGGCGGCCTGGGGACGACCCAGGGAGCGATGCCCCTGCAGCCCCAGCTGGGAGTGAGGCCTGGGGGGGCAGCAGGAGGAAGAAGGGGGGAGGAGGAGGAGGGGGAGGAGGAGGCTCCGTAGCCGCAGGAGATGGCTCAAAGAGCTGCATGCGGCTCCGGAGCCGCGGGTTGCCGACCCATGGGCTAGTCAAACAATTGTTAATAATTCTAAATTGTTTTCCAGATTGCATTCAACTGGAGGAGATGCAGTGGCCTTAGCAAATGGACAGAAGGCAAAAGTCATGGGGAAAGGCAGTGTGCTGATTCCATGTCTGGAGGAAAGGTTTAATAATGTATTATGAGTGCTTGCAATGGAGCAAAATTTACTGAGTGTCTCCAGTCTTGACAAACAAGGGTTTGAGACCACATTTGTAAATGGGAAATGTCTCATAAAAAGAAATGGAAATGTATGTGCACAGTGCATAAAACAGGATAATCTTTATGTGTTGCAGACACAAAAGGCTCAATTTGCCCAAACATTTGGTAATGTGGCACAACATGCTTCATGCATTCATCTCTTTCACAGGAAGCTTTCTGTGCATTCATTTCTTTCACAGAAAGAGCGTTGCAAAGGATGCCAGAATTTGCAGAGGGATTAAATTTAAAAGGGTGTAAGGCAGGGGTATCAAACTCAATTTCATTGAGGGCCGCATCAGCATTGCGGTTGCCCTTGGGGGGCTGGTGGGTGTGGCCAGGGTGGGTGCAGCCTACTGGGTGGGTGTGGATGGAGTGGGTGTGGCCTATTGGGTGGGCATGGCCAGCTCTACATCGTTCGCATCAAGGGGGCCTTTGGGGGCCTGGGCAGGAGTGGGACAGATCTGAGGGTCTCTGGCAGAAGGAGGTGGGACCAGGGGAAGTGCCAAGGCATGGTCCATTGGAGGAGCCTCACCTTTCCTCTCAGGCCATGCGGGGGGAGGCTGGATGGTGGTGCGGGCTGCCCGGAGCCCTGAGCAGCAGAGGTCAAATGCCCAGCCTGGCTCTTGAGCACCCGCGGCACCAAGCCCAGCCTCACTTCCCCGGGGGGGGGGCGCCCAGATGCACTTGCCTCCTCCTCAAGGCTGCTGCTGCTGTTCTTGTTCTCCTTAGCCAGGTTGTTCATGATGGGTACGAGGGCAAAGTCAGAGGGAGGCCCATTCCCTCTCCATGGGAGGAGACCTGGCTTTGTATCCAAAGCTTCCTTAGCAATAGGATGAGAGGCCCCCAGGATAGTCCAGAAGGAGGGTGCAAGGGGATGGTGAAAGGACAGCAGGGCAGGACTAAGGCAGGACTTCTCTCAGATCCTCCCTCTCCTTTCCTTCTTTCCTTCCTTCCTTCCTTCCGAAGTACAGAGTGGTGGGAAAATATTTGAGATGAGGGAAAGAGAAAAACAGGCAAGAAACGCAGCTGGGGAGGTGTCACCCTTTGTGAGGAATGAAGAAATGCACCATTGCCTGGAAGTGGCCAGCAAATGGCCCTCGCCTACTTCACATATCCGGCTTAGTGGGCTCACAGCGGGGTGCTCTCCTCACAGCGCCGAGAGGTTGAGCCGGGCGGTGCGATGCTTGCCAGCTTTGCACCTTGCTGCCTGCTGAAACTGGGCAGGCTGGGGGCTAGGCAACATTGTACTTCTCATCAGTTTTGTGCTACCCGGCTCAGGTCTTGGCGCTGTGAGGAGAGCGCCCCGCTGCCTGCCGAAACGGGGCAGGCTGGGGGCTGGGCGTCATCGTGCTTTTTTTAAAATTTGTGCCGCCAGCTCAGCCTCTCGTCACTGTGAGGAGAGCGCCCTGCTGCCTGCCGAAACCCCTCCCCCAGAGCCCAACAAGCCGGATATGTGAAGTAGGCGAGGGCCATTTGCTGGCCACTTCCAGGCGATGGTGCATTTCTTCATTCCTCACACAGGGTGACACCTCCCCAGCATGCACCCAGGGGGTGGGGCCGACGCGGCAGGGGCTGCTTCCTCACTGTTTCCAGATGGCCTTGTGGATCTAAGACTGAATGCGTTTCAGCATAGTTGGCCACCATGAAATTGTACATTGGCTCCCGGCTGGCCTGGGCCAGGGCCAAGGCAATGGGGGCCATTCCCTCACTGTTTCCAGGATGGCTTCGTGGGCCACATGAAACCACTTTGCGGGCCACATCTGGCCCCCGGGCCTTGTGTTTGACATGTTTGGTGTAAGGCATAATTAGAGTGTGCAGTATGTAAATCATCGAAATCCAAGGTATTCCCAGTAAGCAAGAAGAGTACAAGGCAGAAAACAAGGGTTCTAGAGCTGATACATGCAGATTTAGTAGGCCCAATGCAAGCCAGCTTGGGAGGAGCCAGGTACGCGCTGGTCATTGCAGATGACCATAGCAGATTTGGGTTCTGTTATTTGCTGAAAAGCAAAACAGAGGTGCTGCAGAAGTTCAAGCAATGGGTGAGCTTCGCAGAAAGTATAGGAAACAGGTATGCCAACTGCAAACTGACGGGTTCAAAATTCATGTCAACAGATTTTCAACAGTGGTTGGGACAGCTAGGAATATGACATAGATCAGACATGTCAAACACAAGGCCCGGGGGCCGGATGCGGCCCGCGAACTGGTTTCATGTGGCCCGCGAAGCCATCCTGGAAACAGTGAGGGAACGGCCTCCACTGCCTTGGCCCAGGCTGGCTGGGAGCCACTGTACAATTTTGTGGTAGCCATCTATGCTGAAATGCATTCAGTCTTAGCTCCATAAGGCCGTCTGGAAACAGCGAGGAACTAGCCCCTGCTGCGTTGGCCCCGCCCCCTGGGTACATGCTGAGGAGGTGTCACCCTTTGTGAGGAATGAAGAAATGGACCATGCCTTGGCGCTTGCCACCCCCTTCTGCCAGAGACCCTCAGATCTGTCCCACTCCTGCGCAGGCCCCCACAGGCACCCTTGATGCAAACGATGTAGAGCTGGCCATGCCCACTCAGTAGGCCACTCCCACTCCAGCCACACCCACCCAGTAGGCCGCACCCACCCGGCCCCCGAGGGCAACTGCAATGCTGCTACGGCCCTTGAGTTTGACACCCCTGACATAGATGCACAAATCCGTACACAGCAGCTGAGAATGGCATGGCTGAAATACGGAATAGAGTCTTGAAGACCATGACAGATTCACTGCTGGAGGATTCTGGTCTGAGCAGGTCATATTGGAGCGAAGTCATGTTGACTGCTAATTATTTGGTCAATGGGCTGTAAAGTTCCTCTATACAGTAAATGATACTCCATATGCTGTGCTATATGGGAGAAAGCCATCTCTAGCACATTTAAGAATGTTTGGAAGCAATGCATGGGTGCATATTCCAAAGGCAATCAGGAGAAAAGGGCAACCAAAGGCTAGAAAGCTTAGTTTTATGGGCTATGAGCCTGGCTCAAAGAGCTATCGCTTTAGCGATGGAAGCAGAAGGATAGTAATTTCCAGATCTGCTAGCTTTGCAGGACAGAATTGGGGCAGAATTGTTGCCAATTCTGGGATGATTCACTTAGTGACAGTGACTCACATAATGACGGTGTCGGCATTCAGGGAGGAGAAGCTGAAAAAGAGCAAGAAAAGGAGTCAGAAAAAGATGGTGATGTGAAGCAGGAAAGGGTTGACAGTCAAGAGCAGCCAATCCCACGCAGGTCACTGTGAAGGAACAAAGGGATTCCACCTGATGTCATGGTTCCAACAGATGAAACTCTTCAAAGAACTTCGAGGCATTGTTTACCTTAAAGAATCTTTATTCAAGAAGCATAACGTTGGCACTAACATAATTGAAGCCAAAAACTGAATTCCCCCCCTTGAGCACATAGTATCAAAGCACAATTCCCTCCCCAATTAACAGTCATAAATCACATTCCCCAATTAGTTTAAAGCGCGGGTTTTCCCTCCAGCTCTCCAGCCCACCAATTCTTATCATCTCTTATTTCAACAACCTTGATTCTCACGCTAGGTTCAGTATTATTATGTCTAGCTCAGTGGTTCTCAACCTTCCTAATGCCGCGACCCCATGCACCCATGTGACCACACGTGACCCACACGCACGCACCCACGTGACCACACGTGACCCACACACACGCACCCACGTGACCACATGTGACCCACACGCACACACCCATGTGACCACACGTGACCCACACGCACGACCACACGTGACCCAGGAGCATAGAGATGGCTTTCCTGCTCGAGCTAGAGCGACCCCCTCAGCCGGCCAAATCTCGCCACCAGGAAGGAGAGGAGAGAAAAGAATGGTAGAGGGGACAGGAGAGGGGGAGAAAGGGGGGGTAGAATTTAGAAAAGAAAAGGAAACAAAAAGAAACTTTTCTGCGGAGCCGGCAATCGCGGAGCAAGACGCCCGTTTGGTGTGGAGGCAGGCAAGCCCAGGCACTCCTGG
Source organism: Protobothrops flavoviridis (assembly GCA_003402635.1). Taxonomy (NCBI): domain Eukaryota; kingdom Metazoa; phylum Chordata; class Lepidosauria; order Squamata; family Viperidae; genus Protobothrops; species Protobothrops flavoviridis. Next base: position 66,978 of record BFFQ01007985.1, on the reverse strand, counting down.
GCGGCCATGGCAAGCGGCAGCGACGACGCAGGCCGACCACCGGCTGGGCCACCAGCTGGCCCAGCCCAAGGGAGGTAAGGCACCCGCCGGGCCCCACGCGCACCAGCAACCCTCCCTGCGCCCGCCGCTGCTCCGCTAGCCTTACCTTGGCCACCGCACATTCGGTGTAGCGGCAGGCCGGCAGGCCCANNNNCCGGGCCCCACGCACACCAGCAACCTTCCCTGCGCCCGCCGCTGCTCCACTAGCCTTACCTTGGCCACCGCACGTTCGGTGCAGCGGCAGGCCCAGGCGCTCCTGGGCGGCCATAGCACGCGGCAGCGAGGGCGCAGGGCGACCACCGGCTGGGCCACCAGCTGGCCCAGCCCAAGGGAGGTAAGGCACCCGCTGGGCCCCACGTGCGCCAGCAACCCTCCCTGCACCCGCCGGCCTCCCATCTCCTACCCCTGGCCCTCTTTTACTTACATTTAGTAGTGCTCAGCAGGGAGGGGTGGGAACATCCAGAAAGCTCGCCTTAGCTGCAGACAACTTGCAGCACCGTTTGCAGACTGGGACTTTTGGCGGGCTCAGCAGGGCGGAGACAGCCTGGACAATTCCTATTGGCTTTTGAAAGCCAATAGAATTAGACTCTTTTAAAGAGAGTCTATTCTATTGGCTTTCAAAAGCCAACAGATTCTATTGGCTTTCGAATGCCAATAGAATAGAGTCTCTTGAATAGAGTCTATTCTATTGGCTTTCAAAAGCCAATAGAATAAGAGGGAGTAGCACAGCTAAGGAAAAGGGGGAAAAATGGTGGAAAAAAAATGGCGGACTGCGTTGTTTGGCGACCCCCGTGAAATGGTCGTTCGACTCCAAATGGGGTCGCGACCCACAGGTTGAGAACCGCTGGTCTAGCTGAACTCTCATGCACATCCCGCCCCTCCCCAGCATCATCTAACTCTAAAAGCGAAAAGAAGAAAATGGCTGCATCTCCATCTGTTGTCAAAGCAAAAACATCTGATGTTAGCAGCGTTGATATCCGGCCCCCCTTACAAAAAGGACAGATCCTGTAACGTAAACAAAAGCACATGTTAGGGATTGCCTTTTGGTTTATTAGGGTGTTTCCTATAGAACCTGTTAATGAATCTGTCAGCTTTCACATCGCTAGACTTCACCCAAGTGGCTTCAGACAGCGAATATCCCTTCCATTGTACTAAGTACTGCAATTTTCCTTTAAAAATTCTAGAATCAAGAATACGCTTTACTTCATAGTGGGTCTGTCCAGCTACCACAAGGGGTCCGGGTGCCTTCTTAGGGGAAGGTCTTAAAGTGGAACCCTGAAAAGGTTTCAGCAGGCTGCAATGGAAAACAGGGTAAACTTTTCCTAAGAGCTTAGGGAGTTTTAATTCCACTGTGACCGGGTTAATGGTCTTTACAATGGGGAAAGGCCCCAAGAACGTTGGTCCTAATTTCTTACTGGGTAATTTGAGCCATAAATACTTAGTCGACAGATAAACCTTTTCCCGAACTTGGAATATTCTTTGAGGAGCCCTTTTTTATCTGCATGCTTTTTGTAGGTCTCAGAAGCCTTTTTTAAAGCAGTCTTTGTCACTTTCCAAACTTCATCCCACCCCCTCACCCATTGATCAAGTGTCTGAGATGCGGAGGGCGCCTGGGGATATTCGGGTATTGGGCTGAATTCTTTTCCTATGGCTACTCTAAAAGGTGTGAAGCTGGTGCTGCTGTGAACAGAGTTATTGTAAGCCACCTCAGCGAAATGGAGGAGGTTAGTCCAGTCTGTCTGTTGGTAGCTGACATAGCATCTGAGATATTGCTCCACCATAGAGTTAGCAGATTCAGCGGCCCCATTAGAAGGATGAAAAGCAGATGATAGACCTTGAGATAATCCAATTAGTTTAAGAAAGCTTCTCCAAAACTTAGCTGTGAACTGCATACCCCATCCGAAATTATTCGTTTAGGGGCGCCATGTAGCTGGTAGATGTGTTTCAAGAACAATTTAGTCAGTTGTTGGGCGGATGGGAGCCCTTTGCAGGTGATGAAGTGAGCCTGCTTTGAAAACAGATCTATCACAGTCCAGATGACTGTATTTCCTCTACTTTCAGGTAGATCTACTATAAAATCCATAGCAATTTCTTCCCATGGTTGAGAAGGGTCTGCCACCAGCTGCAATAACCCAGGGGGTTTCCCTGGAATTCTTTTCATGGTGGCACATACAGCACAACTCCTGACATAGTTTTCTATGTCCCATTTTAATCCCGGTCACCAAAATTGCCAGCGGATGAGATGTAGAGTTTTTAAACATCCAAAGTGTCCAGTATGTTTTAAATCATGGCCATGTCAGAGAGCGTTAAGACAGAGGGTTTCTGGCAAGTATAACTTTCCCTCCTTGTAAGCCAAACCATCCCTGCAAGTTAGGGAGGTTTGATTGTCCTTGAACCATTGATCGGTGAGGAGCTCTTGTTTTATTTTCTTTGCCCCAGGGTCATCAGGATTAGGGGCTCTGCGAGGTGTGAGTTGAGCAGTAGTTTGTGGATTGGAGATAATTGCCTCATTAACCTCCTTACGCTGGGTTTTGTACTGGGGCAGTCTGGATAGACCATCAGCTAGGAAGTTTTTCCCTCCCGGTATGTACTTTAGAGTGAAGTTAAAATGGTTAAAGTACTGTGCCCATTGCACTTATTTCGGGGACAATTTGCGGAGAGTTTTCAGTGCTTCTAGATTTTTGTGATCAGTCCATACTTCAAAAGGCATCTTGCTCCCTTCTAGGTAGTGCCTCTAGTTTAATAGAGCCCAGCAGATTGCAAAAGCCTCCTTTTCCCATATTGCCCGCCTCCTCTTACTGTCAGTGAATTTTTTCGAGGTGTAGGCACAGGATTGTAGGGTCCCACTTTGGTTCTTTTGCAGTAGTACAGCTCTGACAGCCATGTCGCTGACATCGGCTTGAATTACAAAGGGCTTCCCTGTGCAGGGGTGCTTTAAGACTGGTTCAACTGCAAATAGTCTTTTTAAGTTCTCAAAAGCGGTTTGACAGCTCATAGTCCATGTTAGTGGTTGACCCGGTCGCAGCTTCCCTCCCCCTTTTCCTGTTTTTAGTAATTCTGTAAGGGGTAGGGCAATTTTGGCAAAGGAGGGAATGAATTGATGGTAGAAGTTGACGAATCCTAGGAAGTTCTGGAGCTGCTTGCGAGTCTTTGGAGGCTGCCATTCAATTATGGCTTTCACTTTGGTTGGGTCCATTTCAATGCCCTTGTTGGAAATTCTGTAGCCCAGGTAATCTAATCGGGTCTGGTGAAACTCACACTTTGAAAGTTTGACATAAAATTTGACATTCAACAGTTTTTTTAGCACTTCTCTCACTAGTTTTATGTGGTCAGTCATATTCGTGCTGTATATTAGGATGTCATCAAGATACACCAGAACCCCTTTGTATAAATGGTCATGTAGAACCTGATTAATCAGCTGCACGAAGACAGCTGGAGCCCCCTGTAGTCCAAACAGCATGACTTTAAATTGATAGCTCCTTTTGGGGCAGTTAAAAGCAGTCTTCCACTCATCTCCCTCCTTTACCCTCACCTGGTAATATGCCTCTCTCAGGTCTAACTTAGTAAAGACACTCCCCTTTGCCAGGCGAAAAGAAGAAAATGGCTGCATCTCCATCTGTTGTCAAAGCAAAAATATCCGATGTTAGCAGCGTTGACACCTGACAGGTATTCTGCTGGGAAAGTAAGGATGTGTAATGTGTGGTATGAGCCAAGAAACTATCAGGAAGTATTGGCACTACCCAAAGTGGAGCAAGTGAAGTGGAAAGAGGCCATGGACAAAGAAATAAAATCCATGGATGAACATAAAGTGTTCACCTCTATGACTTTGCCACAAGGTTACAAAGCTGTAGGATATAAATGGGTATACAAAAAGAAAGTGTTACCCAACAATGAAGTCCAATATAAGGCAAGATTAGTGGCATGGGTTTTTGCAGAAGAAAAATGTGCACTATGATGAGTTATTTGCACCAACGGTAAAAAGTGAAACTATAAGGTTGGCACTAGCATTGGCAATGGCATGTGGTCATAAAATTGGGCACTTTGATATAACCACAGCATTCCTCAATGCAGAACTGGAGGAAGAAATTTACATGTGTCAGAATCCAATTATATTTCATTTCTAGTTATCGACTATGGAAAACCCCATTTCTGCTCTCTCTGGATTCTGTCATACTACGAAGGGGAAGGGGGATGAGCAAAGGGGTTTTATGGCTCTCACTTCCTTCATTAAACTTCGAAGGGACTGAATGTGGATTCTCACCAAGAGGACTGACCATAACAATATGGCCATAACCTTTCATCTACTCCTCTCTGAAGTCTCCCTTTTGCCGGCAGTAAGGGAAAGGGGGGGGGGGAACAATGCAGTGCCTGGAGTCTGGGAAAAGAGAGGAGGATCGTCGCCCGGAAGAACTGTGGGGTGGGGGGCTGCTTGAAAACACTTAAACCATTGAAGGGTGGGAGAGAATTCCTCAGATCCTGTCTAGCACGCCTACAATCATTTTCTCTTAATATGCCTGTTGGAAAAGTTATTCGAAGAGTTCTGTATTCTTAAGATGTAAAGTGAGGTGGGTCCTTACATTATGGTTCAAACACCAGGGTATGAAAGTAAAAAGCACTGTGTATAAACTGAACAAGGCCATATATGGGCTGAAGCAATCAGCCAGAAACTGGAACGTCTGTTTAGATGTGGCATTGAAGGGTCTTCGGTTCAAGAGTTGTAAAGCTGATGGTTGCATATATACTGCAAGGTTTCATGGTGGGGATTGCCAATTAGCATTTGTGAATGATCTTTGCTTCATTGCAAAGGATCTAGCACAGGTAAAGGAATTTGCTAATCAATTGGAGAAAAAGTTTGAATTGAAAAGTCTGGGTGAAATACAAAACTATCTTGGTGTAGAGATACAAAAAACTGAGAAAGATGGCTACGTTCTCAGTCAAAGAAGGAAAACAACTGTTGGAGAGATACAACATGAAAGATTGCAATTCTGCTCCAACACCTATGAGCATAGATTTTCACAACACTTTGGGTGAGGACAAAAGTAAAGCCTGTGATCAGGAGATATATCAGTCAGCAATAGGAAGCCTGTTATATCTTTCACAGTGGTCCAGACCAGACATAGCTTGTGCAGTAAGCATTTTAAGTCGCTTTACTGCTACACCAATGCAGTTGCATTGGATGGGTGTGAAGAGAATTCTCAGGTATTTGAAGGGAACTGTGAATTTAGGTCTTCAAATACAGGTCTATGAAGAATTAAAGATAAAATGTTATGTTGACAGTGATTATGCCAATGATGTGCAAACCAGAAAGTCCAATTCTGGGTTTGTGGTATTATTTGGAGGGACACTGATTGGATGGAAGTCCAGAAAACAAACAACTGTAGCTATTTCTACTGCGGAGGCAGAATTTATTGCTCCGTCTGAACTTTGTTCAGAGGTAACCAGGTATGTACAGCTGTTAAAGGATTTAAACATAGAAGTTAAAGAAGCTGTAATAGTATTTGAAGATAATGCTGCTTGCATTAAAATGGCAACAGGTGACAGAGTGAAAAGTAGAAGCAAGCATGTGGACATTAAGTATTGTAATGTCAGAGAAGCAATCAAAAGTAAACTAATTCACTTGCTTCATTGTTCTTCAGATGACAATCTGGCAGATGTAATGACCAAGCCATTGGGTGGAGTACCCCATGGGAAGAATATTAAATTATTTGTTTTTTTAAAAAAAATATTTTTATTGAGTTTTATAAAGGTAATAAAGGGATAGGGTCAAAAAGGATAAGACAACGGGAAACATACAAAAAGGCTAGACCAAGGGAAAGGGGTAACACAAAAGTGGGATTAATCCCACAAAATAACATCGCTTCAGCAAGTCTACCAGTCCGGGTTTACATATTAAATCTTAATAATTACTCTATTATTAAACAACTTTCCAAATAATCATGTAAATAACAAATTAGTCAATAAATCTCATTCATTTCACTACTTAACAATGCTTAGTATTAATTAATTATAATCACTTTAAGATAATAATATATTACATATTAATTCTAGTTTACCATATTATTAAAGATCACAAATATACAAAGAGGAAGAAGAAAAAAAACAAGTTCATACAAGTAATCATGGAATATAAATACAAATTATCAATTATCTCTTTAAATTTCATAACCTTTTCTCATTCTAGCGTGTTTCTAACCAATAATAAAATTTTCCCCATGTTTTAAAGTAGATTGTGTCTTCTTTCTCTTTCATTTCTAAAGTCAATCTACCCATTTCTGCACATTCGAGTATTTTTGTTATTATAGCCTGGTCAGATGGTAAATTTTCATTTTTCCAAAATTGGGCAAATATTATTCTTGCGGCTGTCAACACATGCAATATTAAATACTCATTCTCTTTTCCATAATTCAAATATTCCTAACAGAGTTCTGGTTTAAATTCTATCTGTATTTTAATCATCTCTTCTAGCCACATATGAATCTTAAGCCAAAACTTTTTAGCATTAGGACATATCCACCAGAGATGGTAATAAGTGCCTGGTTGTTGTTTACATTTCCAACACATATTTGATACATTTTTAAACATTTTCTCTAATCTAACTGGTGTCATGTGCCATCTATAAAACCTTTTATATAGGTTTTCCTTATATGCAGCTGCTTTAGTAAATTTAATATTTCGGTCCCATAGTTTTTGCCAATCTTCTAAATCTATAGAATAACCAAAATTCTTTGCCCACACTATCATTGTTTCTTTCACTTGTTCTTCTTCCATCTTCCAGTTTAGCAGGAATTTATAAAGTTTCTTAATCAGATTTTCATCTGTTTTCAAAAGTATTTTATCTAGTGGTATCTGTTCTTTGTAAAATCCCATTACTTTTACATCTTTTTCATATCCTTGTTTGAATTTGCAAATATGACCACCATGTTAAATCAATGCCAGTTTGTTGAAGTTCTTGCCTATCTTTAAGTTTTCCTTCTTTATCTAAAATGTCTTTATAGGCCACAAGTTTGTCATAGTTAATTAAATTCGGATATGCAAATGCTTCCATTGTGGAAAGCCACTCAGGTATTTTCATATAAATTTTCTTTTTAACTATCTCCCACTCTGAAAATAATACATTCCTTATGGCATGGGTTTGGAAGTATTTATGTACTTTGTTTTTCTCGTACCAAAGGAAAGCATGCCAACCCAGTTGCAAATCATGTCCCTCTAAGTAAAGAAGTTGTTTTCTCAGTGTGATCCATTCTTTAAGCCACAACAAAATAGTGGCTTGGTAATAAAGTCTCCAGTCTGGGAGCACAAAGCCCCCTCTGTCTTTTGATTCTTGTAACAGTTTAATTTTGATTCTTGCTTTTTTCCCTTGCCATATAAATCTCATTATTGTTGCATTTAAGTCATCAAAAAATTTCTGGCTTAGTTTAACAGGAACCGTCTGAAATAAAAATAACAATTTAGGTAGGATATTCATCTTAATAGTCGCTATCCTTCCTAGTAATGATAATTGAATTTTTTTCCACTTCTCCAAATCCATTTTTATTTGATTCAATAATCTTCCATAGTTATCTTCTTTTATTGTTATACATTTTGATGTTAAATAAATACCTAAATATTTAACTTTTTTAGCTATCTGGAGATTTGTTTTTTCCACAAATTGAGCTTTCTGTTTTTTTGTTAAATTTCTTGTAAGTACTTTAGTCTTTTCCCTATTTATTTTCAACCCAGCCACTTCTCCAAATTCCTCTATTTTCTGCAATAATTTAGTGGCTGTTTCCAAAGTCTCCTCCAAGATAAAAGCCAAATCATCTGCAAAAGCTTGTAATTTATATTTCTGATCTTTTATCTCCAGTCCTTTGATCTCCCCATCTTGTCTAATATTCCTGGCCAACACTTTCAGTGTAAGAATAAATAATAAGGGAGACAGTGGGCATCCCTGTCTTGTACCCTTCCTAATCTCAAAATTATCTGTATAGTCTCCATTTATAAGTATCTTTGCTGATTGTTCATTGTAAATTGCTTGAATTGCATTTATAAAATTTTCACCGAAGTCCATCACTCGCAATTGATGAAACATAAATTGCCAGTTAAGATTATCAAAAGCTTTTTGTGCATCCAAAAATATCAATGCCATTTGTTTCCCCGGATGTTTTTCATAATATTCTAACACATTTAAAATAATTCTTAAGTTATTCTTTATCTGTCTTTTAGGCAATTATTTGGTTTTATGTCTATTCTAGTCATAAAGGGAGGAGTGTCAGTGTGCAAGAATTAATGAACTGGAATAGCCATGGCAATGAACCAGCCAATGGGAACTGTTATTTAATTGAGACACAGGATTGGCTGTGTGAGACATGTGATCCAGGCTAGATCTGGGCGTGTTTTAGTCTCTCCCTGTGTCCTGATCTCCTGAGTTAGTTGTTGTTCTCTACCATGTTGCCAAGAACTGAATGAAACTGTATATATCATGTTTATATATATTTTATAGATAAAGTTTTTCTAAACTATGCCTCCTGCTCATTTTGAATGTGTGCTTAATTTGGGGGCTTATTTTTGTGCTGGAAAGCTGTAAAACTCTAACAAATTCCAACCAACTTGGTGTCATCAGTAAACTTGATGAGCTCTCCTGTCCCCTCATTCAGATCATTTATGATGTTGAAGAGTACAGGCTCCAAAACAGAACCATTAGTTACCCACTGCATGCTTCCCTACATGTAGATGCAGTTCCATTGAGGACTGCAGGCTGAGTTGGTCACTCAACTGCAAATCCATCTGGTGGTGGTATTTTCTATCTCACATTATTATATCTTACTGAGAAGTAACCTAATTTATCAAATGCCTTACTGAAGTCTACTACTACAGTCGTGTCAGGAGCACTGAAGTGCTTCTGGGTTGAGAGGATTGGCTGGTGACATCACTATTGCTGGGGGACACCCAGTTGAGGGCTCTTTTCATGTCCCTGTTAAGCTGCCCATCAAACTGGTACCCATCTATCTGTTCACAGTTGCCCGGTTTTGAACTGCTGGATCGGGAAGAGCTGGAGTGAGTGACAGGAGCTCACCCCATTACACAGCAGCATCCAAGTCTCGAATGCAACCCTGCTAATCATCAGCCCAGCATCCTAACCATGTGAGCCACTGCACTCCCTTATTGAAATCTAAGTATACTATGTCCCCAGCATTTCCCTGATCCACTAATTTAATCACTCTATCCTGAATTATGGGATTACAGTGTCATAAGGGAGTTTTATCAAAGGCAATATGGTTTGTCTGGCATGATCTGTTTTTGCCAAATCCATGCTGGCTTCTGGTAATTGCTTTGCTCATTTTTATATGCTCACAAATCTGCTGCTTGACTATTTTTTTCAGGATTTTCCTGGTTACTGGTGTCAAGGTGATTGGCCTATAGTTTTCTGGCGCCCCTTTTTATCCTTTTTTGTAGATTGGAACCACATCAGTTCTTGTAAGGTCCTGACTCAGCTAGTACCCCCAAGAAAGCAGAACTCTTGAAACTGGCTGTCAGGTCCCCAAAGAAATGTATTGTTTCCCTTTTTATAATTTGTACCTGCTTTTGTAACCATATTTGGGGGCCTGCCATTCTGTTGGGAGAGGGGATACTTTGGGAATGCTTTGCACTGTCTTGCTACTATGCCCTTCCCCCAGGAGAAGGAATGCATCTCTCTTATCTAGGAGACGGTTGGTGCTTGGAACCAGAAGGAAACAAAAGCGAAAGAGACCTTGAAGAGCACACCAATGGAACCAGTTACCAAAAAACTATGGCACCTGTGGATTGGCTGGAATTCAAGTGGGACCCTGGGGGGAGGAGTAATAATATTGCTTTTAATATACTGCTTGTGCGGGTTTTTCTCCAGATCTCACCTTGTTTTCCCTGCTATCATTAGCCCCTAATAAAAGTTCCTTTTGAGACAAGGCCTGTTTTAAGAGCTCTCCTTTCTTGGGAGGCTTAGATGAGGTAGGTCCTTACAGTGGCATTGTTTCAAAAGGAACTTTTATTGGAAGATATGAAAGCAGAGGGACAAGGCAAGATCTGAAATTTTCCCATACAAAAATGTTACATTAAACTCCTCTCTTCAAGACCCCTCCCAACTGTCTGACTGGCCAGTCCATGTCCAGCCAATCCAAAGGTATGAAGTTGTTATGGGAACTGGAAGCTGAGAGAGTGATAAGGCGCCGTTCCCATGCATTGCATCCTCTCCTCACCAGAGTAGAGATAAGGCAGATGACCCCAGGCACATCCCTCCCCCCCTTCACACCCAAAGAGATACATCAAAGTGTAGAAGAACAAAGTGAAAGAAACACATCACAGAGAACTCATCAATTTTCCCCCACCCAATATAATGGCAGCATCTCGATAAGGCTCTGAGGGGCCTGACAGTTCTTTTTATTTATTTATAAAATTTAGTGGCTGCCCATCTTACCACAAGATAACTCTGGGTGGCTTACAATCAGTATGTATGCATGCATGTAGCAGGGGTAATGGAATGGCGGCACCTGGAGCTCTGGCCAGCTGAGCTGGCAGCACCATTTATGAGTGCCAAAGCTCTGAACAGATGAGCAGCAGCCACACTGGTGTTCAGCCAGCTGATTGGCGCTCAGCTGGAGGGCCAGGTGCAGACACTCCAAGTGCCTAGGACGGAAATAGGGGGAAGGGGAGGCATGATAGAGAGAGGGGATAAAAGGGGGAGTGTATAGTGTGAAGGGGGAGAGAATGAAGGGGGACAGAAAAGGAGAGAAGGAGAGAGAGAAAGGCAGGAAGAGAGAGACTTGCCCATCCATTGTGGCCGTCATCACATGGCTTAGATGATGGGGAGAGCATCCTGCAGGGGGCTGAGCAGCTGAATGGCAGAGCCAGAAAGTGCTCTGCTGATCAGCAGCCACAGAGAGAGAAGGAAGTTGGCAGAGAATTAATGGAGAAAGAGAGGCAAGTAGAGAAACAGCAGCAGAAAGCGAGACAAGTGGAGAAACAGCAGCAGAGAGACAGGCAAGCAGAAATAAGCGAAGAAAGAGGCAAAGTAAGCAGGGGAAAAGGTGAGGAGAGATGAGAGAGAGAGGAAGAAAGGCTTACCAGCTTTTCCTGTTGCCACTCCACTGTGTGCTTGACAGGACTGCATGAGCGGTGAGTGGGACAAAGGAGAAAAAAAGAGAGGGTAAACAAAGCCAAAAGGGAAGCCAGGAGAGTAGAGGCAAGTTGAGCTGAACAAGTGAGCAAGCCAGTGACCAAAGGGGAGTCAGAAAGGCCAGAGGATGGCAGCAGCGAGTGGAGCTGGTTGAGTGAGTGAGCCAATGACGAGAGGAGATCCAGACAGACATGACAGTGGACAGTGGAGTCAGATGAGCAGACCAGCAGGCAAGAGAGGTGCAGCAGACTCATTGAGGAGGTAAGCATGAGAGAGATCAGTAGGAAGATGACTAGAGGTGAGCCGACGACCAGAGGGAAGAGAGAACATTGAAATGCCAGGCAAGTAACTGAAAGCAGGAAAGAGCTTGATTGCCTGGAGAAAGGGCAAAGGGACCTGGACTCTAGTGGTCCCCTCATGTGTGTGTGTGTGTGTGTATGTATGTGTGTGTATACACACATACATGCGGATATACATACATACACCTAAAAAAATAAAATACCAACCTCTATTCAATTACAAATGGGGAGGTAGGGGCAAGCGGGAGGGTAGGTGGGATCTGTTGTTACTTGATCAAATGGGGGAGGCAGGGCAGCTTCCCATCTAATGGAGCCAGTGCAACTCAAATTTGGGGACCACCAAGAGACTCTCCACTTCATGGTTGCCCCAAAAATGGCTGAGGAGATGGTGTTAGGCTTGGCTTGGTTAGCAAAATGGGCCTCCTGGATCTATTGAGAGAAAGCCTCAAAGTACATAACCATGAGGAAGCAGAGCCCAAAACCCCTGTCAAAAGAAAGGAGAAACCTGAGCAAGAGAGGGGAGCAAGGAAGCCTGTTGAGCACAACCAGACCTCATCAGAGAGAGAGGAGGGACAATGACAGGTTCCCAGAAAGTTACGGGATCTCATGGAGGTGTTTAGCAAAAAGGAATGTAATGTTCTGCCCCCTCACCATCCCACAGACTGTGCTATCAAAATCCTTCCCAGAGCAAAGCTCCCTAAGCCAAAGATGTATTCCATGAGTCTCAAGGAGCTGAGGGAGCTGAGGGAATACATTGATAAGAATTTGGGGAGAGGATTCATCCAAGCAGCAAAATCTTGGGTGGCAGCACCAGTGCTATTTAAAGAAAAGAAAGATGGATCACTGAGATTATGCGTTGATTTCCATGGGATTAATGGAGTGTGAGTGGAGAACATGTATACTGTTAAGTCCGGAGAATAATGGCGAAGGAGGCAATGCATGTTGCTAACAGATCTTTATTCTCTCTCTCTTACAGCTAACAACCAACAAGAGCAGAGGCACGCAGGCCTCTATTTATACCCCCTGGATCCCCGGGCAATTCCAACCAATAGCAGGCAGTCTTTTCCCGCCTTGCGCATGCGCGCAAGGCCGGCACCACTCAGTCTGGTCCCGGGCAGCTTTTGCAATTGCCCGGGACTCTTGCATCGTCCCGAGCCTGCTTCTGCAGGCTCAGGACACAACACCCCTCCCCCCTAGATAAAATAATGCTGCGCCCAACATGGACGCCACCTTTGGTAGAGCATGTGTTTGCTGACTTTTGCATTAAATGCACAGAGTGTGAAAAGCATAGGGTCGTTCTGTCATTCTGAGAACCAATGCGCCCAACCCTTTTCCTAAGAGCTAACCAGCCTGGACCTCTTGTCCAGATTTCTCTAACTCTTGCTCACCTCACGTAATCTGCAAGGTAATTGGGAGGGCCTTTGACCCGTACCGACCTTCTCGGACCTGGGGAGTTTGAAGTGTCCCCACCGTTGCTTTCCACACTAGGTGAATTACACTGTGGCTGTCTTATGACTGCTGCCTGACTTCCCTGCTCGCCTCCTCGGCTCAGGTAGTCAGGACTCTGCTGTTCACTATACCTGGTCGACCTGCCTCTTAGGGAGCTTTCTGAGCCCTCTGAACTCATCTCCTTGTTCCCTGAAGGTGTGTAATTTTCCTGGCTCCTTTCTGTAGTGATAGGGTCCAAGGATACCTCCTTGTTAGCCCTAATGCGTGGGGACTTCCTTCTGTGAGCCATTGCTGAAAATGGCAAGTCCCCAACATGTTGTGCCTGCTCTCTTGTATGTTGTGAGTTATGAGGATGCTCCCAGTCAGTCTCCTTGTCTGGAGTATTGTTGGTGAGTTGTGGGTAGTGAGTATACCTCCGGTGTGACTCCCAGGCTGGAGTGAGTGTGGGGGTGTATGTTTGCCCCCTGCCCCATGAATTCCTATTTGGAGCACTTGCGGAATTTGGGTGTTGCGTACCCATGGTGTCCTCAACAGCCAGTGTCGGCTGCTGATGCAGATTCCCAGAATGCATTTCCCATTCCTCCTCCCCCCCTAGAGAAGACTGAGGAGGAAATCGAGGCGAGTCCCGCCTCACACGTAGTTGATCAATGTGGCGGCGAAGAATGCGGCCGTCGTCCAAGGACACCTCGTAGGACAGAGGCCCCGAGATCTTGCAGACCACAGCCGGGACCCAGAGGTGTCCAGGCCCGTAATTCCTGACCCAGACAGGATCACCCACTTGAAGGACCCGTGGTGGGTGCAGCTGGGACACCTGTGAAGCTACTCGCTCCGGATGCAGCCTGTCCAATTTAGTCACAAGCCGGCGACCCCAACGGAGTTCAGCCGGGCACTTACCCGTGGCAGTGCACGGAGTAGTACGATGGGCTAGAAGGAAGTCAGCCAACCTGTGATGCCAGTTGCCATAAGTCAGTTTCTTGAGAGCGTCCTTGGCGACGCGGACCATCCGTTCAGCCAGACCGTTGGTGGAAGGGTGGAATGGAGCCGAAGTAGCGTGGTGAATCATGTTGGCTTGTAGGAAAACCTGAAACTCAGTAGAAGTAAATTGAGGACCATTATCCGACACCAAAACATCTGGCAGACCATGGGCAGCAAAAATGTTTCTCAACACCTGGATGGTCTTGGCAGTAGTGGTGGATGACACAGGCACAACCTCCAGCCATTTGGAATGGCTATCTACAACAACCAGGAAGAATTGCCCCTGAAAGGGCCCAGCGTAATCTATATGTATTCTAGACCATGGAGTGTGTGTTTCCTCCCACCTATGAACAGGGGCCTGAGGCATTTCCGGCCTGGACTGCTGACACGCATGACACCCATGTACCTGGGCCTCAATGGCTCTATCAATGCCAGGCCACCACAAATGGCTGCGCGCAAGCGCTTCCATCCTGACAATCCCCGGGTGACCCTCATGTAAAGAAACTAAGATTCTCAACCTCAATGAGGCCGGAATCACAACTCTAGAACCTCAGAGGAGGCAGCCATTGAACGTGGACAACTTGTGCCTCTTGACCCAAAAGCGTTGGAAATCCTCCTCTGGGCATCTGTCAGGCCAACCTGACAGCACCCATGTCAGCACGCGTTTAAGCGTGTGATCAGTGGCAGTTTCAGCAGCCACATCCCTAGCATTAAAGGGACACTCTGGCAAATCCTGAATGGACAATATGTGCACAGCAGGGGCAGGATCAGGCTCCACAGCAGGCAATGGCAGCCTACTTAAGCCATCAGCATGCCCCATTTCTTTGCCAGGTTTGTGAACTAATGAATAGTCATAAGCTGACAAAAAAATGGACCATCGCAGCATGCGAGGGGACAGGATGTGTGGGGTTTGTTTGGACGTAGTAAACAACCCCAGCAAAGGCTTGTGGTCAGTAAAGACTGTAAAATGGCGGCCATAGATGAAATCATGGAATTTTTTAATTCCAGCCACAATAGCCAAAGCCTCCCTATCAATTTGAGCATAGTTACGCTCAGCAGCAGACAATGTCCTAGAATAATATGCCACAGGGACCTGAGTCCCATCAGCCGTCAGATGGCTAAGCACAGCACCCACACTATAGGGGGAAGCATCACAAGCCAGACACACTGGCAACTGCTCATTAAAATGAGCTAGCACCGCATTGGATGTAAGCAAGGCCTTAACCTCATTGAAACTAGCTTCATGGACTTTGGTCCACTGCCAACAGGCATTTTTATCCAAAAGTCTGTGTAAGGGTTCAGCAATAGCAGCTTTATGAGCCAGAAAAACATGATAGAAGTTCAATAAACCCAAAAAGGCTTGTAATTCACCCTTAGACTTAGGGCTTGGAGCCTGCTGAATAGCTTTGAGCTTAGCATCAGACGGGTGGATGCCCTGAGCATCTATCCTGAACCCCAGGAAATCAGTGGAATGGACACCAATCTTACATTTGTCCTGTTTTAACTTAAGGCCTACTCTTCGGAAATGAAGCAAAACAGCCCTTAACCTCTCTGCCAGCGTTTGAGCTGAGTCCCCTGCGATGAGGACGTCATCAAAATAAGGACACACACCAGGAATACCCCTCAGGGTGTTTTCCATTACACTTTGAAAAATACCAGGGGCTACATTCACCCCAAACTGCAACATTTTCACCTTGAAAGCCCCTCTATGGGTAACAATAGTTTGAGCCTCTGCTGCTGCATCATCAACAGGTAACTGTTGATACGCTTGAGCCAGGTCAAGTTTTGCAAAAATCTTACCCTCCTTAAGAGAAGCCAAAATGTGGCTCACTACAGGCACAGGATAAGCATGTTGCTGTAGGGCCTTGTTTAGTGTGCACTTGTAGTCTGCACAAATACGAATGTCCCCATTTGCCTTTAAAGGCATTACAATGGGAGTTTCCCATGGGCTGGAGTCTACAGGCTCTAATATGCCTTGCTGGAGCAACTTGTCCAGTTCAGCATCAATCTTGCCCTTAAGAGCAAATGGTACTCTCCTAGGTTTAACCCTTATGGGCTGTACAGCTGAGTCTAGCTTTAGTGAAACTGGAGGTCCCTTGTAGGATCCTAACTCAGAACTGAACACTTCTGTAAACTCCTTGCAGACATCTGCAAGGGTCTTCGTTTGCAATTTGTGCAGCCCTGTTACCTGGATTCCTAAGGCCTCAAACCAATCGAGTCCAATCAGACTCGTGCGCTCACCCCCAACAACCAGCATGTCTAAGGGGCCTTCAAAATTCTTATACTGTACCTTAAGGGTGGCCTCCCCCTTAACACACACCTTGGAATTTTGAAAATCAGTAAGGATTACATTAGAATGCCTTAGCGAAGCTCGCTGGCCACTGCTGCTGCAGATTTTGTGAAATGTGTTGAGGGAAATTATGGATAGGGCAGACCCCGTGTCTAGTTCCATAGACAATGGAACTCCTTGTAGTCTTACTTTAAGGGACAATTTCTTTTTAAGGGGTTTGTGTGTGCCTATCCTTAATATATTTCTGCGTGTTGCACAGAAACCCACCCTGTTTTGGCTGGGGACCCTGGTACCTTTCAGATTCAATTCTTCCTTCGGTTGTACCTTCTGTCGACCCAGGCAAACCGCAGCGATGTGGCCTTTCTTTCCGCACCCTCGGCAGATGGCGGAACGGAACCGACATTCCGCTCGCTTGTGGCAGCCTCCGCATCCGAAGCATCGAAGCTCAGCTGGGCCTTTGTCCGGACGATCTTTTGGCCTCCTTCCGGCTGCTTGATAAAGCTTGTCCACTTCATCTTCAGGATCCTCTTCCAAATCCTCCCGCACATCCTCCTTGTGGATGGTTACAGACTCTGGAGCGCTTCGAGTGGGCCGCAGATTCTTTACCGCTCCGCCTGCAGCTTCCTCTGCCGTAACCTCTCGCAGAGCATCTTGGAAAGAGACATCTTCCTTAGCAAACAGCTTCTGCTGTAAATCTCTGTTCCTCAGTCCGCACACAAAACGATCGCGCAGCCTTTCTTCTAGATCCTTGAACTCACACGGTTTAGCCGCTCTTCTCAAGGCTGCAATAAATTCTTTTGCTGATTCCCCAGCTTGCTGATCTCTCAGTTCAAATGTATGCCTCCAAGCAATAACAGATTGCTTGGGCTGGAAGTGTTCTTTCAAAAATTTCTTTAGATCAGAATATGAAACAGTTTCTAGCGAGGCCGCGGCGACTAGATTCTCGGAGGTCTCGAAGGCGTCTTGCCCATAAACGCACAACATTGTGGTAGCCTTAAGTCCATCTTCCCTTATCTGATTCACGCTGAAGTAAGTCTCCACCCTTGCAACGTAAGATTCCCATTTCTCCAGGTGAGAGACATCAAATTCAGATAAGCGACCGATTTTCGCCATGATAAAGGGACAGGGTTTTCTTCAGCCGCACTCACCCTCCAGCGATGCTGTACTGGCAGGATAGACGCTGACTTCAACGCCGTCGTCCCTCTTCCAGACTTCTTTTTGGGTGAGTCTTCAAGCTTCCCTAGCTATCTAGACTAAATCCCACCCTCGTCGCCAGTGTTAAGTCCGGAGAATAATGGCGAAGGAGGCAATGCATGTTGCTAACAGATCTTTATTCTCTCTCTCTTACAGCTAACAACCAACAAGAGCAGAGGCACGCAGGCCTCTATTTATACCCCCCGGATCCCCGGGGAATTCCAACCAATAGCAGGCAGTCTTTTCCCGCCTTGCGCATGCGCGCAAGGCCGGCACCGCTCAGTCTGGTCCCGGGCAGCTTTTGCAATTGCCCAGGACTCTTGCATCGTCCCGAGCCTGCTTCTGCAGGCTCAGGACACAACATATACCCTCCCCCTTATAAAAGATACGTTGGGACATTTTGCCAAGGGGAAAATATTCACTAAGTTAGACCTGAGGGAGGCATACTATCAAGTGAGAATCAAGGAAGGCAATGAGTGGAAAACTGCGTTCAACTGCCCCATGGGGAGTTATCAATTTAGAGTGATGTCTTTTGGACTACAGGGGGCCCCTGCATATTTATGCAGCTCATAAACAAGGTGTTACACAAGCATTTATACAAATGGATTTTGGTGTACATGGTCGACATCTTCATTTACACTGAGACTATGAAAGAACACATGAAACTTGTGCGACAGATGCTGAAAAAACTGTTGGATGCTAAACTGTATGCTAAGCTGTCAAAATGCGAGTTTCATAAGATGAGCCTAGATTACCTGGGCTACCGAGTGTTGTGCGAAGGGGTGGAGATGGACCCAGAGAAAGTGAAGTCCATATTGGTGTTGCAGGCCTCTCATATCCACAAGCATCTACAGAGCTTCTTGGGGTTTGCAAACCTCTATAGGCAATTCATTCCTTCCTTCACTAAAATTGCCTTGCCAATCACTGAATTGTTGAAAATGGGGAGACAGTGAGAAAAGCCCTGGCCGAGTCAACCCTTGAACTGGACAATGGAATGCCAAGCAGCATTCGAAAAGCTGAAAGGGTTTTTCGCGGCTGAACCAGTCCTAAAACACCCAGATCCAGAGGAACATTTTGTAATTCAAGCAGATGTTAGTGATATAGCCATTGGGGCAGTCCTCCTTCAGTGGAATAAGGAGGGAAACTTACACCATGTGCATACATGTCTTGCAAGCTGAACAAGACAGAACAACGGTGGGCTGTGTGGGAGAAAGAGGCTTTTGCAGTATGGTGGGCATTATTAACATGGAGGCAATTTTTAGAGGGGGGTAAAGCCCCATTTGAGGTATGGACTGACCATAAAAAATTAGAAGCCCTGAAGCCCTGTAATTGGGTGCAATACTTCAAACGATTTGAATTTGAATTAAAGTACATTCCAGGGGGGAAGACTTTTCTTGCCGATGTCTTATGCTGCATGCCTCAGTACAAGAGCACCCAGGAGGAGGTGTTGAGTTCCATTGTTCCAACCAAGCAACAAATGGCACAGGCTATGATCCAGGCGGCAGAAGAAGAGGAGGAACTTGTCCCCCATCGATGTGTTTGCCCAACAACTGAAGTAGGAGCTACCGACCGACTCATGGTTTGTGGCTTCTCAAAGAAAATTGACCATGAGGGACAGGTTGGCTTGGAAAGAAGACAAACTGTCCCGACAGTTGTGAATGCAAGTACTGCAGTGCAGCAATGATGCTAAGCAGGCTGGACACTTTGGGTTCTTAAAATCCCTGCACCTTGCTGATTGTCATTTCTGGTGGCCAAAGATGAAAAAGGACATTGAAAGCTATGTGAAAAGCTGTGCAGTTTGCATAGCCAGCATGAGACTGCTGGGGAAGAGCCCAGGGTTATTGCAGCAGGTTGCTGACTGGCCAGACCCTGGCAGGAGATAGCCATGGATTTTATCATGAAACTACCTGAGAGTAGGAGGAACACAGTGGTTTGGACTGTAGTAGATCTGTTCTCCAAACAGGCTCACTTTATCACATGTGCTGGGCTCCCCTCAGCCTAGAAGCTAGCAAAATTGTTCCTGCAGCATATCTACCAGTTGCGCAGAATGCCTAAGCCAGGGGTAGGCAACCCAAACTACTCAAAGAGCCACTTGGACCCATTTCCCACCGAAAACAAAACACAGGGAGCCGCAAAACCCTTTGGATATCTAAAATGAAGATAACACTGCATATATCCTTTTTTTCATTTTAGATGTCAAAAGGGTCTCTCTCTGTCCCTCCCTCTCCCTCTTTCTGCCCTTGGTCTGCCAGTCTTCTTCCCCCACTCAGTGTGTGTGTGTGTGTGTGTGTGTGTGTGTGAGAGAGAGAGAGAGAGGCACTTGCGCTTCCCCCTCTTTCTCTCTTTCCTCTCCCTCTTTCCTCTCCCTCCCTTTCTCTTTCCTCTTTCTTCTCCCTTTCTCTTTCCTCTCTTTCTTCTCCCTTTCTCTTTCCTTTCTCTTTACTCTCCCTCTCCCTTTCCTCTCTTTCTCCCTTTCTTTCTTTCCTCTTTCCTTTCTCTTTCCTTTCTTTCCTCTCCCTTTCTCTTTTCTCTCTTTCTCCCTTTCCTTTCTCTTTCCTCTTTCTCCCTTTCTTTCCTCTT
>BFFQ01007985.1:11061-23955 GCA_003402635.1 Protobothrops flavoviridis | reverse complement strand
CTCCCCCCCCCCCCAGCTACACATTCCATTCTTCCTCTGCTCTCTAGGGCCTGGTCCCACCTGTCCCAAAGAAGCAGCCAAAGGGAGGATGCTTGGTTTCAGAGGCATTTGGCTTTTCTGCTCTTAACTGATGTCATTACACGATCTCCCAGCTGACTGCCAGAGCCTCCATCTGTATCCAGAGCTATACTGCAACCACAGATCTTTATTCCCAGTTTGCCTTTCTTGTTTGTTCTGTTTTTCTATGTATGAAAAACAAGTCCAAGGATAGAGATTCAGTCATGTGAAAAAAGAATGAAAATTGAGTTTCATTTCTAGTCTAAATGAGTCCCTCATTTTTGTGTTTGCTTATAGTTTTTGTAGCTTCACATTCACTTGATTACAGATGCCTCCAATTTTCATAAATCTTTTAGTGAAAATCTCTCCCTTTGGGCAGAGGAAAATATCATAGGATAACAGCCCTGAGCAACAAATCATTCCCCATTTTTTTGTGCATTGCCTTGATGCAAAAAGGGAGAAATAATGTTGTCAGATGGACTCAAGGATGAACATGAGCTGAGCAAACAATCTAAAACTTATGACTATAAGAATAGACTAAGGGACATGTCTGTAAGTTGTTGTCTCAATCAGAAGGTGACACAGAGCTGGCAAAAGGAATGGGGTGAGTAGATCCTGGATTTAAGGTTAAACGTTTTAGGGCTGGAGTAGCTCAATTTTAAATGACATTATTAAATCACTGGAATTTACAAGTAGAATAGAGAAAATCTGATAATAATACCTGAATAATCTGTTTATGAAACCGTACATAAAATTGTTCTCTACAGCTTAAAGTGAGTTTTTCATCTCCTCAAAAATAAGTCTCATTTTAAGTTCATTTCATTCTTCCTCTTGTTCTCTATCAATGAAGCTCAGGACTTCAAAGAGTGATGATCTCCTTGAAAATAATCATATCATGGAAACTGTCTAGTTTTTTTCTTTGTAGCTTAAGTTGGAACTTGTTCATGAATGATTACCACATTTAAGAGTTGTCCATGAAATTTAATTGATATTAGTTGGTCACTGATTGCATTGTAATTTTTCTATACCCTTCCTAACTACTGTATAAAAGCAACAGAATTTATTCTTTGTTTTTTATGTCCTGAGTAATAAATGATGTGACTGAAAGTGACTGATGTCAATCCATCTCTATTCACTGATGCCTAAAATGTCAATTTTTGTTGTTTCATTTCATTTTTTCACTGTATTGAACTTTCCTGTGTTCATACTTCTTACAGTCAATGTTCCTACTATGATTTTATTTTTGCAGCTTTGGGTTTTCTTTTCTGTGTGGCAACTAGATGTCCTGAAGGCTTTAATCTAGCCATAAAAACCATTACCATTCTGACAGATCCTCAGCTCTTCCTCAGTACCATGTTGAGTACCATTAGACCTGAAGGTCCTGTCATCTGGCTCTTTTGTATGTCATCAATCATTTTATATTTTCAATATATGTGAGGTGTTTTTTTTATAAAGATACAGGAGAGCTTTCCCACACAGTATGAATTGATGTCTTTGCCATTGTCACTAAAGTGATCTTCTGACTCCAGCATCTTCCTGTATCAATTCTGCCAAATGTAGGTGCCTGCTTGCTTTTGCTTGGCTGCTGGGATGATCTTCATGCCTTGGATAACTCTGTTGGGAATTCCCAACTCCTGACATTCTTCTCTTATCCCTCCCGTGGTGATGAGTTATCTCATCACGATGATGAGGCAGCACAGCAGGATTTGGGGGATGATATAAAGTACCATTTAATAAATTAAATGCATGAATAAGTGTAATAGATATTCTGCTTCCAGAACATGTCAGTGATATTTTTTTTATTTATATCTTATCTCTCTTTTAAAGCTGCATTCATGTTTTTTTCCTCCTGTTTTCTCCCAAAACAATTGTTTCAGAAAAACATGGAAGCCTTATTAGATATTATACTCTAATATATATTTGGGAGCATATAGACCTTAACTGCCAATTTATTTTTCAAACTAAAAATTATTCTAAGCTCATTCTACATGTATGCCCATTCTTAGACACATACAACCTTGTCTTTCATAGTAAAAATAAAATAAAATATGGAAAATATAGGAAAATACCTGAAAACAAATATATTGGAAATGTACTCATATAACAGTCTTTCAATGAACAGTATCACCTAATAGAGAGAAACAGTACCATATCCAATCCCCACCACAAAAAGAAAATGCCCACCTGAGCAACCCATTCTCACCTTTCCTTTTTAAAATGGCAGTGAAAGTCCACATCCTCACACCTGGAGAATTCAGAGCATAACCAACCACTAACTTGGATTTCTTTGGACTTGAGCCCAGAACATCTAGAAACAAATAAAGTGTGTTAAAAACTAAGTATGCTAAACCAATCTTATTTCATTCTTTGACAAAGTGACTAAATTACTAGACAAGCAAAACGCTGTGGACATAGTACACTTAGATTTCAGCAAAGCATTTGACAAATTAGACTACAACCTACTTCTTGGTAAGCTAGAAAAATGTAGGAGGTTTGTATTTCTTTCCCCCTCTTTTCGTAGCTGCCTGATAGGAAGGAGAAGTTCAGAGGGTTGCATAGTATAGGAGGCAAATGGTTACATTGTAATGGTTAGCAGACACGAAGGCGAATAAACAAAAGGTTACTTTGTAGTGAATAGAGGAAGTGAAAGTAATAAACCCGCATGCATATCCCCCCTCCCCCTTGGAAGTATGGTAGAACCCAGGGAAGGGTGAGAATTGGTTTTAGATCAGAGGAGATAGATAGAAAGGAAATATAACTGGATTCTGACATCCTGCCCCCCCTTAAAAATAAGAAAGATCCATCTATAGAGAGAACAAAACAGATATAAAAGTAAGTCTTGCTTGTTGGGTTATTCTGTATGAAACTTCTTTAGCAGTTTCAGGGCTATCTGACATGACGTTTATGGACCCACTCATTTTGTGAGGAGGGAAGGTGTTTCCATGCTACTAGGTATTGAGTTGTCCCATGATACTTCCTAGAGTCTAGGATTTCCTTTATCTCGAAGTGTTGTTCTCCTTCAACCATGATTGGAGGAGGTGGTGGGGGAATTCTTGGCCATAAGGGTGACTGTTGTTCTCTTTTCAGCAAACTGCAGTGAAAAATTGGGTGTATTTGCCTGAGATTTTTGGGTAATTCTAATTCTACTGTTACTGGTTTTATGATTCTTTTAATTGGAAACGGTCCTATATATTTTGGTCCAAGTTTTTTACAGGGTTGTAGGGATTTTAGGTATTTTGTAGACAAATATACCATTTCTCCTACAATGAATGGTGTGGGTTCATCTCTCTTTTTATCTGCTTGTGCTTTATATGCTTGCCTAGCTTCATCTAAGGCTTTTCTAACTATTGGCCAGGTGTTTTGTAATTGTGCTATCCATTCTTTCAGTGATGGGATTGCTGGTTCATTTGGGATTACTTCTGGCATAGGGTTGAAACTTTGACCGGTGGCTATTTGAAAAGGAGTGTAGCCTGTGCTGGAGTGGACTGCGTTATTGTAGGCAACTTCTGCAAAGGGAGTAGGTCCGTCCAATTCGTTTGCTGGAAATTAATAAAGTATCTGAAATATTGCTCAAATACTGAGTTTGAGCGTTCTGATTGGCCGTTACTTTGAGGATGATGACTAGACAACAGATCCCTGATTGGTTCCTAAGAGGGATAAAAATTCCTTCCACCCCCTATCAAATATGATGCATTGGGGTACCCCATGCAATCTGTAAATATGCTGCACGAAAAGTTTTGCTAAGGCTTTTGGGGTGGGAATCTTTTGGCAAGGGATAAAGTGCACCTATTTGGAAAACAAGTCTATAACCATCCAGATGACAGTGTTCCCATTGCTTTCTGGTAATTCCACTATAAAATCCATGGCTATTTCCTTCCAGGGGGCTGAGGGATTCACCACTGGTTGTAACAGTCCAGACGATTTCCCTTGCAACCTTTTAGCAGTTGCGCAGGTTGGGCATCTGGCCACGTACCTTTCTATGTCCTTTTTCATGGATGGCCACCAACATTGCCTTTTAATTAAGTGTAATGTTTTAACAAATCCAAAATGCCCTGCTGATTTTGTGTCATGGCAAAGCTGCATGAATGTTACCCTCTGGGTGGTTGGTATATATAACTTTTCCCCCACCCATGGCAATCCGTCCTTGATTGTGCACACATTTCTATTTTTCTGAAACCATCTGTTTCCAAAGTTTTCTGGAATTCGATTCTGGTTTGGCTACCCAGCTGTGGTTTTAATTTAGCTTGGGCTCTGGTGGTTACTGGTGCTGCCAGTTGTGGTTCCACCAGAAGTGGTTTAGAATCAGTGGCTCATGTGCTGTTATATTGGGGCATGCATGACAGTGCATCTGCCAAGAAGTTCTTCCCCCCCGGCAAGTGCTTGAGCGTAAAGTGGAATTGGTGAAAATGCTGGGACCAGCAAGCTTGCTTGGGGTTGAGCTTCCTGGGTGTTTTCAAGGCTTCCAGGTTTTTGTGGTCTGTCCATACCTGAAAAGGGATTTTATTCCCTTCAAGGAACCGGCGCCATGCAAGTAATGACCAATGTATCCCGTATGCCTCTTTCTCCCACACAGGCCAGAGCTGTTCCGTTTCGGTGAGTTTCTTGGACATATACATGCCTGGTTGCAATACCCCTTCATTGTTTTTTTGTAATAGTACGGCCCCCACTGCCACATCACTTGCGTCCACCTGTATTACGAAGGGCTTATCCGTGTCTGGATGCCTCAGTACTGGTTCGGCAGAAAAAAGTCTCTTTAACCTCTCAAATGCTGCTTGCCATTCCATTGTCCATTGTAGTGGCTGGCTAGGTTTCACTGAGGATTCTCCCTTCATTTTTAGTAAGTTCATGAGGGGCAGGGCTATTTGGTCAAATGAGGGGATGAATTGGTGGTAAAAGTTTGCAAAACCCAGGAAACTTTGCAGCTGCTTCCTTGTGCGAGGTGGTGTCCATTCTAGTACTGCTCTGACTTTCTCTGGGTACATTTCAATGCCCTGTGGGGATATGCGATAACCCAGGTAGTCTATTATTTCCTGGTAGAATTCGCATTTGATAATTTGGCATATAGGTTGGCAGCTCGCAGTTTCTTTAAAACCGCTCTGACTAGGTTGATATGTTCCTCTTTTGATTCGGTGAAGATAAGGATGTCATCTAAATAAACCAGGACCCTCTTAAATAGATGCTCCCTTAGTACCTCATTGATTAATTGCATAAATACTGCAGGGACCCCTTGTAGTCCAAATGGCAAAACTTTGAATTGGTAGCACCCCATTGGGCAATTAAATGCAGTTTTTCATTCATCCCCTTCCTTAATTCTAATGTGGTAATACGCTTCCCTTAGATCTAGTTTAGTGAAAATTCTTCCTTTCGAGATGTGGGATAACATGTCCTTCATGAGGGGTAGGGGGTATAGATTGCTTTCACTGATTGCATTCAAGGAGCGGTAGTCCACACACAAGCATAAAGTGCTGTCCTTCTTCTCTCTAAAGAGCACTGGGGTGGCTACTTTAGGCTTGGCTGGTTCGATAAACCCCATTTCTAGGTTTTTATTTATGAATCTTTCCATTTCCTCCTTCTCCTTAGGGCTCATGAAGTATAGTCTGGGCTTCGGGAGTTTTGCCACGGGCTTGAATTCTATGGCACAATCTGTGGATCGGTGAGGGGGGAGCTCATCCGCCCTCTCCTCACTGAAAACATCAGCAAGATCTCGGTATTCCTCTGGTATTTCAGGTAGCCCCTTTTCTTCTCCCATTGATGCTTTCTCCATTCTTAATTTTGGTAGGACTCCTTGGGGTTTTAAGTCTGTAGCATCCCCCTTCAGGAAATTTATTTCTGCCATCCTCCAATTTGCCTGGGGGTTCCATTTCTTTAACCATTCCAGCCCTAGGATCACCGGGCATTCCATGCCTGGGGTCACTACAAATGTTATGTCTTCCTCATGATTTCCCAGGGATAGGTGGACTGATAAGGTGACTAGGGTAGCTGCCCCCCCTGCTATGGACCCATCTAACTGGCCAAATGAGATTGGTTGTTTCAGCCTCCTCACCAGAATGCCCAAATTCCCCACTAGTATTGGGCTAATGAGGCAGCGGGTGCAGCCAGAGGCTATTAAGGCTTTCACTTTGATAGCTTTGAGCATGGAGGGAGCTAATATAGTCCCTGTCTTGAAGTGGGGTGCGATGGGTCCACTTACCAGGGGTTTGCCCTCCAAGCTGTCATCTGAGGTGTCTGCCGGCCCTGCGGTGTAGGCTGGAGTTACCTCCCCACGTTGGGCAGAGGTTGGGGACTCCACAGCCTCTATCACCCTCATGGCGGGTTCTTTTGGCTTAGCTAGGGATTTCCCGAATTTCCTGGCCGCTGATCGGTCTGGGTTGTGCTGAGGGGCTTTCAAGTGGCATTCTACAGCCCAATGCCCCTCTCTCCCACATTTGAAACAGCCCGTTGACTTCTTGGCCATAGCCGGTGGTTTCGCTGGCTCGCGTGGTGGCTCAGGCAATGAGCGGCCCCATGGTTTTCCTCAGCGGTGCCTCTTCAGTAGGTCAATCTCTGCTTCCTCTGCCAGGATATACCATTCATCAAATTGGTGTGGGTCCCCCCGGGGCAGGCAAACATCATACAGGTTGTAATTTAGGCCATCTTTGAAATGGCTAAGAAGGATGTCTTCCGGCCAGTTCAGCTTGCTGGCAATGGTCTGGAATTCTTGTGTATATTCGGCTACCGGGCGTCTGCCCTGCCTCACAGTTTTGATTCTTTCGCAGGCTTTGCGATCAGCCAGGGGGTCCTCGAAATGCCTTCTCAGAGTGGACATGAAATGGTTGAAGTCGTTGAGCTCTGGGGCATTGGAATCATGCAAGTTCACCTCCCAATCTGCGGCCGGTCCGTCCAGAGCGGATTGCACAATACGGATCTTTGAATGGATTGGTGCCTTCGCTGTTGGCGGTATTGTCTTCCATCCTGATCACCATCTGCAGGCCGGTGGGGAGTGGGGGCTGCTGAAGAGGTCACTGATGGTTCAGCGGATGTCCCCGGGACTACGGTTCCAATTCCTCCTCAGTGTCTCTCCAGTTGCAGCTCCAGGTGCTGGTGCGGCAGCGGGGCTCAAATTTCTCCTCCCCTAGAGAGCCGAAGGTTCTTTTCATCAGGTCAATGGCTTTCTCTAGGATGCAGTTTGAGTGTTGTGCACAACTTCCTTCCTCCTCACTAATGTGCAGGGATTTCTCCATCTCCTGCTTCCATTCTGGTTGGCGGCTGCCCTGCCTCAGGGTCACCTTTCTCAATCTCTTTTCCCACTCGCCTTTCTTTCCAATGCCCATTGACCATTGAGGTTTGTGGATGCGTGTCACCACCACCTCTTCTCCTGAGGAGTCTGACATTTCGGATCCCAACAGCTGGCAGGATTTTGGTTGGGGGGAAGGCTCCCTTTCCATGGGGTTTTCTTCCTTCCCTGCCTCATCGTCCGACATTGAAATTTTTTGCAAAGTCCCCCAGCAAGGTTCTTCCTTCCAGGTTGACTATTATTGCAGATCCTGTCTAATGTAAGGACCCACTTCAATCCACATCTTAAGAAAGCAGAACTCTTGGGAACAATTTCTTCCGACAGGAACTTTTATTAAGAGTAGTTGATAGCAGGCATAATAGACAGGATCTGAGGGATTCCCTTACAGATCGATATTTTAAAGTGTCCCTAAGCAAGCCCCATTCCACAGTTCATCCGGCCAGTTCAAACCGGCAAATCCCCAGGTGTTAATTTCATTGTTGGGAACAGAAATATAACATCAATCTGGCTCTGTCCGTGCATGATCATTCCACAGCTCTTCACACCTCATTTTGGAGACAGAGAAATAAACCAGGTCCCAGAGGTTTGTATTTCTTTCCCCCCCTTTTCGTAGCTACCCGATAGGAAGGAGAAGTTCAGAGGATTGCATAGTATAGGGGGCAAATGGTTACACTGTAATGGTTAGCAGACACGAAGGCGAATAAACAAAAGGTTACTTTGTAGTGAATAGAGGAAGTGAAAGTAATAAACCCGCATGCATATCCCCCCTCCCTCTTGGAAGTATGGTAGAACCCAGGGAGGGGTGAGGATTGGTTTTAGATCAGAGGAGATAGAAAGGAAATATAACTGGATTCTGACACCCAGTATTCTTCAATATCTTCATAAATGACTTAGATGAGGGAATAGAAGGGGAACTCATCAAATCTGCAAATGACACTAACTTGGCAGGAATAGCCAATGTTATGTACTGATATTAAGAGTTGATGTGTTTTGGTTTAAACATGTGTCCAACCATTTTGGAGGGAAAGTTTAAGTTAAATTTGAGCGGGAAAACACCATTTGATTTGATTGGTCGCCGCCTATAGGCCGCAAGTATAAATAGCTGTTATTCTGCCAGTTACACCAGTTCTGTTCCTGTTGAAATAAATCATGTTGTATTAAACCAGTCTAGTCAATGCCTCTGAAAACCCACTATGCAACAGTGGCGATGAAGGTGGGATCTTGCTGGAGGAGTGAATGATGCCTATTAGAGTTTGAAGTCACAGGGTGTTAGCCCTGGTACTAGAGCCCTGGTGGGACCACGTCCATCTCCTATCGCAGCAAGAGAGGCAGCGTCCAAGACCTTACTAAAATTCTACCATGGCCAAGCTGGGCAGACTAAACGAATTCAATGTCTCCCATCCAGAACAGTGGAGTCCTTATATCTCCAGGGTAGACAACTACTTGCAGGCCAACCAGGTTAGAGAAGATAGCTTGAAAGCAGCTACTCTACTCTGCGCGTGTGGACAGGCTATGTTCGACATCACCAAGAATCTGGTAGCACCAACTAGCATCAAATCAGTAACCTATGCAGACTTAAAGAGGAGGCTCAAGGAGCATTTCAAGCCAAAGCTGTCCATTGTTGCTTGGTGTCACGCGTTTGAACAACGGGATCAAAAATCAGGAGAATTAGTAGCTGAGTTTGTGGCAGTGCTGCGTCAGGCTTCACGCAACTGTGAGTTCTCTGACTTGGAAGATCGTCTGAGAAACAGACTCGTGTGTGGACTGTTGAATAGAGAGTTGCAACAGCGCCTATTTGCAAAGGAGAATCTGACCTTCCAAGACACTCTGAAGGAAGTCATGGCAGATGAGGCTGGCAGCGGAGCAGTGAAGGCTCTCCGGCCTCAGAAAACACATTTCAGCCCTGCAGCAATACATCAGGAGACCACTGAGAGACTGAGTGAACCAGAAGAAGTCGATGAGATCGACCAGCTGCAGAAAGAGCTTATGACACAGCATCTCACAGTAGAACACACTATCCTCCCTCTAAACTGTGCTAGGTTTGGAGGACAACATAAAAGAACTGAGTGCAGGTTTCGCACAGCTATGTGCCGAGCCTGTGGGAAGCAAGGCCACATCGCCAGGATCTGTAGATGTCGCCAGAAAGAAGCTAACCCTGCAGATGTACTGCAGAAAGATAGATGGGCCCTGGGACACAATAGGGTTGGATACTGTTCAGGGAGGAGGAGTATTCAGCGGACAGGAGCCCAACGCCCCCTCAGAGAGAAGTTGAGACTTCAAGTTAAGTTTCAAGGGGTCCCATGTTCAATGGACTAGACACCGGATCAGCTCTATCTATTATTTCATACAGGACCTTCAAGTATATTTGTAGACAAGGCAAGAGGCGAGTTCAAATCAAACCGTCAAGCCTCATCCTGACTGATTTTCAAAATTGCCATGTGGCTGTTAGGAGTGAAGCCACTGTAATGGTCAAATTCAAAGACTGAGGGCCCCTTCAGCATGGTAGTCATCGATGGTCAGCGCACCAGTCTCATCGGATTGGACTGGTTCGAAGCTGTGGGCATCCATGTAACGGGCATCCATCGCACACAAGCAGATGACCTGGCAATAGTATGCCAAGAGTATGCTGATGTGTTCAGTTGTGACCTAGGACAATACAGAGGAGCACCCATTTCCCTAAATCTTGACCTGACAGTCACCCCAATTAGAATTAAACCGCGAAGAGTGCCTTTTGCCTTAAAACCAAAAATTGATGCAGAGCTGGACAAACTAGTGCAACAGGGAGTGCTCCAACCCATGGACAGTAGCCTGTGGGCGACTCCCATAGTGACCCCAGTAAAGCCGAATGGGGACGTCCGCATCTGTGCAGACTACAAGTGCACAATTAACAAGGCATTTCAGCAGCACGCTTAAGCCACATTCTAGCCTCGCTCCAAGGAGGCCGTCTGTTTGTCAAGCTAGACCTTGCACAAGCATACCAACAGCTGCCAATTGATGATGCTACAGCAGAAGCACAGACCATTGTCATCCACAGAGGGGCATTCCGAGTACGCCACCTGCAGTTTGGGGTAAGTGTAGCCCCAGGCTTGTTTTAAAGCGTTATGGAAAGGACATTAAAAAATATACCTGGCGTCTGCCCTTATTTTGATGATGTCCTAATTGCAGGAGAGTCAGCTGCAGTCCTAGCAGAACGACTCAGGGCAGTGCTTCAAAGGTTCCATGAGGTGGGACTTAAGTTAAAAAAGGACAAGTGTCAAATTGGCGTGGACTCTACTGAGTTCCTGGGATTCCGGATAGATGCTGCTGGGATCCATCCATCCGAGGCTAAGCTCAAAGCCATTCAGCAAGCCCCCAGACCTAAATCTAAGGGGGAGCTACAGGCATTCTTAGGACTATTAAACTTTTATCACTCGTTTTTGCCACACAAAGCAGCATTGGCAGAGCCACTCCACCATCTGCTAGACAAAAAAGCACCTTGGGTATGGACAAACAACCACAACAAAGCATTCAGAGCAGTCAAATCACTGCTATCTTCGAGCTCCGTGTTAGCTCACTTTAATGAGAATCTACCAGTGACATTAGCATGTGATGCCTCGCCTTATGGCACTGGAGCAGTGTTAAGCCATCGAATGCCAGATAGTTGTGAAGCCCCTATTGCTTACTACTCTAGGACATTATCTCCAGCTGAGAGGAATTATGCTCAAATCGACAAAGAAGCTCTTGCTATTGTCGCAGGAATTAAGAAATTCCATGACTTTTTATACGGGATACCCTTTATAGTTTTTACAGATCACAAGCTACTGCTTGGCCTTTTTACGGCTGACAAGCAGACTCCACAGATCCTGTCACCAAGGATGTTGCGATGGTCAATCTTTATGGCTGCCTATTTGTTAAGTTTGGTGCTCGGTGAGGCATCGACGAGGCAGCAGGTGAACAAACAACTCTTTATTAAAGGTTTAAACAGAAGCCTGGATAACTGCAGCTCCACCCTTATTTATACACTCAACAACTAGGTGGCAGCCAATAGGATTCAAGTATTAGTTCCCGCTTTAACACAAGATAATTAGCATGTAGACAGCAAGTCTGGCTCTTAACTGACAGAGTCTTATGACCGTTTTTTCAACAATTCCAAGTACTTCACCTCAATACATTACACCCCTTTCCCCTAGATAGTTCATAAGGTCATATGTTGAACATAGTCCCTTAAATACGTTGGTGGCCTTTTCACCCGTTCTGAATGCCTCGAAACTGCTGGAGGCCCCTGGTCTGTCAGCTCACCTGCCAGGCTTGGAAGACCAGGACTATGGGACCCATCCATCACTGGTAGACTCGAGTCTCTGTGGCTGGACTGTCCTGGTAGGCCCAAGCCAGTATTCACAGGTGGAACAGAGTCCACCAGTCCTGGGCATTGTCCATTGGTTGTGGTATCAGTGGTTGGGACTGACTCACCAGACGCTTGAGTCTCATCCCTTAGTCTGAGAGCTCTGCCCTCACTGGGCAGAATCTGATGCACTACTGCTGTCGTGTTGGTCCTGAGTTTGACTGTCACTACAGTCATGGGTTACTGGCTAGTTTGCCAACCTCCGCCGCAGTTAGTCAATGTGCCTGTGTAGCACACGACTGTCTTCCAGGACCACTTTGTATGAAAGTGGCCCAGTCACCTTACAAACCACAGCTACCACCCACAATGCCCCTTGCCTGTAGTTCCTCACCCAGACCGGGTTGCCAACTTGCAAGTGCCATGGTGCTTTTGGCTGTGTTGCTTGTGAGACAACTCTATCTGGATGTAGGCGATCCAGCTTTGTGATCAAGTGCTGGCCCCATCTTAATTCTGCTGGGCTTCTGCCCGTGGAAGTGCATGGGGTTGTGCAGAATAGGAAATCTGCCAGTCTGTGTTGCCATTTACCTGTGACTATCTGCTTTAAGGACTCCTTCATTGTTCGGACCATGTGCTCCGCTTGGTCGTTCGAAGCCGAGTGGAAAGGGGCTGATGTGGCATATCTGATCATATTTGCCCTTAAAAAGGACTGAAATTCTGAAGCAGTAAATTGAGCCCCATTGTCTGAGACAATCATGTCAGGTAACTCGTATGTGGCAAAGATCCTGCACAGCTCCTGGATGGTCCTGGCAGTAGTCATAGTGGGGACAGGTGTGACCTCTAACCACTTAAAGTGACTGTCCACCACAATGAGGAAGAGTTGTCCCTGGAAAGGCCCTGCATAATCGATGTGAATCCTGGACCGGGGGTATGTGTGGTTTCCCATCTGTGGACTGGGGCATGGGGCATCTCTGGCCTAGATTGCTGGCAAATGTGGCAGCTGTGTACCTGAGCCTCAATATCTTTGTCCAGCCCAGGCTACCAAATATAGCTTCATGCGAGTGCCTTCATCCGGACTATTTTTATTTATTTATTTATTTATTTATTATTTATATTTTTACCCCGCCCTTCTCCCTACGGACTCAGGGCGGCTTACAGCCTTTTAAAAACACATACATAAATACAAAAATACTAAGTTAAAATGTTAATTAAAATGAAATATTATTGGGCCTTTGTTATTTTTTTT
>BFFQ01007970.1:0-17670 GCA_003402635.1 Protobothrops flavoviridis | reverse complement strand
GCTTTAAACTGTGTGTATTGTTTTTGTTTCTGTGTGTTTGGAGTAAAAAGGTCTTGGCAGGCAGCTACGGAGCTGCTGCCAAGTTTCTTATCTGTGCATTGGTGTCTGGAGAAGTCTTTAACCCTCGGCTGGCTGTTTGGGTGTGTGGGTCGGAACGGGGACAGAACAACAGCCTTTTAATTTAATCTCTGACTCTCATTATGTGTGTCAACTTATTTTTAATCTTCCAGGTGCTTATATCACGCCCAGGATTGACCCCAATCTTATGGCTTTGTTTTTAACTTTGAAGCAGCTGCTACAAGATCGGAAGCATTTATACTTTGTTTCTCATATACTCAGTCACTCATCCCTTCCTGGCCCTCTTTCTGAAGGCAATAGTCACGCTGATGCTGCTGTTCATGTCTTACCCACTTTGTTTTCAGATCCTTTTTTTAGTCACTCTTTTTTCCATCAAAACGCTAGGGGGCTGTCACAAGCTTGCCATATTCCACTCAACCAAGCCAAGCAGATTGTTTCATCCTGTCCCCAATGTTCTGGGGCATCTCCTTCGGGGGACACGGGAGTTAATCCCCGTGGTTTCACCTCTAATCAACTATGGCAAATGGATGTTACCCATGTTCCCTCTTTGGCTCCCTGGAAATATATTCATTTATCTATTGATACCTATTCAGGAGAACTTTGGGCCATGCCTCAAAGAGGGGAAACAGCTAAACATGTTATTTCTCAACTTTTTTCGGCCATTACAGCCTTGGGTAAGCCCTCTTCTTTAAAAACTGATAACGGGCCAGCCTATTCTTCAATGGGCTTTTTGCAATTTTGTACAACCTGGAATATTGTTCTTACTCATGGTCTCCCCTATAATTCCACGGGTCAAGCCATTGTGGAACGTGCTAATCGGTCCTTTAAGGACTGCCTCCACAAACAAATAAAAAAGGAGGGCTCTTGGGTACCCAATTTGTCGTGGGTAACACAACAAGTTAAAAAAGTATTATTTACATTAAACCAATTGAATGTTTCCATTCAAAATTTGACTGCTTATCAGAGACACTTTCAACAGAAAACAAGCTTGCCTCCCCCTCTGGTATATTATCGGGCTTTACCAGACAAAGCATGGCTGGGACCGGTCCCTCTGATCACTTGGGGATGAGGCTATGCTGCTGTGCTTGCTCCTACAGGACCTTTGTGGATTCCAGCACGTTGCGTCCGCCCAGCCAAGGATGTCGTGGCACCAGTCCCTGGATCCGGTCCCAGAAATGGCAAGGGTGACTCTACAGACAGCACAGCGACCAATCCGATCCCGTCGTGCCAGTTGGCCAGTGACGTGGGGAGATGTGAAGAACTTGACCGCCAAAGCGCAGGCAGTGCTGCAGCAGCAGCAAGTAGAGCAAACCCCCGAGAACTTGTGCGCTGCCATTTTTGTGGTTTTAACTGCAAATTCCTTAGCCATCATTTGTTTATGTTTGATTGATAACAGCTGCCCTTTGGCAACAGCAGCTGTCATCCCACCCAAACAATCGCTCGAGCAACGAATGAAGCAAAATCTATGGGTGCAGCTGGCTAACATCACACATAATGATGTCTTTTGCTTACATGAAGCGTATGACATGGAAAATTTGCTTTCTACATGTTTAGTCCCTGTTTGTACCCCTTCTGCAGTAATTCAAAACTTCACTGGCTTGAGCGGATTTTTATTAAATGAGAACTTTAACTATGGGACTATATCTAATTGGGGGTTCACTGCTTATTATCCACCCCCTGACACAATTGCTTTGCACACCCCGGTGGTAGCAATCCCTGTAAATATAACATGTGTAAAAATAGTTAATTGTACATCTTCAAGTAAAAAATCTCACTGTCGTCGTATTAGCTCACCTGTTTTAAACTGCACAGCTTTTGAAGAGACTTCCTTTAATTTTGCCCATGTTTGGCTGCTGCAAGGATGGTTTTTTACATGTGGTCAAGAAACTTTTAATTATATTCCTGCTAATATTAGTGAAACGCAGTGTTGCCTCAGCCGGCTGATTCTTGTTTTGCTTTCCCAACAACAATTTCACTCAAACCGTTCTCGGCGTGGGGTCACGCTAGATAACACTTGTGACTCTGAAACAGCCTTACTTAATAAAGCGGAATATGTAGCGCTGGCTGTGTCTATAGTGGGTGTGCCAGCACTTGCTGCTCGTGCTCACCTTAACGTTAACGCTGTTGCATGTAATTTAGCTAAAACAATTAATGCTATTTCTTCAGCTATCTCCGCAATCAACCATGAGCTGCAAGATTTGAGAAAGGCTATTTTGCAAAATCGCGCTGCTATTGATTATTTGCTTCTGCACCAGCATTTGGGTTGTGAAAGTTTTGAAGGAATGTGTTGTTTCAATATTTCGGATAGGTCATGAACCATCCAGCACCAGCTCAATATTTTACACAATTTGGCCTCTGATTTGAAAATTGATACTTTAGGATCTTGGTGGGAAAGACTTTGGCCTTGGTTGCCCACAGGATTATTGGGAAATGTCCTATGTTATTTAGTCATTATTTGTGCTATTTTGATTGGTGGGTGCTGCTTTGTTCAGTGTATTCCTTCCTTTTGCAACATATGTATCACAGCTTTTCGCCCCAAACCCCCTCCCACCTTGCCTCAGGGTCAGGTTTATGCCCTATATAAACAACTGCAAGAATGTGCCTCTCCTGATTATGATCCTTTCACTAACCCCTCCTACAACGATGCCTTGTCTAACAAAACAAAAAAAGAGTGAGATGTAGAGATAGAGGTCATGTAGAGGCTGTGTGCAGCACACTGCAGTGGCTCAAATACCTACATGATCTCACCTACATGATCTCACCAAGTTCACACCACCAGGATGATGCAGAACACTTCCCCTGGCTGGTGCCCCCTGGCTGGTATATTCTTAAGGATTGGCGAGGAGAATCCACCAATAAAAATGTTGTTGCTATTTTATCTTTTGCTGCTTGGAAAAACTGTATAAAAGCAATAAACACTGCGAAGGCAGTCAGACATCTTTGCACTTTCAATGACTGGTCTCTGATTCCATCACAATTTTTCATCTGATGTCAGTAATATCTTATCAAATTCTTTCTGTTCTTTATAAAATCCAGATGTTTTAACATCTTTTTCATATCTCATTTGGATTTGCAGATATGGCCACCATGATAGTTCAATACCCTGTTCTTCTAGTTCTTGTCTATGTTTTAATTTTCCTTCATTATTCAAAATGTCTTTATAAGTCATGATTTTCTCATAGTTTGTTAAGTTTGGGTGAACAAATGTTTCTATTGTTGAAAGCCATCCAGGTATTTTCATATAAATTTTCGCTTTTATTTTTTCCCATTCTAACAAGAGTGCATTTCTTATGTAATGATGTTGAAAGTATCTGTGTATTTTATTTTTCCATACC
This sequence comes from Protobothrops flavoviridis, assembly GCA_003402635.1. Classification (NCBI taxonomy): domain Eukaryota; kingdom Metazoa; phylum Chordata; class Lepidosauria; order Squamata; family Viperidae; genus Protobothrops; species Protobothrops flavoviridis. The sequence continues at coordinate 14,257 of BFFQ01007970.1, read as the reverse complement.
ATAGAAAGGCATGCCATCCCAGTTGTAGGTCATGTCCCTCTAGGTATAGCAGTCTTTTATCTCTAAGAGTTATCCACTCTTTTAGCCATGTTAATACAGCTGCTTGGTAATATAAAGTCCAGTCTGGCAATCCAAATCCTCCATTTTCTTTTGCTTCTTGGAGCATTTTTAGTCTAATTCTAGCTTTTTTTCCTTGCCAAATAAATTTCAGTATGAATTTTCTTCAAAGAAGTTTTTCCACAATTTTATAGGTATTGTTTGAAACAAAAAAAGTATTTTTGGTAGAATATTCATCTTCACTGTTGCTATTCTCGCCAATATTGAAAGTTGTAAGTTTTTCCATTTTTCCAAGTCTAGTTTTATTTGTTTTAATAATTTTATGTAATTGTCTTCTTTTATTGTTGCACATCTTGCTGTTAAGTAGATTCCCAAGTATTTAATGTTTTTAACTATTTGAAGACCTGTTTTTTCCGATAATTGATTTTTTTTTGTTTTTCTGTAAGGTTTTTAGTTATCACTTTGGTCTTTTCTCTGTTTATTTTCAGACCTGCCACTTCTCCAAATTCTTCTATCTTTTTCAGAAGCTTAAGGCTTGTCTCAAGGGGCTCTTCTAATATAAAGTCCAAATCGTCTGCAAATGCTTGTAATTTGTATTTTTCATCTTTTATTTCCAATCCTTTAATTTCCGTATCTTGCCTAATATTTCTATTTAGTACCTCCAATGTTAATATAAATAACAATGGGGATAATGGACACCCTTGTCTTGTGCCTTTTTTAATATTAAATTTTTCTGTAAAATCTCCATTTACAATTACTTTAGCTGTTTGTAATAAATTGTTTTGATTATATTTATGAAGTTTTTTCCAAAATCCATTTCATCTAGTTGTTGAAACATAAATTGCCAATTTACTTTGTCAAAAGCCTTCTGTGCATTTAGAAATATTAACGCCATCTGTTTCCCTGGGTGAAGTTCATAGTATTCCAAAATGTCTAGGATCATTCTTAACTTGTTTTTTATTTGTCTTTTAGGTAAGAATCCATTTTGGTCTGAATGTATAAATTCAGTCAAAAATTTCTTTAGTCTTTCTGCTATTATTGAGGCAAAAATTTTGTAGTCCACGTTTAATAGAGATATTGGTCTATAATTCTTTATTTGCGTCAGGTCTGAGTCTTCTTTGGGTATTAAAGTGATATTAGCTTCTGTCCATGTATTTGGTATTATAGACTCTAAAAGTACTTCATTGCATAGTTCTTTCATTATTGGATTTAGAGTGTCTTGTAAACATTTATAAAACTCTGCAGGTAATCCGTCTGGACCTGGAGTCTTATTATTTTTTTGTCTTTTTATGGCCTCTGTCATCTCCATCATTGATATTTTTTCATTTAAAATGTTTTGTATATTCTCTGGGATTTTTGGTAAATCCGCTTTTTTAATATAGTGCTTTATTTTTTTCTTGAGAGGTTTCCTCTGTATCATAAAGTGTCTCATAGAAGTCTTTAATTATTTTTTTAATTACATCATTTTGGAACTGTAGATCTCCTTTTGAATCTTGCAATTTATTTATCACTTTTTTCTCTCTTTCTTTTTTCAGTTTATATGCTAACCACCTCCCTGGTTTATTAGCATTTTCAAAAAAGTTCTGTTTGGCGTTTTTGATTTGTTGCGCCATTTTTTTTCGGCCTCTGCTAGATTTATTTTGTGTTTTATTAATTCCATTTGTTTTTTAAGTGTTTTCTTTTGTGGATCTATTTGTAGTTCTAATTCTAATTTCATAAGTTCTTCATGTAGCTTTAACTGTTGTTGTTGTTTTTCTTTATTCTTTTTTGCCATGTAGGTTATAGCCAACCCTCTGAAGTGTGCTTTAGCCGTATCCCACACATTTTGAAGGAATGTCTCTTCTTTTTTATTTATTTTGAAAAAGAATTCCATTTCATTTGTTGCTATTTGTATAAATTCTTTCTCTTTTAATAAAGATTTATTCATAGACCATCTTAATTTTTTCTCGGTTCCTCTCCAAATCATCTTTATTGGATTGTGATCTGCCCATATATTAGGTTCTATATCGATCTCTTGTATAATCATGCTTAATTCAGGAGATATCCATATCATATCAATTCTGGACCATGATTTGTGTCTGTTTGAATAAAATGTATATTGTGATTTTTTTAGGTTCTTTTCTTTCCATATGTCCTGGATACAAATTTCTTCTGCCATTTTAAAAAAGGTTTTAGGAAGTATATTTTTCCCTTTTTTCCCTATTTTACTACTTTTATAGTCCAGTATTCCATCTACGATTGCATTAAAATCTCCCATTAAGCACATGTTTTGGTATTCCAATTCCACTATTTTTTATGGAGTTTTTGGTAGAACTCTTCTTGCTTGTTATTAGGTGCATATATTGCTACTATCAGTATCTGTTTTTGGTTTATCACTATTTCCACCATCAATATTCTTCCCTCTTCATCTGCGTAGATTTGTTTGGGATTCATTATTTCTTTAATATATAGAGCTATTCCTCTTTTCTTTTGTTGAGCTAATGAAAAATGAAGTTTCCCAATTTTCGGTTGCTCCAACAATTTGTAGTGTTGTCTCTTAATATGTGTTTCTTGGAGACAGATTATATCCATTTTTACTCTTTGTAGTCGTGTAAAAAATTTTTTCCTTTTTATAGGGGAGTTCAATCCATTTACATTCATTGAAAGAATCCCATTTTCCTTCTCCATATCCTTCAATTATATATAGGTCTTAACCTTCTAGTTGTTCTTATCTGTCTCTGTTCTCTTGCTCTTACCACTTCTTCTGTCTTTGTATTTTCAGTTTCTTCTTCTTCCCTTGGCTTAGCTGCTCCTTCTATTACCGTTTCTTCCTGTCTCTTTGTTTCTCTCTCTGGACAGGGTTCCACACTTTCCCCTTCAATAAACACTTTATGGTTATCGTAAAACTCCAATGCCTTAAGTGGCGTGTCCAATCTGTATCTTTCCCCATCCCAGTTAATTAGGATCCCTTCTGGTATCAGCCATCTGAAATTCACTCCTTTTTCAGTTAATTTTCTAGTCAGGAATTGATATTCTCTTCGTACATCTCTTATTCTCCTGGGAATCTGCTTCAGGACTACAATCTCTTTTTCTTCGTATCACAGAGGGTCATCTCTCACTCTTCTCAAAATCTCATCCCTTATAGATCTTTTGACAAATCTGACATGTACTTCTCTGAGGACTTTATTTCTTGTTGCGTAGCTTGAGTTGACTCAAAATATTTGATCTAACTCTCCTTCCATTTCTTGTTTCCCGATTTCCAGTGCTTCAGCCAATAGCTCCGTTATCAGATCCACAAGATCCTCTTCTTTATCCTCTATTATGTTTTGGAATCTTAGGAAATAAGATGCCTTTTCCATTTCCATAACTGCAATTGAATCTTCCAGTTCTCTGTTGATCTGCATCAGCTTTTGGTTCTCATCTTTCAGTTGTGCCAACTTACTGGTCATTGGAGGGCCGTTTGTTGAACACTTCTTGAGGACAGTGAAGGACTCTCTAAAGGCCTGCCTTGACTTGACCACCTGGGTCATAACAAAATCTGAAGTAGAAGACCTTGTTTTTGATCTACATGCTGTGGGACATGAAGGAGTAGAGAAAATTCTCCTTTGAGGGAAACGATGGGGACTTACTAACCAACATTGTCCTCTCATTTCCCATATTGCTGATAATTGCCCAGTCTGTTTGTTTGAAAAGCATGATTATTCACAACCGCACAAATAATTCACAAGGTAATTAATTCACAAGGTAATTAATTCACAAGGTAATTAATTCACAAATAATTCACAAATTACCTCAAAGGCAATTTGAACCTTAGGCAGTATTGTATATTGACTATATTGACCAACTCCCTGTGACACAGAGAGGGAATAAATATCTTCTGGTAGTGATTGATGGATCTAGTGGATGGCCAGAGGCTTTTCCTACCCAAAAAAATGCAGCAGTAATTATGGCCAAGAAGCTGTACCAAGAAGCGTTTTTGTAGATTTAGTACTCTAAGGATTTTAAGTAGTTATAGAGGGCCAGCTTTTGTGTCAGAAGTCATAAGGAAAATGACTGACACATTGGCAATTCATAGGAAGCTACACATAAGCTGGAGACCCTAGAGTTCTAAAAAGTGGAATGTTGTAATGGAAAAATTAAGGAACTATTGAGGAAATTAGTTAAAGCAAATCAGAAGGATTTGAAAAACTGCCTACAGTTTTGGCTGCCTTACAGAGTTTCCCCATTAGTGGATTGGAGATGAGCCTGTAGAAGATTTTATTTGGGGCAAAAATGTAACTGGGGTTTCCATCATTACGGATTCAGGATGAAATAGAACAGCAATGGTTTGATGTATTAAAAAATAGAGAAGAAATTCAGGAAAAGGTAAAACAAGAAGTTGAAAGAAAAACAGGAGAGATAAGTAAATTCTGTTGAATGTTTGCCTGTAGGATCTAAAGTAATGTACAAAAGCTTGGGGGAAAAAAGAACATACCCTGGCGCCACAGTATAAAGGGCCTTTCATTATTTTAAATTGTATTCCATCTGTGAGTTATCTTTTAAATAATCAAAAATGGGTACATCATAGTCAGATTAAGCCCATTTCTGGTGATGCACATGCGTAATTTCTTTTTCTTCTAGAAACGAAGCCTTCTCTACTACAGATTAAACAGATGTCATGGATGCATCTTGTCAAAATTTTCCAGCAACAGAGGAAACTAAATGTTTTTGGACTAATACCGTGTTTCCCCAAAAGTAAGGCCTACGCCAAAAATAAGCCCTAGCTTGATTTGGGGGGGCTAATATAAGCCCTACCCCAAAAATAAGCCCTAGTTTTGGGGTGAGGCACACACCTAAAAATCAAGCTGGGGTGGGGGTGTGGAGCTGCTCCACATGCCCCACACCCACTTACTTTGCAGCCAGGCGTCTCCTCACCAGCCCACTTCTTCTGCAGCATCTTCTGCAGCCAGGCCTACATTTCTCAGTCACAGGCCTTTCCAGAAGGCCACTACAGCCGAGAACTGAGCTATGGATTCAATCAATAGCTCCGTTCTGCAAGACCTATGCAGCTGAGGACCGAGCTATGGATTCAATCCATAGCTCGGTTCTGCAAGACCTATGCAGCCGAGGACTGAGCTATGGATTGAATCCATAGCTTGCTTCTTGGCTGCATAGGCCTTCTGGAAAGGCCTGACTGCGAAATGCAGGCAGGAATGCAGCTGCAGAATGAAGCTGCTCCTTTGGCCAGAAGTGGGCTGGCTGGGCAGGGCTGTCAGTGCTGGAGGTGAGTATAAAAGATGTTCCCCGAAAATAAGACCTGGTGCCTCTTTTGGAGGCAAAAAAAATAAATAAGACCCAGTCTTATTTGGGGGGAAACACAGTATCTCTCATGATTGAAGGAGGGGGTTGTTTTAGATTGTGGAGCTTATGTTGGGATTGTGAAATGTTTGCCATTGGGTGCAGAGAGGGTTGGAGTACAGACACCGACAACTGTCTTTTTGAATATTTTAGACAGGCGACATGGACCGAAGGGCATCAACGTTGCCATGAGCTTAATTCTGGATTGCCAGCTGAACCTAGTAATTCCTCTTTTAAAACACCAGAGTCTTATTGGATAGATCTTCACCTCAATGATGATGGTTTATGGTTATGGGCTGATCATACTATTTTCCATACTCCAGAAATAATTTTGGGAAATGGCTCTTATATATATTCTATCGCAGGGAACTATGTAAGTGGTTCATGTAATACAGAAGTAAGAGATATTATTTGTGTTTCTAAAGATTCCCCGATTAGCATGGGATCATGTGACTTCTGTTTTTATCTTTCTTTGACATTATGGTTCTTTTCCTTTAGTTTTCTTTTGCTTCTTTTCTTTTGTGTTTGGTTTGTAGAAACAACTCTTCAAACTACTTGAGTTACACAAGAATTTTAAACCAGAAGAATGAGTTCCAATAATTCTTCACCTGATACCATCACATAGGACTTGACTTCAATCCAATTCATCCTTTTATATTCCTCTATAGGTCTAGCATATGGCATTGGTAAAAGGAAGGACCTACTGCCTACAAATATTCTTATTGTTGATTTATTCTGGATATAATGTTAAGTGGGAAACAAATTGGTGGTATAGAGTTACATTGTTTACTAAAGAAGCTATTAATATGTCTGATTGTTGGTACTGTCATTTGAAGGAGAAATGGAATTAAATAAGGATCAATGGCTAGCCCATGATGGAACAAGGGTCATTACTGAACAATGTCCAGAAAACACTATATTTTTCCCAGGATATATATCATGGTGGGGCAACATTTCCCAATATCCAGTAGACTCTTTTGGCCGATGGGGACATATTGGAAAGACAAAATAAGAAATGTGTAATATAGCTAGCTATGAAGGGCTGCCCAGTGTACTAATTATAGTGGAGGATTTAACCAATGTTTTAGTGATGTGACAAGGTTGAATCCACACTGTCCTTGCTATTTTGTCTGAAAGACATACAAAGGATATGGGACTTGTTATGTATTGAGGTTAATTTACTTGGAAACTGTTGGAAACAGCCAAAAAGCTGCACCTGCTTAAGCTCCAGACTGACTGTCTACATGTTAATTAGCTTGTCTTTAAGAGGGAAATACTGCTTTAATTCTATTGGCTGCCGCCCAGTGGTGAGCTGTATAAATAGTGGTTAAGCAGCAGTTAGGGCTGCTTCTGTTGCGAACTGAATAAAGAGTTGCTGTTTGCACCATTCGCCTCGTCAATGCCTCACCGAACTAGAAACATAACAGTGGTGACGAAGGTGGGATGTGCTGCAAAGAAATAAAGAGCCAGAAGTCACTAGGGGTAAGACCAGGCCTCAGCACCCTGGTAGGAACTACGTTCCCCCCTCTGCCTGCCAACAAGCAACGCTGGAGGCCAACGCCCTGAGGGACCCATCCCCAGGCCCAACAACAAAGCCTTAGCAGCACAAGGCATTGCGAGGTCAGAGACAACTCACCATGGCCAAGCTCGGAAAATTGTCGGAGTTCGATGTGTCGCATCCTGAGAGGTGGAGCTCTTACATGTCACGAGTTGAAAACTACCTGAGAGCTAACCAAATTAGTGAAGATGGTTTAAAGGCCGCAATGCTGCTGTGTGTGTGCGGTCAGGCGACATTCGATATCGCCGAAAACCTGGATGCACCAGCCACACTTGAATCAATCACCTACGCTGAGCTCAAGAAAATGCTCAAAGATCATTTCTAATCAAAGCTCTCAGTCATTGCCTGGAGACATGCCTTTGAACAAAGGGAGCAACAACCAGGCGAGTCTGCTGCCAAGTTCATAGCTGCCCTACGACAGGCGTCCCGGCTCTGCAATTTCAAGACCTCGAAGAGAGACTGAGAGACCGTTTAGTTTGCGGGTTGAGGAACAGGGATCTTCAGCAGAAGTTGTTCGCGAAAGAGACTTTATCGTTCCAAGACGCCCTAAAGGAAATCATGGCCGAAGAAGCCGCTGGGGGAGCCGTAAAAGCCTTACGGCCCTCCAAGAACACTCCCAGCCCAGAAACTGTCCACCACAAGGACGCAGAGAGAGACGAGGTCCCCGACATGGACCACGAAATCGATCTGCTGCAGAAACCACCAGCAAGAGTTCATCGGCCTCTTGACAAGGAAGTTTCCTTCACTCGATGTATGGGTTGTGGAGGCCGACATAGATGCTCAGAGTGCAGGTTCCGCACAGCAATGTGCCGGGCGTGCAGAAAGCAAGGCCACATCGCCACCATCTGCAAAGGTCACCAGAGGGACATTCCACAAGAAGAATTTCCCAGGAAAGGTACCGGGGCCCCGGGGCAACACAGAGTTGGCTTTTGTGCCAGCAGAAGGAGTGTGTTTAGAACAGGTGCCCATCACCCCATGAAGGAAAAGCTGAGACTCAAAGTCAAGCTTCATGGAGTCCCATGCAACATGGAATTAGACACGAGGTCAGCCCTGTCTATAATTTCCCAAGGAACTTTTAACCACATTTGCAGTCGCAGCAGCAAACGAGTCAAACTCAAGCCGTCGAATCTCCTGTTAACTGATTTCCAAAACTCCCGCATAGCAGTTAGGGGAGAAGCCACACTCAAAGTGCAGTTCAAAGGGTTTGAGGGTCCCCTGGACATCGTAGTAGTCGAGGGCCACCGCACAAGCCTCATCGGGCTAGATTGGTTTGATGCATTGAGCATCCAAGTGACTGGCATACACAGAACGCAAGCAGCGGACCTGTTGTTTGCCAAGAGTTTGCTGATGTGTTCAGCCATGACTTAGGGAAGTACAAGGGTCCTCCAATTACCCTCCACCTCGATCCTACCGTAACCCCAGTGAGGATCAAACCTCGTAGAGTGCCTTTTGCCCTCAAACCCAAAATTGATGCAGAGCTGGACAAGCTGGTGCAACAAGGGGTGTTGCAGCCAGTTGATAGCAGTAGGTGGGAAACCCCCATAGGTATGCCACTTAAGGCCAACGGGGAGGTGCGCATATGCGCGGATTATAAGTGCACTATTAATAGAGTGCTCCAACAACATTCATATCCGGTGCCTGTAGTCAGCCACATTTTGGCATCACTACAGGGAGGTCGCATATTGGCCAAATTGGATTTGGCTCAAGCCTACCAGCAACTGCCAGTGGACGATGCCACGGCAGCAGCTCAGACTATAGTCACCCACAGGGGAGCTTTTAAGGTTAAGCTCCAGACTGACTTTCTACATGTTAATTAGCTTGTCTTTAAGAGGGAAATACTGCTTTAATTCTATTGGCTGCCACCTAGTGGTGAGCTGTATAAATAGTGGTTAAGCAGCAGTTAGGGCTGCTTCTGTTGCGAACTGAATAAAGAGTTGTTGTTTGCACCATTTGCCTCGTCAATGCCTCACCGAACTAGAAACGTAACAGGACTGCTGCTCCTCCAGGTCTTTTTTGTCCATGTGGTAAAGGAGGATTTAAAATCCTTCCTGGGAGTTGGAAAGGATCTTGTACTCTTGCTTATTATGTAACTCCAGTTTCTGTGCACAAAAGTCTAAAGTCTACATTTATCCATGCTCTGTTGAGACATAAGCAGTCTTGGTCTGATGTTGGTGACTTTCTAGCCCAAGTATTTCTTCCTGGCTATCAGCAATTCCAGAAAATTAATACAGATCACTTTGTTCGTAACTTCTCTGCTTTTAGAAACAGGTTTGAACACTACCAGGAAAGCCATTATTGATCTTCAAGAAGAGATTGATTCACTAGCACAGATTGTTACAGATAATCGGATTGTCCTTGACAGCATGCTGGCTGAACAAGGAGGAATGTGCATAACGCTGAACCATTCTTGTTGTATGTATGTCAATAATTCTGGACTGATTGAAGAGGACATTCATAAAATTTATCAACTTGCTAATCTTACAGCCAATGCTAGACGATCTTGGGAGAAGACACATAATCTATTTATGACTGTTTGGGATATGCTGACAATTGGCTTCTTTTGGGTGGCGGAAATCTGTATTTGTTGGAATTATTTTCCTGATACTTTTGATTTTTGTCACTTGTTGCTATATTCAGTGCTTCCCCCTTTTGCATAGACACTTGTTCTTTGTTTAAACCAACTAGAGCTAATAATTTTGCTGATAGTGAACTACTGCTCGTTTCTACTCACAGTAGTTCAAGAGTGGGAATACTGTATGTTACATATTATATGTTATATGCTGTGAATATGTTACAAATATGATACATAATGTATAATATATTAGACTAAGTCATGAGTATAGTGGGTCTATAGTACAACCATATCTAGCCTTTTCATGAACCCAGTGGGAAACTTATGTTGCTGGAATGTCTGGCTGCTCCGAATTGCATTGGCTCTTCAGTGTCCAAATCCAAGGGGGCAGGGAGGCTAGGGGTAGTGACAAGGGGAGACAGCTTTGGAAGTGGTTGGCTGGGACTGCCAAAAAAGTGGTCTAAGTTCTGTGAGTCGAGACTCAGCTGTTATAGCGGCTAGATAGAGGTCTTGTAGACCGCGGGAAATACCTTGTATCAGTTGTGTGACTATGGCCTTGTTGAGCCACTTCTTGAATCTTAAGGTTGGCTCATTTCAATTCAGATCTTCTGCAAGAGACTTGAAATCTTCAATGTATGTTCTCATGGAGTGGTTGCCCTGGCGGAGGTGGCAGATGCATTGTTCAGCAGTTTTGTTATGTTCCAGCCTATAGCTGTCCTTGTTAAAGGCACAAGGACAAAACCCCTGTTGAGAAAAATAGGCTGGAGACTCCAAAAGAAAACAAATCCCTTTTAATATGGGTGACAAACCTGTCAAATAGTCCAGAAACCGAAACAGCAAAACACAAACCAAAGGGAGGAAATTGTCCACACGAAATACAAGGCAAAACAGAAAAGTAATCACCGGCAATACTAACAGAACAAGATTCCCACGAAGTACTTGCAACGGTTGCCTTCAGCAACCAGCACCACCCACACATTCCCCTTTTGTAAGTCAGTCCTCAAGGCGTGGCTTCTCAGTGCCTTCTCTTGAGTCGTCCCATAGCCTCTCTCTGGTCTACTCTCCTAGCTTGTCTCCTTTTTCGGGCGTCTCTCATTTCCGACAGCTGTGAGACATCTGAGTCTGACTCTTCCTCCCCACCCAGCTGCATCTCATCCTGCACACGATTGGAGGGGCCTGGCTCCTCACTGGAATGTGAGTCTTGTAACTCCTCAGAGCCTCCCTCCACCTCCTCCTCCTCAGATTCCCCGGACTCTGCTGTTGAGAGCACAGGCTGGCTCGGAGTCACAACACTATCCCGCACTGCAGGGCCCTTCCCCCAGGTCTGCCGATCCGGATGCGGTCGGGATGGGAATTGGTCATGAAAGGCGGTCACCAAGGCAGGAGCAAGAACGGTAGACGCATCCTCCCAGGTGAACTCCTCCGGTCCGTAGCCTTTCCATTCGATCAGGTACTGGAAACGACCTTTCACCCAACGAGAGTCCCAAATGCTGGCAACCTCGTACTCGAGGGCATTGTTTCCATCACGTTGTTCCGGTGGGGGAGGGTCGGCTCGGCGAACTGGACATGTCGGTTGCTCAGGGATCAACAGAGACCTGTGAAAGACCGGATGTACCCGCAGGGAACGTGGCAGAGTTAAGCGATAGGCAACCGGATTGATGACAGCCTCAATTGGGAACAGTCCTAAATATCGGTGGTCTAATTTCTTGGCTGGCCGGGTTGACGGTAGGTTTCTGGTGGACAGCCATACACGATCTCCCACCGTTAGTGGAGGCATATCCCGCCTCGACCGATCAGCAAACCTTTTGTAGTCAGCCTTGGCCTTCTCTAACTGTCGCTACACCAATCGATGGATCGTCTGTAACTCTGCCATGTAGTCATTCGCTGTTGGTACCAGTGAGTCTAGTGGGGACAGAGGGAAAAACCGGGGGTGAAATCCCACATTGGCCAAGAACGGTGTCATCCGCATGGAGGTGTGCTGCGAGTTTTTGAACGCAAACTCAGCCACCGCCAGGTAGTCTGCCCAATTGTTCTGTTGCTGATTGACATAGCAACGTAGATATTGCTCGAGGATCCCGATGACCTTCTCGGTCCCTCCGTCAGTTTGGGGATGATGTGCGGATGAGAGGCAGATCTTGACATCCAACGCCTGCATCAACCCCTGCCAGAAATGGGCTGTGAATTGGGCCCCTCTATCGGACACGACCCTATCAGGGAGGCCATGCAGCCGGAACACCTGCTGGATGAACATACGAGCGGTGGCGCGGGCAGACGGCAAGCCACGGCATGGGATGAAGTGCGCCATCTTGGTCAGCATATCCACCACCACAAACACCGTCGTGCATCCAGAAGACGGGGGTAAGTCCGTAAGGAAGTCCATGGACACAGCCCCCCAAGGTCTTTTAGGTGTTGGCAGGGGCTGTAGTAATCCGGGCGGGGCCCCTGTCGCTGACTTGGCCTGCCTACATGGGATGCAGGACGTGACATAGGCCTGGACGTTGTGTCTGACTCGGGGCCACCAGAAGGTACGGGAGACCAAGTTCAGGGTCTTGAACAGGCCAAAATGCCCCGCTGCTGGATTGTCGTGACGCTGGCTGAGGATGAGTCCCCTGAGCAGCCCTCCCGAAACATAGAGCCGGTCACGATAGTGGAGGAGTCCATCCCTGACTGTCCATGGGGAATTGGGCCCCACCTCCTCTTTTCGCTGAGCCACCCACCCATCCTGTTGCTGTGCCTCCCAAATCCGAGCCTGTACATCTATCGGCTCCCGTACTGCAGCAAAAAACTTGATGGGGAGCACTGTCCTGGGCAGAAGCTTGTCTTCTGCTTGGAAATATTCGGGCTTCCTGGACAGAGCATCTGCTCTTGGGTTGTGACCTCTGGGTATGTACGTTACACGGAAATTGAACCTCGCAAAGAAGAGAGACCATCTGATCTGCCGTTGGTTCAATTTCCGAGCGGTCTCCAGGCTTTCTAAATTCTTATGGTCCATCCGGACCTCGATTTGATGTCGTGCCCCTTCCAGATGATGCCTCCAGGCCTCGAACGCCGCTTTAATGGCCAGTAGCTCCTTCTCCCAGATGGTATAGTTGCGCTCCGCCGGATTCAATTTCCATGAATTGGAAGGGAAGAGGGCACCGCCGGGCATCGTCGTCTGGAGTAACACCGCCCCAATGGCAATGTCGGAGGCATCCGCCTCCACAACAAACGGCCGTTGCGGGTCAGGATGCTTCAGGATGGGCTCCTTTATGAAGGCTTCCTTCAATGCCTGGAAAGCCCATTGTTCTGGAGCAGTCCACTGAAACCGAGTCTTTTTCTGCAGGAGCCGAGTAAGGGGTGCTGTCATGGTAGCAAACCCGGGGATGAAAGTCCGATAATAGTTGGCGAACCCAAGAAGTCACTGGACATCCTTCACACGACGTGGGGGTTGCCAACTCTGCATAGACTCGACCTTACTCGGCTCCATGGCGATGCCCTCTGGAAAAATGCGGTGACCCAGGAACTCGATAGTCGTCTGGTAGAACTGGCACTTCTCTAGTTTGGCATATAGCCGATGTTCTCGGAGCCGCTGCAGGACCTGACGGAGATGCTGATGGTGCACCTCTCGTGATGGGGAGTAGATCAGGATGTCGTCCAAGTATATCACGACAAACTGATCTAACAAATCCCGGAAGATGTCATTCATAAAATGCTGGAACACGGCAGGGGCATTGGTCAGGCCAAATGGCATCACCGTGTACTCGAAGTGTCCGTACCGAGTACCAAACGCCGTCTTCCACTCATCACCCGACCGAACTCTGACAAGGTTGTAAGCTCCATGCAAATCCAGTTTCGTGAAGATCTTTGCCTCCCGGAGCCGGTCCAAGAGTTCGGGGATGAGAGGCAGCGGATAACGGTTGTGCACCGTGATGGCATTTAATTTCCTGTAATCACAGCAAAGCCGCAATTCACCAGACATCTTCTTGACAAAGCGCACGGGTGCAGACACTGGCGAGGACGAGGGCCGAATAAAACCCCGAGCCAAATTCTTGTCCAAAAAGTCCCGCAAGGCAGCCAACTTGGGGTCCAACATGGAATACAAACGCCCAACTGGGAGAGGCGCATCAGGGACTAAGTCAATGGGACAGTCATAGGGCCTGTGCGGGGGTAATTGATCTACCTCAGTCTTGCTGAAAACATCAGCATAATCTGCTAGTTCGGAGGGTAAGGAGACCCCCATGGGCCCCTCTACCTGGCCGGCACAGATGTGGCGGGTGTGGTCCACGCACTGTAAACTTGGGAAGGTGACCAAGTTCTGTGACCAATAAATCTGTGGGTCATGCACCCGGAGCCACGCCAATCCCAAGACCACGGGGAAATGCAGGTCTGATGTGATATAGAATTGGATGGCCTCCTCATTTGAACTGATGGCCATACATAACGGTTGTGTGGCAGCCTTAATTGGCCCAGACAGGAGCACTCGACCATCAATGGTCTCCACTAACATCGGCAGTTCCACCGGGCATTGGGGAATCGCCCATTTGGCCACAAATGCTGCGTCCATAAAGTTCGTAGTGGCCCCAGAGTCAATCAACGTATGGACAGGAATCCCCTTGGGCAACCCGGGGAGAATCAAGCGCGCCTCCAATATCAGATGCCATGGGGGTCCGTGGGCAGCATCTGAAGGGCATTGCTCGGTTTTGCGGGATGCCCGACCCAAAACGCCTTTCAGGTCGGGCATGGGCCATTTCCCGACTGAGGAGCAGGTGGCAGTC
>BFFQ01007968.1:46552-73989 GCA_003402635.1 Protobothrops flavoviridis | reverse complement strand
ATAGCTGCTGTTGGAAGGTGCGGAGTGTTAATGATTATGAGCGAAAGAGGCTCATTGGGGACACAGCGGTCCACCCATTGAGCATGCATGGCTTGTTCTATTTGGGAAAAGGCCTCAATCTGTGTTGATGTGAAAGCAATAGGATCAGAGGGAGATTTGCCCTGTGCCAGAGCAGAAAATAAAGGTGTCAATTGGGTTGTAGTGATGCCAAAATATGGACGAATCCAATTGATAGTTCCTAGATATTGTTGAAGCTTTACTAAAGTAGTTTTGTGAGGTAGATGTAAAGATGGAAATGTTGGTGCTGCATGGGAAGAAAGCAGCTTGTGACCAAGATACAAAAATGGCTCCTTGTGTTGTATTTTTTCAGGAGCTATTTAGAGACCCCCTTGTGAAAGTAGGGAGGTGAGTGTGGGTAAGGTGGTACTGACAGTGCCCGCAGGCCCTGGCGCAGCGATGAGAATGTCATCCATGTAATGATAGACCAGAAAATGAGGGAATAGTTTGCGATAGGGTTCTAGAATTGTATTGACATATAGCTGACATATGGTGGGGCTATTTAGCATGCCTTGAGGGAGGACACGCCATTGATAGCGAGAAGTGGGCTTTTGCATATTTATTTCAGGCACAGTAAAGGCAAACAAAGGCATATCATCGGGGTGCAGGGGTATGGAAAAGAAACAATCTTTGAGGTCTATAATCATGAGGTCATGGTTCTTTGGAATCAGGTTAGGATTTGGGAGGCCGCACTGTAGCGCCCCCATAGGTCGAATTATGGCATTTATGAGGCGAAGATCGTTTAATAAATGCCAATTACCAGATTTCTTTTTTATCACAAAAACTGGAGTGTTGTAAGGACTCAAAGAAGGTTCAATATGTTGTAAGGCAAGTTGTTCAGACACAAGAGAGTGTAGAGCGGAAAGTTTTTCAGAGGTAAGAGGCCATTGGTCAATCCATACTGGAATATCAGATTTAAGAGAAAGGCGGAGAGGAATAGAAAGAGACATTATTCCAAACTTAATTTGGCACCAAATTGGTGCATGAGATCACGCCCCCACAAGTTGATATGAAGGGGGAGGATGACTGGTTTGATGTGTGCAACTGCAGATGTCTGTGGAGAAGTCACAGATAGCCAATCTTTGCTGATTTGTGCAGCTTGAGTTCCGCCCACCCCTCTGACTGCTGGAGCCGGTTCAAGTGGCCACTGCGCAGGCCATTCAGCGGTCCAGATTACTGACACATCAGCGCCGGTATCTAGAATGCCAGAAAAACGGAGACCTTTAATATGGAACTCCATGGCTGGGCGGCTGTTTTGCATTGTTTTTGTTATAGCCAATAATTCAGTGGGAGCTGGCAATGGCTCCACGGGGGGGAGAACTAATAGTTTACCAATTACTTCCCCTTTTTGTATTGAAATTGGGCAGTTTGGGATAAATTCAATGTCAGTTGTGACAGTATCAGAGCATACTAAAAGTGCAGGAGGGAAAAAACCACCCCGTAGGGTGAATGACTCATGAGGCATAACAAGAGCGGATGTGGAAGAGGGGAGGGGTTGCAGCAAGGAGGTGGAGATAGAATAGGGCGTGTTAGGGAAATCTGCATCAAGAGAGATGTCAGCGATAAGAAAGACTGAAGCTGGAAAAGAAGCAGGAAATGGCAGAGGTTGTCGCACAGCCTTTGAGGCGGGGCTGGCTGTGGGCCCCGTAATTAGTTTTCCGACTGGGCGGATCAAATAGAGCCAGATCGACATTGATTAGACCAATGAAAACCCTTCTTGCATTTTGGACAAACTGTTTTTGGTTTGCTGGAATTATTATTTTGGCGCGATGCTCCTCCTCCCGGGGCTCTGCACTGAGCTTTGAAATGACCAGGTTTTCCACAATTAAAGCAGTTTCCAGAGGGACGCCCGCCTTGCTGTATTGCTGCTGCAAGGGCATCCATAGAGAAGGCACTAGTTCCTACTATGCGACAAGCTTTCAAAAAGTCAGCAAGAGTAGCATCTGTTTTAGCAGCAAGAGGTTGTAAAATACGTTGGCAATCAGCATTGGCATTTTCATAAGCAAGTTTTAAAAGTAATTCTGCGCGAGCAGTGGTATTAGTAATTTGTCTATCTATAGCCTTTTGTAAATCATCTATAAAATCAGAAAAAGGTTGGTTAGGACCTTGGTGGATTTTTGAGAATGAAGCAGAGGGAATGCCATTTGAAACTTCTGCTTTATCAAGTGCTCTGAGAGCAGCAAGACTAACAAGCGGAAAGACCGCTTGTGGAGATCGCATCTGCGCTATAACTGTAGCAAAAGCGCCAGAGCCTGAGATGTGATCTGGCGTGATGGCAGCCATGCCCGCAAATTGAGCAGCGGACTGAGCTTCACGGAGAAAGTCAGACTCCCATACGACATACTGAGGGCCAGTTAAAAGCATCTTCAGAATGTCTCTCCAATCTTGTGGAGTCATGATAAAGGACCCTGCTAGGGCATTGAAGAGTCCTTTTACGTACAGAGCTTGAATGCCGTACATAGAAACAGCAGTTTTTAGATCTCTAATGGTTTTCAGAGGAAACGGCTCAAATTGAGGCACTAAGGCACCAGTTGCATTGGGAATGAAACTAACAGGGGAAAAAGAACATTTGGCAAGTTCATCAGAATCCAGGAGTCCCTGACTCCGGGCTTGAGACATAGCAGCAGCCACGATACCCATAGGAGAGGGGGAGGAAGTAGCAATAGAGAAAGGGGGTGAAGGGGGGGAGATGCAGTAGGAGGGATGGGAGGGGCTGAAGCAGACTGTAATACGAGTGGGGTAGCCGAAGAACAAAGAGAACCGACAGGAAAGGCCTCTGGTGGATCTTTTTGAGTCATTTTTTGATAAGGCGGAGGTTCTGACAACTCTCCGGGTTGGTAAGGCGGAGGTTCTGACAACTCTCCGGGTGGCAAAGTGGCATCTGTGAGTCCTTTCTCATGTAAAATGAGGCATTCAAGGACTACGCGCCATGTGGATAGAATTTTTGCAGGGGCTCTTGGACTCTCATGGAAATAGGTACCCAATTTTTTCCATGTAGTCACTTTGAGCGAGCCCTTTTCCGGATATGCCGGACATTGTTTCCAAATATAGGACAATAATTCAACAAGATCAGATTTTGCCAAAATAGGGAGTAATTTTCCGTTGTTTTTTAATATAATAATTGAGGACTTGGTTAGTTCTCTAAGTTCTTGCAAGTGCGCTGCTTGCGATTTAGAAAACCCTCCTCCCATACTCACGAGTAGATATTCGTCTTGTTTCAGACAATATCGTGTGCACAAGCCTCTTCCAGGCGATGAGAATGAGAGGTCCAAGGACGTATCGTCTTTGGGACAATCACGTCGGGGTCACCAGTTGTCGAATGTCCGGTGGGCTTCTCATGAAGGCCGCAAATGAACGACACGACACAAGGACTTCTCATGATGAGAGCCTAGAGCATGTCTGGGATGAGTCGCCCAGAGCTGACTCCAAAGCCCCCTTTTATTGTGTTTGGGGAAAAATGGGTGGTTACAGAAGGTAAGAAGGGGGCAGGTACATATTAACATATAGGTACGTGACAGTAAGCACACTTTACAAGCCTTGTAAATGGGGGGAGTGGGGGGAGTTTGCAAGAGGGGGTGATTGCTCTTTGTTCCTTCTTCCATCCTTCTTCCATCCACGTGGTACAGCTGCATGGCAGCCTACACATGGACTGCAAGGGTATTATTCCCACACCCACTCAGCACGCCAGAGATCCCTGCTGTCAGACACTCAGCCCCTCAGCTAACCAGCCTTTCTTCCTTCCTTCCTTCCTTCCTTCCTTCCTTCCTTCCTTCCTTCCTTCCTTCCTTCCTTCCTTCCTTCCTTCCTTCTTTTCTTCCTTCCTGTCAACACATCTAAGAGGTGCCAAGATAGAGAAACACTGGAAAAGAAATGTGGAGACAAGAGAAACTGAGATGAAAACAGGAAGCAGAGAATTGCAAGGGAAGCAGTGTGAATAAAATCAAATTGTGATCTTGCTTGCAAAGTGTGACATTCTAGGTCAAGCATCAGCTTCCATCTGTGCAAAAAGATGCACAGAGAGAGAGAGAGAGGGAAGGGAGGGGAAGGAAGGGAAGAGGAAGAGGAAGAGAAGAAAAGAAGAGATGAGGGAAGAAGGAAGGAGAGGGAAGGGAAGGAAACACTGGAAAAGAAATGTGGAGACAAGAGAACTGAGATGAATTCCAATGGCTGTTGGGAGGACTGATACTTTTCTGCAAGCAGAGGGTTATGGAAAAGATTCCTAGCTTTCATTTAGATCCCCCCCTCCACCCATGCAGAGCAGGGGGAGTAAAGTGGAGCTGAGAGGAGGAGGGGGAAGAGGAGCCAACCAGGTGCAGCCCTTTGGGGTGATGGGTGTTGTGGCCAGTTGCATTCCAGGCAAAGAATGGAATTTGGGGGAGGGAGCATATGTGCTTAAGTGTGTTAAACGAATACAATGTTCACAAAGCATTACCAGCATGTGTGTGAATAGAATATGTAGACTCTTCACACACACACACACACACACACACACACACACACACGTGTGTGTGCAAACACATCTCCCGTTTGTTTCCTCCCCTAGACAGGCCGCTACTCTTCTTCCTCTGTAGTTGACATGCCACCCACCTTCATAGACAGCAATTCATACTTCATTCTCCAAAATCCTCTTAACTAATGGTGGAAGGGAAGTGGGTGGGCGGCCATTTACCTGCCTCCCCCCCCTGCAATGCCAAAAGCCTCACTCAGGCACCATTTACCTGCCTTCCCCCTTTTGGGCTGCAGTTTTGTTTCTGACACCTTCCCCTTTAAGAAAAACTTGCAAAGCAGCTGCAGACCCCTCACAGCCCCTGCGATCGCCCATTGCCCACTGGCCCAGCAGCACCATTGCTTTTGCCTGCCACCTGATTGTCTGGTGACTATTTGTCCTGTTCAGCCAAAGGGCTGGGTCAAACGATGTCTGGGCAAATGGGCTGGGCCAAAGGGCCAGGTATGGAAGGCCAACAGCCTATTGGCCATGGAGAATGGCCAGGGGAGAGCCAGCGGAGGAGGAAAGCTGGCTGTGAATAGGCAGAGGCAGGTGGTTGTAGGTGTAAGGTTTTTCAGCTCAGAATCCTAATAAATCCCAATGAGACTCTGAACACGAGGCGTCTGAGTAAGAACACAGCTTTATTTCTTTGATCAAAGTTATAGGCTGAGCGCTCCCCTTTCCTTTAGACAGCAGAGAGAAGAGGGCACCTAATCAGAAAAGTTTTTGCTTTTTATAACTAATACACATCACAAGGTTCCTGCGCATCTAAAAAGTTCCTTTGAATCTCCTTATCTATCCCAGCCTTATATTTCTGCATCTCTAAGCTTGAACACACAATAGCTCAATAGTTGGCAATTAACCCATTAACTTTGTTACTTCGCAGGCTTAGAGAGCTGTTACATTTTAAAGCCTCGACAGGGAAGCGAGGAGGGAAAGATTTAGGATGTGGGGGTGGGGAGATGAGCAAAGTGTTGCAACTTTTAGCTAGGCTTTCCCTTGAAACAACACAGTTTAAAGTAACAGAAACATTTTCTTTCTCTTTGCTCAGCACAATTTAAAATACAATGGAGCACATACAGAAAGCAAGCAAAAATACATGAACAATAGCTGGGCTATATTATACATGAAAGATTGATTATACATAAAAGATTATATTCTGAAAGATTATACTTGGCTTGATTTCTACAGAGGCAAAGGAGACGCAGTTAAGGATCCATGGCTAAACGTCCATTCCGAGAGACAGGCATCTTCTGAAGACACTAAGCCTTCTGCTTCTCCACTTCATTTTCAGAATCAGGATTCCTCCTTAACTCTGGTAAATGAGATAAAATGGAACTCTAAAATCTTGGTCCAATTCATTTTAAAATAAATAGCACCATTGCAGTGATGCTAGTGCAAGTATCTGAAAATTAAATTTGGTTCTTGGATTCTGAATTTAGTCTTTTGTTTTCAATTTAAAAAAATCAGTTGAATAAAGAATTCATGTAAGTGAGGTATAATAAACTTATTAGATTTTTTTTTTAAAAAAGTCAGGCTAATTAACTGAAGATTTAAAAATAGTTTATGCCTTGCATGTTGTGATTAACAATGTGAAAAGTATTCACAGATCAAGAAGCTTCTGAAGAAAAGCTACATAAAAAATAGAAATACATGCAGATATCACACATACAAGAGAAAACACTGTTTTATTTTTGGAATTCTGTATCTGGCAAAGTGAGAGAGAATCTGCCATACAGAGAGAATCTGCCATCCACATGAGCAAGGAAGGACTGCAAATTTGCAAATATCTTCAGCTGTTGAAGAAAGAAAATTTTCACTATACTCTTCACAGTGAAAGGGAGTGGACATTACAATATATCCCTTTGAAATGAATTTTGTGATCTCTGCAGCCTTTATTCATTTTCTCCTAAGGGAAATACAACATATTATACAGACTGTTATCTGTCTTCAGGATGTGGACTGATTTTGTGTGGCTGCACATTTGTTGTGCACCTTCTAACCTCATCCACACACCATACTAGAAGAACCTGGCTCTGATTTTCATCAAAACTATCAGTTCTCTTCTTACATTCTGTGTAAGAATGTTTTTTTCTCCTTCAATTCTCCAAACTAAGTTGATTGCAGACCAAAATGCCCTTTAGGCACCAGCTGAGAGGAGGTATGTCAGGGAAGATTGGTAGTAAAGTTACTTTTTCATCACCATCCTAACTGCGAATGGTCACTGAACAGGACAGTCACTAAATGAGGACTGTCTGTATCGTTCACATTTTTTCTTCCTAATTCAAAAGCAATTTCCTCCTGATCTCTTACTATGAGAAGGGCTGAAACTGAGAGAAAGTTTCTCCTTGATCCCGGAAGGCATTTGAAAGGCTGCTTCCCATTATCTTGCTATAGAGATTAGATGGGCAAAGCAACTAAGCCCAAAGTGGACTGAAGAAAGGACATTGGCCAATGGAGCACTCTTGCTCAGAGTAACAGCTGAGGTGAGGCCACCACCTTTGTATTTGCTGGCCATAGATGAACCCAGCTGGAACAGCAGGACTCTACCAAGATCTTACTCTTGAAATCCAATGGATGCAAAAAAAGGAAAGGGAAAGGCAGTGGTAGCGGCAGGAACTGGATCAAGAGTTGAATTCCCATTTAAATGAAATGCCAAAAGGCCGTCAGTGGAAGTGACATTTATGGTGTTACTACAAATACATTCAGTGGGAAAGTTGAGTAGCAGGAGCCGGAGCAGGGGGGAGAACAAGCTGTAGTGAAAACTGCCATCTGTATATTGTGCCCCATCTTTAATATTCTGTATTCTCATAAAAAGTGTTGTTTCTGTCACTATTCAATCTCACAAACTTACACAGAACACTGTTAAAAGTCAGCAGTGTGTGAAATGGTATTTTAAAATAAATGAAACCAGCTCACAGAGCTGCGGAGGAATATTGCAAGACTGGGGTGCTGACAGACAGGCACTGAAAAGTAACAACCGTTATCATCTTAAAGCAAAGCGGATTAAATAAAAACCCACAGCTAGTGGTGCATTACCAAGTCTGATATTGACACAGCTGCTGGGGTGGTTATTTTTCATTGTCTCATCAAGACAAAGCATCATGGGATATCAATCTTCCCTCTGTCAGGCCTAGCCCTGTATAAACTTAGTTGTTGTTGTCATTATTGTTTATATTTTCATTATATTCCTTTTATCGTAGGAGTCAGTAATTTGCTATTTGGGGAAGGGAAGGAGGGGATGCAGGGCCCCGGGAGCTGGGGGCCAAAGCATTCAAAGCAGGACAATTCCTCCAAGGCCAAGGGCTCTTTTCTCCCCCACCCTCCCATCCCCAAGCCAGTGGCTGCTTGGATTTAGGCAAGAGATTAACATCTGGGCAAGAATGGGCTGGGAGATAGGGTGGGAGGTAGAAATGGCCTATTTTGTATCTATCAGCAGAGATGAGGTTTGTAGCCTGTTGGAAAAATCTTCTTCCCTCAAGGCTAAAAAGAGCTGAGAAATATGATTAATGGTCCTCCCCCCTCCTCCCACCGACATGCCTTTTCTATAACCAGCTTTAGTTCACAATGAGCTTGGCTGGCCTACAAAATGTAATTCAGCTTGTATTGAATTATTTCTCATATCGTACCTGTTTGCAGGTACACATTTTCTCTTCCACCATGTGGGGGGGGGGAGTTCTGACTGGTTGATAACTCTTTCTTTTACATCATGGTTTACAGAGGAGAGACTGTATCCACATGTTAATGAGCCTCTTCTGTATGAACCACAACACAACCATTTTTCATCTGTAGAGGCACCTACAGGAGACAGGGAATTGATCACAGAATCATACAGTAGAATACAATGACGTATTGGCTAAAAGTGCAGAAATGTCAGAAACTTTACATATATGTACTTAATTGATTTGGGTATTTAAGTGGATTTTTAAAATCTTATTTTAACAGATTCTTGGTCTGCATTTAGGTAAAGGGGGTTTTATATCTTATCCCATACGATCCACTCATTAATCTCTATTTGACATTTTTATTTTACAATAATTTTCTGTAACTCAGAATCCTAATTTTTGTTTCTTTCTTCATTCACTGGCCAATCTTTCTCCTCCATTTCCCATCTTTCTCTCTTCTGAAAAAATAATTGTGCCAAGTTGCAGAAGAGCTATACCAAAAAAGGCACTCTGCACATGGTCACATTTCCTCTCTTGAGAACTTTTTATTTCTGTGCTCAGCCCTGGTTCTGAACAGGAACAGAGACATGTGCTTCAGAGACCTAGATTATTTTGTTATTGGTGTTGCAGATGAATACTGCACTAGCAGACATACCCAAAAAATATAAAATGGTGCAAAACAGTCTTTCACTTTCACCAAACTTGGAATGGGCTGTTCCAACTCATTCAAAATGTTCCAGAACATTCACCCTTCTCCAGAACACTCAGGACAGATTGAAATGGTTTATTCTGATACTAGGATAGGTATTATTGTTGTTGTTGTTGTTGTTGTTGTTGTTGTTGTTATTATTATTATTATTATTATTATGTTGTTGTTGTTGTTGTTGTTGTTGTTGTTGTTGTTGTATGCCACACTATTCTCTGTGAAGGAAAATTTTGCAACCCCCTAAATAGTTATATTCTGACTTGTTCTAAGTTTTAATACATGAAAACACAATCCTGTTCTCCCAGAGTTTTCTCTTTCTTTCTTTTTTTAAATGCTATTCAAAGCAGCATTTTCTTTTTGCTCTTTACTTGATAAACCATGATCTGACCACTGCAATACAGTTCTGTCTTGCATATTTTTAACCCCTTATTCTTGGGGAGAATATTGATTGATTGACTTCCATGGTGATCATGCAGCCTCACTCCTACTTAGAACAAGGGAGAAAATACAATATTTTTTTGAAAGCACCCCATAAAGATTTAACTATTTGGAAGAAAGTAGCAGCACAAACAGAGCTAACCCAGGCAAAATTGCCATGAGGGAAGATGCATCAAAAAAAGAGTAAATCAACACACAATGAGTTCTGGAGAAATTCAGGCAAGAAGGACACAGTTGCACCCTAAACAATCAGTTTCAAGTGCACTTTGTTAGAGTAGGTGAAGAGAAGGTGTTGCTAAAGGCCTGGCCAATCCAGGATTCTATTTCCCTATGCAGAAATACTCTTGGACAGAAGAGTCGTATGTGTCAGCTGAGACCTCCCCACTTACCAACTGCTGTGCCTAAAGAAAAAGGAAGTGAGAAAACAATTCCTCCATTGTGTCTTGGAGCAGCTGCATGACAGTTTAGGATTTGTTGATACAGTATTATCTTTTCTGGTATGCCTATTACTGTTTGGGGAATATTAAAAAGGCAGAAACTTCTTCTACCACACAGCCAGAAAACTCAGCAGAGGCCAGCTTTTAGAAATGCAAATTCAATAATCCTTTCAGAAAGGTTGGAGCCTTTCAGCTAGAAACTGAAGAGATTAGGAAGACAAAGAGACCTAAAATCTACATACCCCACCCAAACTCTAAAAGATCTGACCTTTGGGAATATAATAGGATTAACCCACCAATACCAAAAGGGCACACTCAGACTCAGGTCAAAGTACATGACACAGGAAATACAAAGTTTCAAATAGGAACAGGAAACAACTCAAAAGCCCCAGGAGGTATAAAAACCCACTACTCCTAGCTACATGTGGTCAACTTTCCCAGAGCCATCTTTCTATCTGGCTCTGATCTTTAATAAACTACAACCTTCTTTCTAGAGCAGTCTCCATTTTGTTTATTCCCAGCTTGAACTGGACCCTGATGAAGATTTTTCTTTCAACAATTTGTCACCCAGGATGGGACTCCAAGCTAACCTGACCAATGGACTGGGACTGGTAAGCCCCATCTTGCCGGCAGCAGACCTCTTGTGTTTGAGGATGGGTTTCCCAGGTCCTGCCCATGTGGAATGAGGGTAGTGTTGGGATATGAAGACCAGGTAGCTGTAGCATGGTTAGGCCCATGGTCACCATGTGAACCAGGAGCCTAGGCAATGAAAGAAGCATTAAGGTTCATATGCTGTTTGCACATAAGTAACTAGAGATGCATGAAAGCAAGTAGGGAAAAAGTACAACAATAGGCTATGCATAGAAGAACAGCATAACCCAATATAAGGTACCCCACCCTATGCAGCAAAATTTAACCAATCATAGGCAAAGAAGCTATGTAACTGTATGTAACCAATTGCATAATAGCACGCACTTATTTTTCTACATATGTAACTGCATATAACCAATTATATAATAACATGTACTAACTTCCTACACATGTAACCAATTATGTATTGACACCTGCTCATTTCCTCAAATATGTTGCCAAATAAAAGAGGAGCACAGGACACGCCCTGGGTTCACTTGCCTCGAGGAAAACCTGCGTGTTGTCTTCACTTATTCACGAGTGGCCCACCCTAATGTGGCAAGGCAAAACGCCACATTCTGGTGACCCCGACGTGATTTCTGCAGAAAGTGTCTCGGACCGCCCATACCCACTCGCCTGAGGGAGGCTGTGCACTCGTCCCGTCTGAAACACGGCTGGATACTCGTGAGTATGGGAGGAAAGCTCTCTCAACAACAGGTCGCGCACCTGAAGGAACTGAGGGAACTAACCGAATCTTCTAAAAGATTTGCTTCAAACGGGGGTAAATCACTCCCTCGATTGAAAAGCAATAATTTAATTGGCCTTCTGACATACATTTGGCAACACTTTCCATCGTACCCAGAAAAGGGGAGTTTTAAATTAAGTACATGGACCAAATTAGGAGAATGTCTCCACTCGGCTCCTAGAGCCCCGATGCACGTTTTAACCACATGGCGTGCGGTCATGGAATGTCTCATGATTCATCATAAATTTGATAAACAAACACCAATGGATTCTGCGCCTCCTCCGTATGAATCCACAAAACAGGATCAGGGAAATTTATATCCTGTTTTGCAACACTCTGATAAGGCCTCCGCTCCCACCGCACCCACCTCCTCTGCTCCATCCGGTACATTTGCAACTGGAGGACATGTCATCAGAGCCATGATAGAAGCACGAAGCAGAGGAGAGCTGGACAGTGATGAGCTAGAAGCCTGTGCAGCATTTCCGGTAGATTTTGTTCTCCCAGCAAATGCTGCGGCTGGTGCAGATGGAGCTGCGCCAGCAGCTGTTCCTGTTTATAATCCTTTGAACTTTAAGCTAATAAAGGAACTGAAATCAGCTGTTTCTACTTATGGCTTGCAAGCTCGCTATACACAGGGAGTTTTGTTTTTTCTAACTTCAGCTACTAGGGAAATGCTGTTAGCTGATTGGCAAGCGCTTTTTAACATGCTATTAACCCCTGCGCAGTATGTCATTTGGCGGTCAGAATATCAGAAACAGGCTGAAATTGCTATCGCTGCAGGATTACCCAACGATAGGGTGACCCGAGACCACATTTTAGGTACGGGAACCCTTAATACAATAGCCAACCAAACCCAATCTGATAGAGCAGCTTTTTGAGTTATTAGCAAGTGTGCCTTGGCTGCAATAAAAAAGGTAGATGATTCTTCTACAGGCCAGAATCAAACATTTTCAAAAATCATCCAACAAGCGACTGAAAATTATGCAGAATTTGTAAGTCGCCTCCAATTGACATTAGAGAGACAAATTGATAATGCAGCTGCCCGAGAAGAATTGTTGTTAAAATTAGCCTATGAAAATGCAAATCAGGACTGTCAAAAAATCCTGCAACCCATAGCTAATCGCCCTAATGTCATGCTTGCTGATTTCCTTCAAGCTTGTCGTATTGTAGGAACCACAAGCCACAAAATGGAAGCTTTAGCAGCAGCTTTGCAAAACAACAACCTGTTTCCTGCTTCTTCTTCCTTTTCACCTATGCCTCACCCAGCCGGAAACTGCTTTGATTCTCACAAAATGGAAGCTTTGCAAAACAACAACCCATTTCCTGCTTCTTCTTCTTCTTCACCAGCACCACGCCCGGCCGGAAATTGCTTTAACTGTGGCAAACCCGGCCATTTCAAATCACAATGTAGAGCCCCCGGGGGAGGGGGGATACAAAGGACAATTTGGCCAGTCATCAAAACCAAAGACAATCTGCCCAAAGTGCAAAAAGGGATTTCACTGGTCTAATCAGTGCCGTTCTTCTCCTCCACAAACAAATTCCTTTCCCCCTCAAAACAACCAATGGAGCAATTCGGGAAACTAATTTTGGGGCATTCGGCTAGCCCCTCCCAAAAGGCCGAAGAGATAGATGACCAAGTCCTCTCTCATTCTTTTGAAATGGTAGCAGATGAAACTGTCACCTATACTTTGCCTGCTCACGTCTATCATCTTTTCATTTCCCCACGACTCAAGCTTCACTTACCTCCAGCATTGCCTGTGTTAATTTTTCCCAATCTTGATCTGACATCTCAAGGAGTAATAGCTGTCCCCTTCCTGCGTTCCGCTTCCTCTTTTTCGGATCTTGCTTTAGCTATTATGATTAATTCTCCCATAACTGTCACCAAAGGGGATGTGGTCGCCACAATGATTGTTTTGGAAACCGCTTCTGATACATTAGCATTAGAGCAAGTTGTTCGTGGCAATCGCCCCATTGCAGAGTTTAAACTCAATGGACGTTCTTTTTCTGGTCTTCTAGACACTGGAGCAGATGTCTCAGTAATCCGTTCAGCAGAATGGCCCCCCCAATGGCCCACTGACGCCGCCCCATCTGTCAGAGGAGTAGGCGGGACCCAAACAGCTAGAGTAAGCTCAAACTGGATTGCTGTCACCTCTGACTCCAGTGCTGCGACTGCTTTTGTGAAACCTGTGGTCTTGCCCTTGCACATTAATTTGTGGGGACGAGATTTAATGTCTCAGTTCCAAGCCAAACTTTCCTTGCAATGAATCCTTCCTCTTTTGTCCTGCGTTTAGAACTAAAGCACCAGACGCCAGTCTGGGTAGACCAATGGCCACTGCCTATTGAAAAATTAACAGCACTAAAAGCATTGGTTAAAGAACAATTGGAAAAAGGACACATAGAACCATCACTGAGTGCTTATAACACTCCAGTGTTTGTCATAAAAAAGAAATCAGGCAAATGGCGTTTGCTTTCAGATTTGAGACCCATCAATTCTATTATTCACCCCATGGGGGCGCTACAGTGCGGGCTCCCCAACCCAAATTTGATTCCTCAAAATTATGACATGATGATAATTGATTTGAAAGACTGTTTTTTCTCAATTCCTGTACACAAAAAGGACAGACATATTTTTGCATTCACAGTCCCTGAGCTTAACAATGCTCAGCCCACTGCCCGCTATCAATGGAAAGTCTTACCCCAAGGAATTATCAATAGCCCCACCATGTGTCAGTATTATGTATCCCATGTTTTACAACCATATCATCTCCAGTTTCCATCCTTTTTAGTTTACCACTATATGGATGACATTTTAGTGGCAGCCCCTGGACCAAAAGGTACTGTATACAAAACATTGCCTAACCTTCAATTTATTTTACAGCAGGGAGGTTTATGCATAGCACCAGACAAAGTACAAACAACACCTCCTTTTCAATATTTAGGTCACAAGATGCTGTCATCTCATGCTTCCCCTTCCTTACCTTGTGTTCAACTTCCATCCAAGCCTACACTGCTGCAATTGCAACAATATCTTGGATCCATTAATTGGATCCGCCCCTATTTGGGATTGTCCACTGCCCAATTGTCACCTTTGTTCACAGCCTTAACCAAAGGTATGCATCCTGCAGATGTCATAGAATTAGAAAAATCACAATTGGACACAATAGATTTGGTAAATCAAGCCCTTCAACATAAATGGGTGGATCGCATGAAAGAAAACCACCCATTTGCAATCTTAATTATGAACACTTTAACACTACCTACAGGTGCAATCACTCAAGTGACACCTTCGCTGCTAGTCTTGGAGTGGATTCACCTTTCTCACACACCTCGTGCCACTCTCACTCAAAAATCAGCTCTATTTGCTCAAATAATAATGAAAGGCCGCCAGCGGTCCAAAGCTCTGGCTGGCATTGAACCCTCTACACTGTA
The DNA here is from genome assembly GCA_003402635.1 of Protobothrops flavoviridis. Taxonomy (NCBI): domain Eukaryota; kingdom Metazoa; phylum Chordata; class Lepidosauria; order Squamata; family Viperidae; genus Protobothrops; species Protobothrops flavoviridis. The sequence continues at coordinate 59,396 of BFFQ01007968.1, read as the reverse complement.
TGTTCCATGTTCCCTCTCTACTTGGGAAACCTTGTTTGTCAACAGTGAACAACTCCAGTTCGCACTTGCGGACTGGGTTGGCACTGTTTCTTGTCATCCTCCCCCGGATCCCCGCTTGCAACGTCTCAAAACTTTACCTTTTGCTTGGCAATCACCTTTTCAACCTCATCCTATTCCAGATGCCATCACAGTGTTTGCTGATGGCAGTAAAAAATATGGCGCTTGTGCCTGGCAGAAAGAAGGCATTTGGCACACCAAAATCACTCCACCTCAAACCTCAGCCCAAAGGGCTGAGCTCTATGCATCTCTTTTGGCGTTTCAACAATTTCCTGACCAACCTTTCAACTTAATATTAGACAGCCTATATGTCTCTCAAATAGTTTCTTCTATCTACCAGCCTTACCTTTCTCCTTCTATAGAATCTTCCTTGCTCTCACTTTTCTTGGCTCTGCAACATCTAATTGACAAGCGCAAACATCCTTTTCATGTGGCACACATTCGGAGTCATCAACCCTTCCCTGGAGCTATCCAAGAAGGGAATGACATTGCTGATTCTGCAGCTGCGGCTGCAACTGCTCAAGCACTCACTCTTTCTGCCCCAACACCATGGGAAAGTCATTCGTATTTTCACCAGAATAAAAAATCTCTCATTAAACAATTTGGTATAACTGCAGGGGAGGCAACTGCTATTTTGCAGCAATGCCCCACCTGCAGTAAACAAGCACACTCTATTCCCATGGGAGTCAATCCCAGAGGGACAGAGTGTTGTCAAATTTGGCAAATGGATGTTACCCAATATCCTTCATTTTCCCCATGGAAGTATATGCATGTATCTATTGATACTTTTTCTGGGTTCATCATGGCAACGCCTCAAAGAGGTGAAACCACAAAACATGTCATCAATCATTGTATTCGCACCTTTGCATCGCTGGGACGCCCAAATGAACTAAAAACAGATAATGGTGCTGCGTACACCAATACTGCTTTTGCTACCTTTTGCACCAAATGGGGAATTAGCCATAAATTTGGAATTCCATACAACAGTCAAGGTCAAGCCATGGTAGAACGAGCTAACAGACGCTTAAAAATGCACTTGACCGTTATTCTGAAACCAGGGGAAAAGCACCCCCTAGCCTCCCAGCAGTGCAAAACATCCTTAATCTTTGTCTTTATACTTTGAATTTTTTAAACTTAACTGGCACCCCACCTACCTCTGCTGCAGAGAGGCATTTTTCTTCTCCCTCTCTTTCTCTTCCCCGCCCACAGGTTTGGTATCGCCAACTCCCTGATCCTACCTGGAAAGGGCCTGCTGATCTCATCACTTGGGGAAGAGGCTACGCTGCAGTTCAACTGCCTGAAAAAGTCTTGTGGGTCCCAGGTCGCTGCATCTGGCCCTACTTTGCACCAGCACCTCATCCATCTCCGCCAGCAGACTCCCTGTCTCCTGAGTCTGCAACCTGTTCCGGGTCGCCATGTTCGCCCATCTCATCCCAAGGCTGATCCACAAGACAGTATTCCTAACAACACTTTGCCTACTGGCGAAGAGACAACATCCTGACGCCTTTCTCGCCCTCCACAATCCTCACCAGCCCCAAAACTTAACGTGGGTAGTATTGGACTCACACGCAGACATCTTGAACTCCACTTCGTCCATAGCGGTGCCGGGATCCTGGTTTCCTGACCTGTACTTTGACTTTGGTATAATGTTGGGGGCCACCACCATCACTAGCCAACAATGGATCAAGAGATGGTCCCTCTATGTTTGCCCTGGCTATATGAAAGACACAGCACACCGGAATAGGTGTGGGGGAGAAAGCGCCTATTTTTGTGCAAACTGGGACTGTGTCTCCACGGGGGAAATAACATGGGACACCCCCCCTCAAAGGTGATTTTATTACGCTCAAACGGACTGGTGAGAATGTCAAATGTGAAAGGGACCTAAAAGGAGTACACTTTAAATGTAATCCGGTTAAGATTTCTTTCACCACCCAGGGAAAAAGGCACGGGGGGTGGCAGGTAGGAATCACTTGGGGAGGTCGTGTTTATGATAAAACCAACAAGCTAGGGAGCATTTTTACCATAAAACTAATACAAACCCCCATAGAACCCCCGGTACCAATAGGCCCCAACAATATACTAACTGACCGTAAGGTGCCACCCTCTCAACCCACCGGTACTTTTGAGAAAAATCTGCCTACTCCTATTGATCATTCTTATTCTCCTTCACAGAAGCGCCCCGGGAACCCTCTTTGGGACATTGTTACTGCCACCTATCACTTGGTAAATAGCACCCATCCTAACCTTACTACAGCCTGCTGGTTTTGTTATAATGTTCAACCCCCATATTATGAGGCTGTAGGGCTTGTCTCTCCATACAACATCTCCTCAGATGACAAGGCATGCAGATGGAAACATGGCTCACAAACACTGCAGTCAATGTCAGGTAAGGGAACCTGCATTGGGCAGATACCCACGCAGTACGAACAATACTGCAATACAACACATAACACGATTAACACAACACTCTTTTACATACCACCTAGAGATGGATGGTGGGCCTGCTCCACAGGCCTTACAGCCTGTGCCCACGGCCATGTGATAGGCACCAAAGGTTTTTGCATCCTTGTCCAGGTCATACCACGCATATACATCCACACAGCAGAAGAAGTTTATAACACCTATTCAGGATCTCACCTCGTAAGACACAAGCGAGAGCCTATCTCCACTCTCACAGTGGCTCTTTTGGTAGGACTTGGCCTAACTGGAGCAGGAACTGGAATAGCTTCTTTCGCACATCAGTATACTCAATACCACAACCTTAGGGCAGCCTTCGATGAAGACTTAGAGAGAATAGAATCCTCTATCTCGCACTTACAAAAATCTCTAACCTCCCTCTCAGAAGTAGTTTTGCAGAACAGAAGAGGACTTGATTTGCTTTTTCTAAAAGAAGGGGGGTTATGTGTGGCCTTAAGAGAAGAATGTTGCCTTTATGCAGACCACTCTGGCATAGTACAGGACTCCATGACCAAACTCAGGGAGGGCCTGAATAAAAGAAAAAAGGAAAGGGAGGACCAACAAGGATGGTTTCAATCCTGGTTCAACTTTTCTCCATGGTTGACCACCCTGATAAGTGCCATAACAGGACCACTGATATTGTTACTCTTGGCATGTACAATTGGCCCCTGTATTTTATCTCACTTACAAAGCTTTGTGCAAACTAAAATAGGTACCTTGGAAAATATGATACTGGAACGTCACCATTACCAACCAGTATCATCTGAAGAAGATACGGAGAAAGCATCCCTTTGCACACCAGACTCTGACGATAAGTCGGAATTCGTTAATTGTATACAATTACGTAGGTCAATGCTCACCCTGAATGGGAGGGAGTCGGAAGACCACCAACCCACAGGGCAGGAAACCTACCTTTAAAAAACAAAAACAGAGGAGATGTTGGGATATGAAGGCCAGGTAGCTGTAGCATGGTTAGGCCCATGGTCACCATGTGAACCAGGAGCCTAGGCAATGAAAGAAGCATTAAGGTTCATATGCTGTTTGCACGTAAGTAACTAGAGATGCATGAAAGCAAGTAGGGAAAAAGTACAACAATAGGCTATGCATAGAAGAACAGCATAACCCAATATAAGGTACCCCACGCTATGCAGCAAAAGTTAACCAATCATAGGCAAAGAAGCTATGTAACTGTATGTAACCAATTGCATAATAGCACGCACTTATTTTTCTACATATGTAACTGCATATAACCAATTATATAATAACATGTACTAACTTCCTACACATGTAACCAATTATGTATTGACACCTGCTCATTTCCTCAAATATGTTGCCAAATAAAAGAGGAGCACAGGACACGCCCTGGGTTCACTCGCCTCGAGGAAAACCTGCGTGTTGTCTTCACTTATTCACGAGTGGCCCACCCTAATGTGGCAAGGCAAAACGCCACAGGGTAGTAAAGGGAGTTTTGAGTTTGAGCTCAAGGGCTGCTTTGGAAAGAAGGTGAGTACTCTAAATTTTAACTTTAAAGCCCAGGGGAGTGAGAAAATAGAATAGAATAGAATAGAATAGAATAGAATAGAATAGAATAGAATTATTCTGGAATATAGGTGGTTGCTCTAGCCACTATCCAGATAGAATAACTCCACAAAATGGTAACATGCAGAATAGTTATTGATCAGGAATTCTAAGCATTAACTCACAGTTATTGTAGATACATCTGTCACATGTTTCATATTCTGTCCATTCATGCAGGTAAAAATAGAACAATTTTCCTCCATCTTCATAAAGATCACATTCTGCTCTGGTTACATTTTCCCCATTCTACGGAGCTCCCAGCCTCGTGGCTAGGATTCATGGAGAGATAATAAACTGGAATGTACACGGGATGTCCCGTAATAAAAACACAAGTGCCTCCCAGTGGCCAATTAGAACACAGAGATAACCATGTAACAACTAAACTACATTTCCCAGAAGGCCACCCTTAAGGGGCAACACTTTAACCCTTAAAATGCTACTTGCTCTACACACAGTTCTCAACTCCTAAGCTAGCTATATACTGGACCAACACACTTCCCGCTTGGAAATATACAATTTCCACTATTAACTATTAACTAGAATAAGCAAAAAACATGGCATCAAAACAATGCAATCATGAGGTAAATTCAAAACATGCATAACTATAACTGAGATAAACAAAGGCATAACATCAAATAATGCAATTATGAGGTAGACACAATATGCATAGTTCGAGGTTCAATCTTCAAGTTCGGTCTTCCTCAGCAGCAGTACCAAGTCGTGATCGGTCTGGTGTAAAGCCTCTTCACGAAAGTCTTTGAGTTACGACATGACTCAAATGGCTTCACGGTCTGTACTTCAACTTGGCGAACTAGTCCATCAGAGCTGGGCCTGTGAGACTTGGTGCACAAGTCTCACGGGCCAAGAGTTCCAATGTGTACCTAGTACAATGGAAGGGATACCCGTTGTCTGAAGCCACCTGGGTGAAATCCAGTGAGGTGAAAGCTGACAGGCTCGTCAAAAGGTTTCATGCGAAATACCCCAACAAACCAAGAACTAGTCATTAACATATGCTTTGTCTACATTACAGGATCTGTCCTTTTTGTAAGAGGGGCCGGGTGTCAACGCTGCTAATATTGAATATTCTTGCTTTGACAATATATGCAGAACTGTCTGATATTTTTAGAGTTAAATCAGGTGACAGCGAAAGGGGAGGAGAATATAAGGAAAGCCCGGGAAAAAGAAACAGAAGTGAATCTTTGCCCTCCAAGTTAATTGGAAGATGTGAATCATGACCCCAAAATAGGGGAATGTTATGTGCAAAGGAAGGGAAATTCAGATCTTAGCATTCCACCATGCCGTGCTGACACTCTGTAATACTAATAAAGGCTTTTTAGGTTAAAAAAATGCCTGAAAGTTCTTTGAAGTGTTTCGTTAATCAGACACATGACACTTTTAATCCTTTCTGCTCTATTGCTTACATAGACGTAGAAGCGTCTGCTTTGATTGTGGATGTAATCCAACACCACCTTGCTGTTTATGTAGAAGGTAGTGGATTGTAGCTCAAAGTCTATCGATTTCGTTGTCAGGTTGATGAGTTTTACGGTCAGTACGGCACCACAGAGTTCCAAACTTGGTACGGTGTGACCTTGTTGTGGTGCTAGTTTTGCCTTTCCCATAGCGAAATCAACGTAAATGTGGCTCTTCCCACCGTAGACTTTGATGTATCCTACAGCTGCTGTCACCTTCGTTGACGCATCTGAGAAGACGTGCAATTCTTTCTTTTGAATGGCAGCGGGTGAGATGGAGACATACGTGTGTTGCATGTGGATGCTTTGGAGACAACTTAGGAATGTACGCCACGTCTCCCAGTCTTGCTTCTATTCTGGCGGAAGCAGCTCATCCCAGTCTGTGGTGCTCTGGGACCTATTGACAAGGCTAAGTCATTGTGATTTTTGTTGGTCTGGAATACTGTCGCTCCCAAAATGGGTTTGGTTATCGAAAGCGTGAAGTGTTCTTGGCATGGTTTCAGGTGGGATGCTCTCCCATTACTAAGAATGGAGGTCATTGAGATATTCACCTGGGTTGGAGTTTGCAGCCATTCAACACAGACTGTTCCTGAGATGACCCATCCAGGTTCCATCTTAAAGGCAATTGGGGGGGCCTGTTGGGCCTCTGACCATTCTGTGGTAGGCAAAGGTATCAGGGGCATCTACTCCCAACAGAGGCAGGATTTCAGCTTCAGGATTTAGGGCAGGAAGGGGATTAGCCATGTGCTTCAGGTGAGGTATGGTGTGTGCTATCTCTGGTGTTGGAATTTGACTGCGATTGTCTGGTAAGGCATCCCATTCTGGCAATGGCAGCAATAGGAACTGTGAACTCCCATCTAACGACTGGATGAGGAGTCCAGTGACTTTCCTCCCTGCCGTGCTCTGGGGAACAGTGCACGTTGATATTGTGAAAGGCGTTTCTTCACTTGGGAGTTCACTTGGAAATGGTGAGTCACTATATACTGATGTGCAGTTGACACTCGCAGTCGCCTCTGGATGCACTTCGGAGCAATCCTGAGGCTCCTTGGTCGAAGGAGGAGTAGAAGTTGCTTGTTGTAGCTGCTCAGAGTCTGGATGCAGGGCTCCTGGGTGCTTGTCACTCTTGCATAGGTGACACTTCGCTTTAGCTGAGCAAGCTTTGGCCACGTGTTCCGTAGACTCACAGCATGTGAAGCAGACCTTCTACTCCCCCAAATCCAACCTTCTTCTCCAGGATGTTGGAGGATCCATTGGTGCTGTGCGGGAGTTGCCGTCAAGCTGGGTTGGTACGGTGTTGAGGTCGTCAGGAGCACGATCAGTGGCTTCTCGTTGATCCTCATAGTTATTGCTCCCAAGAGCAGGGGAATGTGTGCTGTTAGCTACACAGACCCAATTCTTTTTCACTTTGAAATGCTGAGTTTTTTCAGATGGCAGAGCAGACTTTTCATTCTAGTCAGGCAGATTAGATTCAACACATATTTCTTCGTGTTTCTAAGATGTCTCTTTACATAGGCAAGCAGAGGAAACATGCAGGAGAAGGCTTTAGGCAGGCAGAAGAAAGATTGGGTTTTTTTACTTTAAATAAAGAGAGAAACACACAATATCCTTTTACTTTTAACTCTCTGGCAGACAGAGAAAGGCATGCAGGAAAGCTGGTTCTTTCTAGGAAGAGAAATGTTATTCTCTTTTTACTATTCTGGAATGTAGGCGGTTGCTCTAGCCATATCCAGATAGAATAACTCCACGAAATGGTAACATGCAGAATATTTATTGATCAGGATTTCTAAGCATTAACTCACAGTTATTGTAGATACATCTGTTACATGTTTCATATTCTGTCCATTCACACAGGTAAAAAGAGAATAATTTTCCTCCATCTTCATAAAGATTACATGCTGCTCAGGTTACATTTCCCCCATTCTATGGAGCTCCCAGCCTCGTGGCTAGGATTCATGGAGAGATAATAAACTGGATGTTTTTATTACAGGATGTCCCGTAATAAAAACACAAGTCCCTCCCAGTGCCGAATTAGAACACAGAGATAACCATGTAACAACTAAACTACATTTTCCCCCTTTTTTGAAGATGGGAACCACATCAGCCCTTTTCCAATCCTCAGGTACTTCCCTGGTGCTCCAGGATTTATGAAAGATGTGGTGCAACAGTTCTGAGATAACATCTACCAGCTCTTTCAGAACTCTGGGATGTAGTCTGTCAGGTCCCGGTGATTTATATTCGTCAAGGTCGGATAGGTGTTCCTTTACCATTTTCTTGCTTATTTTAATTTTTGTTTCTAATATGTCTTTTGCAGCAGTTTTTTGGTGTGTTGGGATATAGTTTCTTTTTGTGTGAAGACTGACACAAAGTATGAGTTAAGCAGCTCTGCTTTCTCCCTGTTGCCTGTAATTTCATTGCCATTGTCTCTCTTTAGTGGGCCTACAGTTTCCTTGACTTTTTTTTTGTTAATATGTTGGAAGAAACTTTTTTTATTGTCCTTGATTTCTGTTGCAAGTCTCTGTTTGTTCTGAAGCTTTGCTTTCCTGACTTCATCTTTGCATGTTCTGGCTGTCTGCTGATAATCGACCTTAGTTATGTGCCCCTCTTTCCATTTTTTGTATTTGTCCTTTTTGTCTTTTAGTTTGTTAGAGAGATCTTTGTGCAGCCATGCTGGTTTCTTCTTGGATTTCTTGTTTTTCTTTCTCAGTTGTATTGTACTGTTCTGGGCTTTTGTGATCGCATTTTTCAGGATTTCCCATGCTTCTTGGGTTGTTTTCCCCTTTAGGATTTTCATCCATGGGATCTTTCCTAGGTTCTCTCTGAATTTGTTAAAATCAGCTCTTTTGAAGTTTAGGACATTGGTTGGGTTGTTTTCAATTGCTAGTGTTTGCATTATATTAAATTCCGGTATGGCATGGTCACTTTCACCCAAGGTTCCGGCAATTTCTATTCCCTCTATCACTTCTTCTCTATTTGTAAGGATTAAGTCCAGTATAGTTTTACGTCTAGTTCCCTCCTCCACCTTTTGGGTGACAAAGTTGTGAGCTAGTTGGTTAAGAATCTGCTTGAGCTCCCACTCGCTGCAGAGTTTGTCTCCCATTTGATATCTGGATAGTTGAAGTCTCCCATTACTACTGTGGTATGCTTCCTACATGCATTTGTTAAGTGGTTGGCAAAGAGTTCATCTATTTCTTCTGATTGGTTGGGTGGCCTGCAATATATACCTATGGTAATGTCACTTTTTTCTCTTTTATATTGACCCATATACATCTCTTACATATAGTGCAACTCCCCCTCCTCTTTTGGTAGACCTGTTTCTTTTGAACAATTTGTATTTATCCATCAGTTCATTTTATTCATGAGTTTCATCCCACCAGGTTTCTGTTATGCCAACTATGTCATACCCTCCCTCATGTAATATTGTTTCTAGTTCGCCCTGTTTGTTCCCCATGCTCTAAGTGTTTGCATATTTCTTTGGGTATTATGTTTCCTTCTATGTGTGACATACCTCCAAGGGTTTATCAGTAGGGTCAAGTCCTCTGGGAGTTATTTTTTCATTATTTGGTTTGGTTTGGGTGGAGCTTTCTTTTTTACATTGGGGTTTGGCTAGAGTTGCCCCTAAGTTCCTAATTTTTTCCTGTAGTAGTTCACATAATTTGCATCTAATGCATGTATAGTTTGGGTGTTCTTTGGGCATGAGCGCATACATGGAACATGTATTGCATACCACAATAGTATCAGTCACCTGTTCCATGAGTTTGTTGTTTGAAAATCCTTCTGTTTTGTTGGTGGGTGTGCTTTGCTTTTAGCCTTGTTTCTAGCTTCTCTGTTCTGGGTAATTATGCCTATTTTTTCTATCCTTTTTTCTGCCTATTTGTGCTACTTTGTTATTTATTTAACCTTCTTACTATTGTGTTAGTTTTATTTATCCTTTTCTACCCTCTATTTTTTAAAAAAAGTTTTTGAGTTCCAATTTCTTTTTGTTCTTTACTGGGTGTCTTCCCACCCTTCCTACTGGGACCTCAAACTTAATTGTTGCCTTCACTTCTGTTGCTTGCTGCTCTGGCCTCTTGTTGTTTTCTCTGTCGGCTCCCTTCTGTCTTTGATGCTTGTCTCTGCTCTGGTCAGGCTCTGGTTCAGCTTTCCTGTTAGCTCAGCTGCTCTGTCTGGTCTACTCCTCTCAGCCGGCCTCTCAGCTTCAGAGATCGGAGAGCTCTCTGTCTTGAAGTCTCTCTGTTGTTGTTGCTGCTGCTGCTGCTGCTATGTTTCTCCCCCTCCCCCTTCAGGGTTTGCTGCCTCCAATTCTTCACAATCAATGGATTGCTGTAGGCCTTTTGTCCTCTGCCAGGCCAAGGTAGCAGGAGATGGGGAAGGGGGCTGCTGGTCTCACTGGGGAGGGAACGCTGTTTCAGTCCTCCACCTGAGGCAAGACTCCCCTGGGGAGGACTGCGGGGATGGAAGGAGGTAGGGAGAGGGCTGTGGTAGTTGGGTTGTCTCTGCTTTGCTGGGCCCTGGGTCGGGCTGCCTTGATTGGGGTGTGGGCCTAGGCAATTGCTGAATAAATGCTGTGACCTACCAGTTCGCTACTTCCAATGGTCTCCCTCCTTGTCTGCTGTTCAGATGCTGGGTTGCTACTCTCTGTTGCCTTTTTTCCAGTGTTGGGCTGCTTAGCTGTGCTCTGGAGCTGGCTCTCATTGACAAAGTAAACTACAACCTACTAGAAAAGCTAGAAAAAAGTGGAACATATAGCATCACCATCAGATGGATTTGTAGCTGGCTGACAAACCATACTCAGCAAGTAGTCCTTAATGGTACTATGTCTACATGGAGAGAAGTAAGCAGTGGGGTACCACAAGGTTTCATCTTAGGCCAAAGTACTCTTTAATATCTTCATAAATGATGTAGATGAGGGAATAGAAGAGGAACTTATCAAATATGCAGGAGTAGCCAACACCCTAGATCAGTGGTGGCGAACCTTTTAGAGACCGAGTGCCCAAACTGCAGCCCAAAACCCACTTATGTATTGCCGGATGCCGGGCGGGTGTGGCCCGCTGGGTGGGCGTGGCCCGCTGGGTGGGTGTGGCCCGCTGGGTGGGCGTGGCCCGCCGGGTGGGTGTGGCCCGCTGGGTGGGCATGGCCTCTGCCACCCGGATCTATGCCTCCAGAGCGATTTCACGCTCCCCCCCCACGGCCAAGAGAGAGCAAGAGCGCAGGCACATGTGGAGAGGCAGAGGGGAGCAGCCTAGCCCCGCCTCCCTCTGGGGCGATGGCGCACATGCCCACAGGGACGGCTCCACATGCCGCCTGTGGCACCCGTGCCATAGGTTCGCCACCATGGCCCTAGATGATAGGCTCAAGATCCAGATGAATCTTGACAGACTTGAATACTGGGCCCTATCTAACAAAATAAAATTCAATGTAGGGAAAAGTAAAGTCTTACACTTAAGCAAAACCCCCCAAAAGTACACATATAGATTGGGTGTAACCAGACTTAATAGCAGTAACTGTTAGAGGGATCTTGGAGTCTTAGTGGACAATCAATTAAATATGAGCCATCAGTGTGCGGCAGCAGCCAAAAAAGCCAATGCAATCCTAAATTGCATTAACAGAAGGATTCAATAAGATTGCGTGAGGTACTAATACCATTCTATAAAGCCTTAGTAAGACCACACCTAGAATACTGCAACCAGTTTTGTCTCTACACTCTAAAATAGATGTTGAGAAACTAGAAAAAGTGCAGAGAAGAGCAACGAAGACGATTAGGGGATTGGAGGCTAAAATATATGAAGAACGGTTACAGGAACTGGGCATGGCTAGTCTAGTGAAGAAAAGGATCAGGGGAGACATGATAGCAGTGTTCCAATATTTCAGAGACTGTCACAGAGAGGAGGGGTCAACCTATTTTCCAAAGCAGCTGAAGGCCAGACAACGAATAATGGAAGAAAACTGATTAAGGAGAGATTCAACCTAGAAATAAAGAGAAATTTTCTGACAGTGAGAACAATCAACCATTGGAACAGACTGCCTTCAGACATTGTGGGTGCTTCATACCTGGAAGCTTTCAAGAAAAGACTGGACAGTCACTTGTCAGAAATAATATAGGGTCTCCTGATTGGGTGGGGGGGGTTGGACTAGATGACCTACAAGGTCCCTTCCAACTTGGTTATTCTAATTCTATTTTTAACAGCCCCTTCCTCTAGTTCATGTAGGTCCAGGAGGGCTGGCAAGCTTGCCTTGAGTCCCAAGGATTGGACCACTAGTTCTATGAGGATGGTCATTGGGGTGATGGGGCCACTTACCAGGAGGTCATCATTGGAGTCAGTATCAGTTTCCCCAGGGCCCTCTGACTGGTTGGTCAGAGTTCCATTGCCACCCCTGGGGAGAACTCTATGACTTGTACTCCCTCCAGGGCCATTTCCCGGGTCTGCGGTAGTGGCTTGGTGGGTTTCTTTGTGGGCCCAGGAGTCAGTTTTTTCACTGGATGGCTGGCTCTGCATTTGGCTACATGGTGCCCCTCACTTCCGCACTTGAAGCAAGCAGTTGAGCTCTGCTGTGGGTCTCCGGTGCTTGTCAGTGGTTTTGGGTTGTTCCACTTCTCAGGGGGAGCTTTTGCCACCTGTGTCCTGGTCGGGGTTTGCTCCAGGCCATCCTTGGAGAGTCATGGGGGTGCCCCTGGAGACACAGGGGTTATAGATTTCATTGCTCAGCCCATCCTTGAAGCAGCTGATGAGGATGCCTTGTGGCCAGTCAGTTAGTCAGCACATCAGCTCACAGAATTCTTGGGTGTATTCAGCCACCCCCCTCCTCCCTTGCAAGATGGTTTTGATGTGGTCCCTGGCCTTGTGGTCGGCCATGGGATCTTTGAACCACTTGTGGAGGGTGGCCATGAAGTGGTTGAGATTTCTCAGCTCCAGGGCATTGTCACTGTGGAGGGTCACCATGTACTGGGCAGCTGGACTCTCCAGGGCCATGGTAATGCATCTCACCTTGATTCCTTCAGTGGGTATTTCTGGACCATACTCCACCATGTAGGTCCAAATGTGGGCCAGGAAGAATCCCAGTTGCTGGAGGTCTCTATTAAACTTTACGCACGGGGGAGTGTCTTTCAGGCTCTCCTCCCCTCTGGGCTGGTCCTGCAGGTGCTCCCTGCTGGGTAGCCAATCCCAACACTGGGGTGGTGGTAGCCGCCACTGTTGGGCTGGCTGAGGTGCCAGCCATCACAACGGGGATGGATGTGGGGGGGGGGATGTGCATCAGGTTGCCCCATTTGAGCCAGGGTTTCACAT